>OX463842.1:50141220-50653910 GCA_949825065.1 Odontocerum albicorne | reverse complement strand
TCCTGGCAGATTCAATTCAAGACTGATTTTACACTATGATTGTTTTAAACCAGAATTTTATTACTTCTGCAGCGTTTATACTAGATAACCAGATGGCTTATGTTAGCAATATTTGTGTCCTTAAACTTCCCTTATTTTTTGTTGAACTAATTAAGAAACGCTCTTGAGGTGGTCGTATTGATCGGAAAACAGCGATTTATTAAAGTATCAACAAAAATCTATCGAATTTATCTTACTTTTGAAACATCTAATTGTTGCTTTTATATCCTTAAATTAGAACAAGGATTCCATTATGAACAAAAAATAAATCGATTCGTTATAGAATACGTTCATAACTAACATTCATATAAAAAAATAAGAAACTGAAAAAGCGTTTTTATAAATAACTTTTACAATATATTATAGTATAAACTAACATGTCATATGAAACACAAAGTCTTTCTTTGTGCTCAGAATCACCTGCAGGCGAGGCAATTCTGAAAAGTAACTTAATTTGTCTGAAAGCTCCTTCTTCTTGTAAACTTTTCAAAGTAGACAGAGGTAAAAGTACACCATCAATAAAACTCATATTAGAAAACAAATTGAATTACTTTCAACACTTTTTTGCAACGTCCATGCTTCGCTTGCGTAACCTAAGTTTGTAAGCAGGACTCCATTATAAGCAAATAGCATTGCTTCTTTTAAATATCCCGATAAATGAACATACCCTTCGTGACCTAGTTGGTAAGACGCTTGTCTCCTAATTCTGAAGTTGCGGGTTCGAGTCCCATTAGAGCCAGATTTTTCTGAAAAGGGCTTTTGTCTGGTTTCCCTTAATGTACTCGTATCTTTATAACATAGCCATCGCTGAGTTTGAACGGTATTTTTTCCCATTAAAAAGCAATATTTTATCAACACACGAAATTGGGTTTTTCCATTATTTTGAAAATAGCAAAAGTAGCGTCACTAAAACCACTGTAACTCAATGACACAATGTCGGAATGTCATGAAAGTTTGACACGTAACTTCTAAAGGCTGGTACTAACTGAGAATGGAATGGATTTGTTATTAGAGGCGCCATATGTTGGTTAGTCCCGGGAATTGTTGATTGATACGTTATATTGGTTGATTGGAAGATATTGCTATATGGTAATAAACCCGCCAGGTTGTATATAAAAAAAAAGTGTAAAACAACACAATATATGGTTTATTTTACTATTAACTCTATTGCCTGTTGCTAACCTTCTTTAAATATCGCGTTAAGTGCGCAGGTATATTTTGGATCAATATTCTTAATAATATTATTTGAAGTTCTTCTTTCATATGATATCCTTTAACATATGATATCCTTCTTTCATATGATATCCTTTAACTTTTAACTCTTTCATATGATATTAACTTTAACTAACAATTAACTTTAACTCTTTCATATGATATCCTTCTTTCATATGATATCCTTTAACATATGATATCCTTCTTTCATATGATATCCTTTAACTTTTAACTATTTCATATGATATTAACTTTAACTAACAATTAACTTTAACTCTTTCATATGATATCCTTCTTTCATATGATATCCTTTAACATAAGAAAATCAGACACATTGTAGGGGATGGCTAGAGAAAATATTGTTTTCAGCCCCAGAAATCTAGCCAATGGAGTAGGCACATAACTCGCGTTTTAGCATCACTACCTTACGTGAAGTTGCACGTGTTGCATGTGCACGTGTGTCAAACAGACCATTCTACGACATATACCATATCCTCTATCATAATATCCCGCACTATTGAATAGATAGATCGTGATAATGGATTAATGGTTTGCTTCAAAATACGACTTCTAAATCATAATACCTCTCTTCAATGACAAAGCATGTGTTTCTCTATTCCCTAATCTTTTTTTCTATTCCTATCCCTTCTTTCTCAAGTCATTGATGTTATTCGAAAATAATGTTTTACTTTTTTTTCTTTTTTTCTTTAATATCTACATTTAATTTGTCAATTGTATCTTAATCACTTGACAGTTTTGCCCGAGTGGGACTCGGGCACGAAGTTTATTTTTATACTGACGAGCCCGAGCCTCATTTGGGCAAATCTTGTTTCGACATGTTGGGTGTGTTTTTCTCGAGCGTCATTTGAGCAGATCTTGTTTCAACTTGTTTTCTCCGAACGGAATATATTTTCGTATAGAATTTATTCGTTCAAAGTTCGTCGTTGCGTTACGTCACGTGTTAAAAATCCGACATTTAAGTGGTTAATACTATGCTTTATATTTCATGATTGTTTTATTTTTTTTTCCTATTTTTATTATATTACACTTTAGTTGTACATGGTACAATACTACCTGCCGGGTTTATTGCCATTTGGCAATATCTTGCAACCGTCCAGAAAGATGTTAAAGAGGTCTGAAATGAAAACCAGATAGGAATGCTTTTTTAAAAAATCTTGGTTCCAATGTGAATCGAACTCGCAGCCAAGCGTCTTACCAACTAGGCCACGGAGGTCGTCATTTTTGGTCGGAGTTCGTCATTTTATAAAGCTCCGTTTAGACAAAACTATCTTCAAGAACGCTCAAACTTGAGACTACAACCCTCTATTATTGACGAATAAAAAATAAATATATATAAGTGAGAGTAAGGAAAGGAAGGTGGTAGTTGGCGTTATTAGATTAGGAACTTCCTGTATTTGAAAAACATATTTGGTGAGAAAACTACAGAAAAATTACCAAGGGTAGACAAACTACAAAGAAAGCTTTGTAAATATTCCGATATGTGTTGGTAACACATTCGGATTTAGGTGGAGTGTAGAGTAAACATAAAACGTTATAATCTTTAAACCAGCAATTCACACAATATACGAAAATCATGTCAGATCGTTTAGAAAAGATTTCTGTAGAGCAATAGAAATAACCGATTATACTTTGAGCAATGAAGGGCCAAAAGGGAAAGAATGCAAATTGTTTATAGTTAAGGCACTAACATTGTGGAGGTTTAAAGACATTGCAATTTGTTTTATTGGACAGATTAGAGGCCCTAGAAATTCCTAAGTCAGTACATCGATCCGAACATCTGGTAAATACATATATCTCAAAAAATCCTCCGCTTCTGGCCGAAATCGTCCCATGCCTCCCTTACTCCTCAGTCCCCAGCCCGAATGTCACCAACCGTTGAAGCGTGTATATCGGTGCCAGTTCGAACAGAATTTAGTTTTTTTTGTGCTCCTCTGAAGATGAGGGGAAAGCTTTGAAACCGGTAGGGTTATACCGTTACAAAAATGTGGAATAAACAGTGTTTGATAAAATAAATTACAAACATAAAAGTAACATTGTTAATAAAAATCAAAGCAAAAGAACATACATTTAGACAAAATATAAAATAAATTGTAAAAATAAACAAATTTGAACTATCGAGACATTCCCAATGGATATTTTTTTATGTTATTTTATCAGTTAAATTAAAAATATAATATTGAAGCGCAAAACGAAAAGAGATTGGATTCCTATAGACCCCCGCTACTCTGAGGTGTTGGATTCAATTTCGAAAGATTTTTAATTTACTAAGAGCCAGCGTGTCACACCTGGTCTTCAGCACCCTCGCCCTCTCTCCAGCTCTGCTTGCTTGGCCGCAGGACCGCCACTAGGAAAAGCCTCGCCAGGGTGCCAAAACTAGATATTTATTCATTTATTTTAAAAGATCGTAGCCGTTACAAAAAATCTAATTTTAATTATCATTTTACAAAATAAAACCAAATTCATATGAAAAAAGAAATCAATTTTTTCAAGACATGTCACATAAAAATACTTAAAATCAATTAAAAAAGATCACTACATGGAAAAATATCTACGTATAAAACAGAAAAATATGTGGTAAAAGTAGAAGAAAAGGTATGATTGAACAGAATAAACGAAAATAAACGCGGTATAAAAAATATCGAAGGGAATATACGAGTATGTGGATTGTTTTATGCAGATGACATGGTAGTGTCAGTAGAGAGAAAATGAACTAGTTATGGTGAGAGACAAGAAATATAAATAATTTGCGAAAAAACAACAGGTAATTTAATTCGGACACACAATTTTAATGGATCTGGGTTTGTTGCCTTTCATTTGTCGTGTCTTCAGTAAACTAGGCTTTTGCCTGTACCTCACTGAAGGCATGAAGCATGAAAAAATAAATCGATACTTCTTTCCGATTTTGGCATATGTAAAACCCTGTTACGCATTCTCATCAACCTAACTAACAGTAGCACTCAATTACATATGCATACATCACGCGAAATCAAACTCCTCACATTTCATCACTACATACAGACCAAAACATTCATCCCACAATATATAGCACACAACCATAAAGCAAAAAAAATACATACCATATATACAAAAATATAAATATAAAACAACGAAATTGTAGCTAATACCTAAAGGAATAAATAAGATTTTTTTTACCGTTCATATTAAAAACACTTGCAATTCCCAATAAAACCCGTTTGTTATTTTCATGCATTAATTTGACAAAATATAATATTTATTGACACCCCTAAAAACTAAGCATTAACTCTCTTATGTGTGAATAGCTCTGCTCAGAATTTTATCTAACAACCTTCTGCTTCAACGTGCGACGGGTTAATTTCATGATTCAGCAATTCATATTATTTCAATGTATCACCACAAATGTATTTATATTCTATTTTTTTAATGCAGCTTTATAACTAAACTCAATAAATTTATGATGGATAATGAGTGAAAATCAAATTTTAAAAAGGTTGTTCCTTGTTTATATAAATTAATTCATCAGATAATTGCTATCGGAAAATGTGCATTTATTTTAATGATAGATATCTAGATAATAATGGCTTGGTATTAACTATACGAGTAGCATAAAATGCACGACAAGTTGGGTAAGTCCTAAAAAAACCAAATTATTCAAATTTTGAAAGGTAAAGACTACAATCCTTCATAATAGAAAAGTATGCATGGCGAGGTTAGTGAACGTGGTATAAGCAAAATATATGTACAAGGAAAAAATAAAGTGGAGATCTATTATCTTTACCTACCCCAAAAGGATCATATCGTGATAGTAAAAATAATGGAAATAAAGTTATGAGGCTTGATGCACCTGTTCAGATTTTTTTGGAGAAATTTAACGGTACATTTTATGGGTTTATATAAAATTAAGGATTGAAGAACTTGTGGTCAGTACTGGCTAGTCTTGTATTGCCTAGAATAGTATACTCAGCTCCTGGTGTGCTGACATCTTGAAATCTTCACATTTGAGAAGAAATAGCTGTCAGTGCAGACAGTGGCCTCAATTCGAAAACTGCGTGGATTCGAAAGCTAAACTTTTGGAAGCTGTGCCCTCCATGCTAATCTCTTTTTCTTGTTTTCCTTATCGTGTCTCCTAACCTTTTCAACTACTACCCGTATTAATTTATTCTAAACTATTACTATAACACACCTGCTCCCACTTAACATAAACATGTGTACATTTATTCTAGGACCTATTATTACACCCCAAAATATTGCGTGTATTGGCAGCAGGGCTCACAATATATACAACATGTATACAATTCAAGACAATGAGAAACCACCGGACAATTTTTACCAAGAAAACGATATGAATTTACTCAAAAATGTATGGATCACAATTGATCTATAACTGCAATATTTAAAAAAGTTAAGAAAAAAAACTAACCTAGGGTGAATGTCTGCTTTCGGTGAAACCTTGAAATATTTGTAATAGACAGGTGATATTTTTCTACTTCATATGCACAGAAAATTCTCATACGTGAAGTTATAGACATTTTACATTTACACGTGATTTACATTATATTTTACATTTACATTTTGATTTACATTTTACATTTATATTTACACGTGAAGCTATAGACACCTCGTTTTGTAATTTTAACTGACAAAACGAACGACAGAAGCAGCAGAAGCCCTTTGAAATTTAACCAATAAATTCGACGGATGTGATTGTCAACCAAAGATAATAGATTTGTCAATAAAATTATATGAACGTCGAAAGAGTCTAAAAAATAGTATTATAAATTGGAATACGGAAACCAGTCTGCATTTTATTTGCTCTGAGATGATCGAAGAAATGGATGGAACATTGGAAAATGTATTGTAAAATACCTATTAAACGAGATTGATAATTTTCCACAAATATGATTGCATATATAAAAATATCACGCTTGTTAAATAAATTACTTAAAAAAATGTGGAGAAAATGAATAAACGAATATATAAGTCAGAAGGGCAAGGTACATAGGGTCACAGATAGCGGAGAAAAACATGGCTGAATCAAATGGACCAGATTTTAAAAGAATGGATAGTGAGAAGTATGAGTAATAGAATAGTGTGTTTGACGAGATGTATAAATGTGGAGGAGGCCAAAGTTGTGTGCTTGGATAGAACATGTTGGAAGTCTCTTCTCTATGCCTACCCCGCAAGCGACACGGCGTGATGTTTTGTATGTATATCATATACCATATGCTTAATGTTTTTCAATGCTTCAAATAAACCCAAAAATGTACTTTTAGTATTGAGTTCATTTTGCATAATTACGTCCAAAAAACCAACTAAAATGGATTTTACGTTAGAAAACAACAAAAGAAAAAGTCAAAGGGGACACTAAAATGTAGTACCCGGCGGTAAGTAATACACATCGGGCTTAAGAAAGAGAGTGTCGCTTTGTAGAGCGTCGTCTCTGTCGCACGCACTGTTAACGCATCGTACGACACAGACGACGATCTACAAAGTGATAGTCTCGTTCTTAAGCCCGATGTGTATTACAATACTTACCGCCGGGTACTATATATGTGTATATACTCGAACCGTACAGTCAAAATCTGCTAAGATGACAGTCCACAATGTGGACTGTGGACTCCACATGAATATATTTGTACATACTTTGATATATGATAGTGAAACATGAAGGTGTAAAAATACTAAAAGAAGCTGCTAATGCAGTAGAAATGCGTTTAGTGAGAAGAATACACATAGTGATAATGTATGACAGAATACGAAATGAATTTATTAGGGCGTACAGTTGATGTGTTGAGTAAATTGAAGCATAGCACTCGGATATGGTTTGGGCCCGTTTAACGAATAAATAAAGAAATATTAAAAAAAAAAACAATTCGAGCTAGCTCTGTTATATTCAAAAGTTTTTATTTATTATGAGGAGGTAAAAGTTAAGTGCATGGAGATAAAAGTTTGGGAATATATTCTATCTGCCTCCCTTGACAAGGGTACGACGTGATTATGTATATATGTATGATGTATTTATATTAAGGTATACTCCTAATTCACCCTGTCGTCGTCGTCATCCGTCGTTGCTGGACCTTGTAGTCGAGGATCCCCTCTCTATTCCAACGTCCATTCAGTTGGAAAGTGAAGCTGTGCCGTGGATATTTCGTTTATTTATTTTTTCTCCTCTTTAAGTGAGTGAGCTGTTGCACACCAGCAAACTCACCATTCACACCGCTGTGCTGGATAAAATGGCACACATGAATTGAGACGATTGGAGCACATCGGCATGTTTTTTTATTCTTTTCTTTTTAAGAATAGGTTCATAGGTATTCTTATACCCCTAAATACTCGGCGGAAAAATTAATTAAATAAAAAGTAAAAAAAAGTAATAATTTCCCCCACAATACATACGTAACATTAGGAGCGTCAGCTAGCATAGCCATG
This sequence comes from Odontocerum albicorne, assembly GCA_949825065.1. Classification (NCBI taxonomy): domain Eukaryota; kingdom Metazoa; phylum Arthropoda; class Insecta; order Trichoptera; family Odontoceridae; genus Odontocerum; species Odontocerum albicorne. Next base: position 50,646,230 of record OX463842.1, on the reverse strand, counting down.
TCCAACGAATGCAAGTGGAATCCCCTTGCCCTGTTTATCTCGTGTTTCAACTATTTATACTATACAACTGACATACCACTGACAACTCTCCATAAACATTAATAAGTAAAGTTCACAGATTAAACTAGTTGCCAAGGATCTGTGTTACCAACGCAAATCTCCTGGCTCCACAATATACGTGATTGGACTGGTATAAGTAGCGTTGGTGATCTTTTTCGGGCTGCTTGGGACAAATATGCTTACTGTCATGTGATAGTCAACGTTGGGGGGACCTGACATGACACCAGGAAGAAGAAATATCTGTGACCTCAACATGCTTCACGAAGAGATTATTAACAATAGTTTTGGTAGTGTTCAAGAAAAAAATTATCAAAAAACCAAGACGAGAAAATTAGTCACGAGATTCTATGAAGTTGGCATTTATTCCATCATAAATAGGAAGTCACGGTCATTATTAAAGGAGAAGAAGAAAAAAACCGCATGTTTGCAATAACGGTTAGGCTCCAGTACAGTACACACTAGCTGTTTTTTTTTCTAGCTAAAGAATTTGCACAGTTAATAAAACAGTTTATTTAGATTCCACCAAAACCCATGGTATTATGGGTGATAAAATAATTACCCATTCAGTGCAATGTACACTAAAAGATCGGATTCTTCTTAAAAAAAATATGAGTGCAACATCAAGTAGTGACTAAGAAGCAACTGACTACTGCTCCAGTGGCGACACATCTAAATGTAAAAATATGAGTGCAACGTCAAGTAGTGACTAAGAAGCAACTGACTACTGCTCCAGTGGCGACACATCTAAATGTAAAAATATGAGTGCAACGTCAAGTAGTGACTAAGAAGCAACTGACTACTGCTCCAGTGGCGACACATCTAAATGTAAAAATATGAGTGCAACGTCAAGTAGTGACTAAGAAGCAACTGACTACTGCTCCAGTGGCGACACATCTAAATGTAAAAATATGAGTGCAACGTCAAGTAGTGACTAAGAAGCAACTGACTACTGCTCCAGTGGCGACACATCTAAATGTAAAAATATGAGTGCAACGTCAAGTAGTGACTAAGAAGCAACTGACTACTGCTCCAGTGGCGACACATCTAAATGTAAAAATATGAGTGCAACGTCAAGTAGTGACTAAGAAGCAACTGACTACTGCTCCAGTTGCGACACATCTAAATGTAAAAATATGAGTGCAACGTCAAGTAGTGACTAAGAAGCAACTGACTACTGCTCCAGTGGCGACACATCTAAATGTAAAAATATGAGTGCAACGTCAAGTAGTGACTAAGAAGCAACTGACTACTGTTCCAGTGGCGACACATCTAAATGTAAAAATATGAGTGCAACGTCAAGTAGTGACTAAGAAGCAACTGACTACTGCTCCAGTGGCGACACATCTAAATGTAAAAATATGAGTGCAACGTCAAGTAGTGACTAAGAAGCAACTGACTACTGCTCCAGTGGCGACACATCTAAATGTAAAAATATGAGTGCAACGTCAAGTAGTGACTAAGAAGCAACTGACTACTGCTCCAGTGGCGACACATCTAAATGTAAAAATATGAGTGCAACGTCAAGTAGTGACTAAGAAGCAACTGACTACTGCTCCAGTGGCGACACATCTAAATGTAAAAATATGAGTGCAACATCAAGTAGTGACTAAGAAGCAACTGACTACTGCTCCAGTGGCGACACATCTAAATGTAAAAATATGAATGCAACGTCAAGTAGTGACTAAGAAGCAACTGACTACTGCTCCAGTGGCGACACATCTAAATGTAAAAATATGAGTGCAACGTCAAGTAGTGACTAAGAAGCAACTGACTACTGCTCCAGTGGCGACACATCTAAATGTAAAAATATGAGTGCAACGTCAAGTAGTGACTAAGAAGCAACTGACTACTGCTCCAGTGGCGACACATCTAAATGTAAAAATATGAGTGCAACGTCAAGTAGTGACTAAGAAGCAACTGACTACTGCTCCAGTGGCGACACATCTAAATGTAAAAATATGAGTGCAACGTCAAGTAGTGACTAAGAAGCAACTGACTACTGCTCCAGTGGCGACACATCTAAATGTAAAAATATGAGTGCAACGTCAAGTAGTGACTAAGAAGCAACTGACTACTGTTCCAGTGGCGACACATCTAAATGTAAAAATATGAGTGCAACGTCAAGTAGTGACTAAGAAGCAACTGACTACTGCTCCAGTGGCGACACATCTAAATGTAAAAATATGAGTGCAACGTCAAGTAGTGACTAAGAAGCAACTGACTACTGCTCCAGTGGCGACACATCTAAATGTAAAAATATGAGTGCAACGTCAAGTAGTGACTAAGAAGCAACTGACTACTGCTCCAGTGGCGACACATCTAAATGTAAAAATATGAGTGCAACGTCAAGTAGTGACTAAGAAGCAACTGACTACTGCTCCAGTGGCGACACATCTAAATGTAAAAATATGAGTGCAACATCAAGTAGTGACTAAGAAGCAACTGACTACTGCTCCAGTGGCGACACATCTAAATGTAAAAATATGAATGCAACGTCAAGTAGTGACTAAGAAGCAACTGACTACTGCTCCAGTGGCGGCACATCTAAATGTAAAAATATGAGTGCAACGTCAAGTAGTGACTAAGAAGCAACTGACTACTGCTCCAGTGGCGACACATCTAAATGTAAAAATATGAGTGCAACGTCAAGTAGTGACTAAGAAGCAACTGACTACTGCTCCAGTGGCGACACATCTAAATGTAAAAATATGAGTGCAACGTCAAGTAGTGACTAAGAAGCAACTGACTACTGCTCCAGTGGCGACACATCTAAATGTAAAAATATGAGTGCAACGTCAAGTAGTGACTAAGAAGCAACTGACTACTGCTCCAGTGGCGACACATCTAAATGTAAAAATATGAGTGCATCGTCAAGTAGTGACTAAGAAGCAACTGACTACTGCTCCAGTGGTGACACATCTAAATGTAAAAATATGAGTGCAACGTCAAGTAGTGACTAAGAAGCAACTGACTACTGCTCCAGTGGCGACACATCTAAATGTAAAAATATGAGTGCAACGTCAAGTAGTGACTAAGAAGCAACTGACTACTGCTCCAGTGGCGACACATCTAAATGTAAAAATATGAGTGCAACGTCAAGTAGTGACTAAGAAGCAACTGACTACTGCTCCAGTGGCGACACATCTAAATGTAAAAATATGAGTGCAACGTCAAGTAGTGACTAAGAAGCAACTGACTACTGCTCCAGTGGCGACACATCTAAATGTAAAAATATGAGTGCAACATCAAGTAGTGACTAAGAAGCAACTGACTACTGCTCCAGTGGCGACACATCTAAATGTAAAAATATGAGTGCAACGTCAAGTAGTGACTAAGAAGCAACTGACTACTGCTCCAGTGGCGACACATCTAAATTTAAAAAAATGTAACGACGGTGGACTTATGGTTCGACATCAATCAGGAGAGATGTAAATTGACTCGTAGTACAGTAAATATACTTATAAAGCGGCTTATAGCCAGGATTTTCAACAGCCCAGCAAGTTACTGTTCATGGAAAATGTTGAATGCAGCAAAACTATCGGTCAGAAGATGAACCGATATAAGGCTGCGTGGAGGTCACTCTGGGCATTATTGACTCAATTATCATTGCAGTACCACAGAATGTGATCAGCAGATTGATTCAGATGGTCACAAAAATACAACAGAGCGAAAGGACAAGATTTAAGCTAAAGGGTTTATCTTTGAAATTCGCATAACCAGAGAGAAATTGGGTAGTCAAATAGTTTATAAATAATTATAGGTTTATTGATAGCAACATAGTATGTACATAACACATTTAAATATACTTCAAGAACATATAAATTGCAGAGAATACATTTTTAGCGGAATGTCCTTGAAGGACGCGATGATGATTTTGATTGTTTGGTATTTAAATAAAATACCTCAATTAGCAATGCGGAAAGAGAGAGTGAATGAATCAATGAATAATAAATAGTGATTAATGATGCTTTATTTATCGGTAAGTAGGTATTTATACATTTCAGAACGGGCGCGGGAGTGCACCCGCAATATATTTTTATCTCGCTTCTGTGTGTGCAGAGATGGTCGATTGAAATATTGCAGACATCGCAATTAGTGTCGTGGGTAGACGATTTGTTTGCGAAAACGGCGAGACAGCGCGATGCGTTCTCTTTCTACTGTGGAATGTATCGTAAATAGTATTTGCGGGTAAACAATATCAATGTTTTGGTATGCGACCTTTGGACATATCCAAAGGTCGTTTCGTCGGTCGTTGACCGTGTGTGATGACAATATTCAGCGACGACAGTAGTTCCTACACATTAAAGACAGAAGCTATAAAAAGGTCTGGGCTCTTCTAATAACATCCTCTCGGCCAAGATGCACCCCACCAATATAAGGCGAGCCCAGCCACGGGGACACCAGATATTTTTCAGCGTACATCCTTGCACATGTAGAATAAAAAGAGAAAAAAAACACAAAAAATAAATAGATTGCAGAAAAATACATTGAAGAGAGAAGACATTAAAAGGTCCGGGCTCATTCCACAAACATTCCCCCGGCCGAGATACACCCTATTAATGTAGGGCGAGCCCGTCCGCAAGGACATCGGAGGCCTTTCAGTCCACACCCCCGTATATCTAGATAAAAAAAAACACAAAATGTATGCGAGAAAACAAAATAAAAAGTAAACCCACGTATATGTTACCATCTCAGGTTAACTGTAAGTTTGGGTGCACCCACGGGGTGCCAAAACGCGCCCAGATGCAAGGAAAAAAATGACTATCTATGTTGCCAAGTTCACAATTAATAAATACAACACAACCTTTTCAACATAATAAATCTTTTATTGTATTGTTTTGTACGCTCGCTCGCCTTTTTGAAATGCGCATCACGGAAGAGGCGGCTCTGTTCGCCTTCCGCCCCCGCCAGCTGTCACCCCGTCAGTTCTGACAAACGCTAATTCAATTTGCCCCATGCGGCCCTCTCTTCTAACTTTGCAACGTCAAAAGTAAATGAACTGTCGAAAAAAATAAAGGATTGGACTGACGCATCTTCGCTGCCACTCAAATAATAAAGTTATCAATTGATTGAAATCCTTATTATTTTTTTGTGACAAGACAATTTATACAGTGTCATTTAATGAACCAATCCACTTTAATGACGTGTCATTAGATTAAGACTCGGTCTAATAGGTAATGAAATCGAAAAAAACAACGAATATAAAATATTGACAAATCTTTTAAAATATATTTAATATTGGAATAAAATATTTACGAAAAAGCTATTGTAATAAAAATAAAATACAATAAATGTCAGGATTAGTAAGAAAAGAACGTATTGAGTGTGGTTTTTTATTAGGGTTTTTTCTTCAATCGCATCAGTTTTTTTTTTTATTCATAAATGAAGAGTTTTTTTTATATAGATAATTTGTGAAAATACAACAGGTAATTTAATGTGGACACATATTTTTTATGAATCTCATTCGGTGTTTTTTTTTATTCACCTTGCACGGATTTCTCCTGTTACACAAAGAAGTCTTTTATTAGGATTTTTTTCTTCAATCGCATCAGTTTTTTTATTTTAATTCATTAATGAAGAGTTTTTTTATATAGATAATTTGTGAAAATACAACAGGTAATTTAATGTGGACACATATTTTTATGAATCTGATTCGATTTTTTTTTTATTTTATTCACTTTGCACGGATTTCTCCTGTTACACAAAGAGGGTCTGCTTCTAGCGTTAGCTTATTCGTAAGGAAGAATATCAGCCAGGATTCTTCTCATACTGCTAGGTGGTAACCGAGAATATATCAACAGTGTCATTCAGTTGGTTCAATATCTTTATACCACGTGTGACTGAGTGTTTAGCCATGATATTCGTCCTGTAAGTTGGAATGTAGAACAGAGGGTGATTCCTTGCACGGCTATATTTATTAGGTACATACGCGTATAAACTTAGTGCGTCTAGAATCGCGGGACAGTTAAAGCCACCTTGAAAACCTTTAAGTAGGAATATCGCAATGGATTCTTGCCTTCTTGTTTCGAGGCTTCTATAGTTACACACCGTGAGAAGTTCAACATGGTGAGCATATTTTGGGTAATCGCCCTTTGTTATGTATCATAGACATCTGAGGATTTGTTTTTGTATTGGTTCTATATTGTTTTTATATTTGAGCTGATGAGGAGCCTAAACTGTAGATGCATATTCTAATTTGTATTTCATTTGTCGTTTCTTCGGTAAACTAGACTGTTATCTGTATCTTACTGATGATAAAATTATTTTTTTCAGCCGTCTTATTTCTGTTAAAACGTACTGGCTAAATCGCTATTCGAAGATTCGTTGACGTACGTCAAAAAGCAAATATGACAACTGGTTTTTCTTAATATTTTTTCCAATGTCTCTTTCTTCTTCAGACATTGTTAAATATTCTATAAAATTATTTTTTTTAAATCTGTGGCGTTAAGGCAATTTTGTTGATATGTTTTGTCCGTTTTATCTTAGTTTACAGAAGAAGCAATATTAACTTTGATAAGTTGTTAAAATCAGTACAAATAAGCATTTTTTAAGTTTTTCCAAATAATATATTATATATATTGTTTGAATAATGACTGACACACGAAGTTTTGCAACAACATGCTGAGAACTATTTTCTATAAATTAGGAGAATAAACACAAAATGACAAAAAACGGACATATCAACTTCTGCCATAACGTCACAGAAATTACGTTGATTGTTTTTGTTATTTGGATATTACAAAATAATTAAAATAGGGTAAAAAAATCATACATTCGACAGACCTTCCACCCAGAGGATGCCATCAAATGGAGCAGAAAAACAAGGTGGTACTGGCGTGACCATGTCAATAGGATGGGTAAAGACATAATGGCACACGAGATCCTCTCAAGACATCGCATAGCAGAAAGACTGCTAGAGAGATTTTCTCACCAATAGATTTATAATCAACATCAAGAAGAACAAAGTGTATTTTCTTTAGACGCATAGTGTGAATCTCTCATTACTGGCTTTAACGTGTTTCTCGCGGGAAGCACAAACGCCTGTGATCTGACGACAATCCAAGTTTCAAATCACAAATACTTAAAAAGAATGACACAAAACCGGAATGTAAATGGAATTAAAATTTAAAATAATCTTTATTCTAGCGACATCTCTGAAAACCTTGTCAAATAATATATTAGTTATGAGATATTGTTGAATAAACAGAGTGCCGATTTTTTTTGGTTTCTCAATATTTCCAGCTATTGCGTCACATGTAACGACCTGTCGCGCGGATCGAGTCCTGCGATGAGTCTCTCTTACGTAAATAAACATTACTTAGTCTCTTTTACGTAAATAAACATTACTAGTGCTATATGCATTTGATTGGGTGGGTGTAATGAATCATTGCTTTGATCGTAGCATTCCTTTGTTTATTTTCCGTAATGTTTAGTTTATCTCCTTTATTTAATGAGTCTCCTTGAGTAATGACTATTATTTATTATCAGAAAATTACTTATGTTTCATGTTTACTTGGTGTTGTAATCAAATATCAGTGGTTCTAAACAAAATACGCGTTTAAACTTAGAAATTAAAAAAACATCGAAATTGTGCCGCGCACAGGATTCGTGGAATTTGATTTTTAACGCGGTGAACAGATTTAGGTTTGTAAAACAATTGTACAGTTAACTGGACAGATCGCCACTCGAAAACCATCGAAAGTTAGCCAGAGGTAGAGAAATAACAAACCACTTCCGTGATCAAATTGAAAATATGCATTTTTTTAAACTAGTGGAATATGGGCTCATTTTTTTCTCGTACCCATTTTTTTAAAAGTTGCCACTTGATTTTCACTTAAAAGCTCTTTAACATACGTTTAGTCGGTTGAAAGAAATTTCCACAAGGCTATTATTATCCTACCAGGTTTTGCTGTATTTAACGAAAGTGTAATGAGTACACGGAGGTGTATAACCACGCGGTAACACACTGGACTACCATGCGAAAAGTCATCGATTCGAACCCTGCGATGTGCTGCTCCCCTCGAATAACACAGGCTTTTTTCCACCTAGTTTTTGGGGGTATAATAATACCTATGACTTTGGTCATATCTATTGTATAAAAAAAGGAAAAAAAAACAGATGCGTGAGACTCTCGCGCAGTAGAAGTGAAACTTCTTAGCTCCTAGGAAAAGTTGATTTTATGCGTTGCTTTTTTTCCATTTGTTAACGATTTTTATTATAATTAATTAATAAATAATACTTAGAATTAATTATTATTAATTGATAATTACAATATTAATATTATATTATTATTTAATATTAATTTTGTAATTAATTAATTAATTATTAATATTAATTAATAATATTATTATTAATATTTATTATTAATATTAATTGATGTTATTAATATTAATAATATTATTATTATTAATAATATTATTAATAATCTATTACTATTGTAGGGAATACCGTCGTCCCTAAATATTGTCAACACGCACGGTCAACGACCGACGAACCAACCTTCGGACATGTACAAAGGTCGCATACCAGAACATCAATATTGTTTACACGAAAATAATATTTACGTTACATTCCACGGTGGAAAGAGAACGCATCGCGTTGTCTCGCCGTTTTCGCCAATAAATATTCTACCTACTATATTATCCGCAACGTCTGCAAACACCTCTGCACGCGCAGGAGTGAGATAAAGTATATATTGCGGGCGCATTCACGCACATCTATAAATACCTACTTATCGACAAATAAAGATTATTATTCACTTGACCATTCATTGCTGTTTACTATTCATTGATTGTTCACTCTCACTTTCCGCATTCCTGAATCGACGTATTTTATTTTAAATACAAAACAATCATAATCATCACGACGTATCAATAAAGCATTCCGCTAAACTATTTTTAATTAATATTAATTACAAAAAAAAATATTAAATGTATTATATTTATTAAATTATAATTACTAAATTATTATTAATTAATTATTTTAATGGAATATTATTTCATTAATTAAAATAAATTAAATATAAATATTTTTTATTGTATAATAATATTTTTTGTTTAATTTCATATTTAATAAACATATAAATTTATTTATTTATCGTTCATTTATCAAATTATTAAATTATTTATTTATATTATTCATAATTATAAATTTATATTTAATATTTATTATTTATTAAATGTATTTATTTATATTAAAATAAATAAATATTAAAGATCATTTGAAATATTACCATTATAGTCGGAGAAGGGGGAAGAGTTTCACTTTTCGTGACGTTCTTGCAAATTTGCCCTACCGCGCCTATAGAAGTTTCACTTCAAAAACACGCAGATGTGCTTTGATTGTCCACTTCGGTGTGCCATCGGATCGCGTATAGTAGTGTGGCCGGTGAGTTTGCTGATATGCAACGTCTCATTTACTAAAAAAACCTCCACGGCATGGTTTCTCTTTCCAAGTGAATTTAAGTTGGAACGACGAGGGGATCCTGGACTAAAAGGTCCAGCAACGAACGAACGGTCGAATACCTTCTCCCTGGCTCCATCCCAACTCATTGTCTGCGAAGACTGTTGGGGTCAGCTCTCCTCGTCCTCAGGTTGTATGCTCTTCTGTCCCGGACTACGTCCCCCAGGCCGTGCCTCTGCATCAGGTTATCTTTTTGCACCACCCATGAATTTGTTGGTCTTCCTCTGGTTGTTATTCGAGGAAGGTCCATGGAGATTGCCTGGTTCACAATGTGATCGGGTGCTCTGCGTCCAACGTGCCCATACCATCTCAATTGCCTCTCCTCCATCTTGCTGTTGATGTCTGTAACACCTAGGCTTCCACGAATGCGTGAGCTTTTTATTTTGTCTCTTAGGAACACACCAGCTGACCATCTTAGCATGCGCATGTCAGCAGTTTCTAGTTGCCTAGAGTAAGAGTTATACATCGTCCAGCATTCGGAGCCATAGAGGAGTGCGGGTCTGACAACCTTTTGGTATACTTTTCCTTTTAACTTTACTGGCATTTTCGGATCACATAGAACTCCCGTCATTGATCTAAACTTCATCCATCCCACACTAATTCTATGTGTTACATCTGCTGCACATCCCCTATTGCTATGGATGAGTGACCCAAGATACTTAAAGGAGTCACAATTTGGTAATGTGATGTGATGGTCGAATACCGTACAATAAAATTGCTTGTCACCGGTGTCCGGTCCCCTTGATGTTGTCAAACACTTTTAAAAAAAATATCTGTCTTTGACGACACCTAACAGCTCCTCCACTGTCTGGATACCTGTATATGATAAATAACCAAGGCAGGTGTATTCTACTGATTCTACGTCGATCAAATTTTACCAATATATTTATTCAATTATTTCAACAGTCAAATGCCTTTTTGATACAAAGATTAAAATATATGTATAATCTATGTACATAATTTAACATTGACACGTAAGCAGTGTTATACAATACGTAAAAAAACAAGTCGAACAATACAGCAAGGTAAATCCATATAATTTATTTAACTAGCAAAAACCACTTCTTCACTTTACTCCTGTAAGTGGCCAAAGCCAGATGAAAATTTATGCAATGTCCATATTGATAACCCAATCTGTGCAGTCTTGTTATACAAGAGTTGTACCAATAATTAGTTGGAACCACTTCACTATGGAACAAAACATTTGGCCAAATGGGCCTATAAGGAACGTATAACATGATAAGCTGAGTTATGTTATTTCTATAAAATATTACTTTTATAAAGTGGAATTTTTCTTCATTTGTTTCCTTAGTTGATATATTATATGTTATAAGCTATATTAAACTTATAATTTTCAAATTAATTTAACTCCAATTTTTTTCCAAGAGACCGATTTCCTGTTCTGGATTTATTGTTTCCTTTATACGTGTATATCACACAGTTTGCCTATCGGGATAAGTAGATAGGAGAGAGTTTAAGACTATCCTGTCGCGACACACATAGTTCGCCTCCCCTACATCCATACACCTTCTCATACAACTAACTGTTTTCAATAACATACGCAAGAACGGGTTTTCCAGCCGCTATGTCTGTTGGAAGGGCCTTAACTCTTCTGAACGGGACTGCTTCGGATATTGACATATTTCATATTGCATTACCAAAAGCAAAAGTAAATTTTCTTCTAAGATTAAGCACGTTAGAAAGCACTCATCAACGTATTTAAGTGACTTTGAATATATGTGTATGTACGTGTATATTTATATGTATGCATAAACATAATTATTTTTTTTAATTATTTTATGTTAACATTCCTTGTATTTTTCAATATAATTGGGCTAAGCTTATTTTGAGAAAATAAATAAATGTACTTCGATTTCTCTGACTTTTTACTTTTCCTTCTTGTAAAATATAATTTACTTGACCCAACTATACTTTCCTTGGTCTTCCTTTACCCCATCTTCTACACACATTTGAACTATATATTTATTTTGTTAGTTTTTCTTCATTAATTTTTTCTGCATCCCCAAACCATCTCAAAGTATTGTTTATCTCACTCAACACATTAACCTTAAACTCATTTACATCCTGATCACGTCATATATTGTCAATCCATGTGTTTATCTCAATGCACTTATTCTATACAGCATTTATTTGGCTCTTATCATTTATTTATAATATTTAAATTGTTAACAATAGATTTAACCAACTCTTCTACCCCTTTCCAATTAATTTCCTGTTCTCGGACAGCTGACCAATTGTTTCCTTACATTGTATATTTCCTCTAAACCTTAAATCATTTTACATAAACTACAGTCACTATATCATCGCTCTGGTCCAAACTTTGCCTTAAATTTCACAACTTATATATTTCAAAGAGAATATCTACTTGGCAAGTATCCATTAAGGAAGATGTACATGCATAACCGAAACCATTCTGGCATTACCATCGCTCCCCTCAACTCTTCGCTCGTCAATCAAACTTGTGCAAATCCTCGCCAATTTATTTCTCGACTAGAATCCGTTTAGAGATTCAGCGTTTCTTAACTACTTGATACAAGTTTTGTCCGATTTCGCAAAGTTTTTGATAAATCTCTTCTCTTTTAAAAGATTATCCTTTATTAATGATTTTTTTTTCTTTAACACTTTTATTGAAAATACAATCTATTCCAACAACCAGACAAAAGTAAATGAAGCAAGTTACGTGGTCGCATAAATCATTCAAATGACTATCCATCCCCCCGAAATCAATAAACACATACGTGAGCATATGCCCACGGACCACACAAAGACGGACAATCACCCGAACATTATGTTTCATATAAAGTGAGATATCATTAACCAAAAGAAAAGGAAGGGATGGTGGAGAGGAAAGGAAAATAAAAATCAGGAATGAAACACGTTATTTTACTGACTATAAATTAAGAGTTTTTTCAGTCGCTTCTTAAAGCATGCCAAGGACGAAGCGAGTCTTATATTGGTTTGTAACTGATACCAGAGTCGCACTGCATGGACAGTTAAGGACGACGTAAAAAACTAGGAGCGGTGAACTGGAAAGGCCAATAGACAATCTATGTTTGAGCGTAGCGCTAATCCATGATTGGAATCACGCTGAAAGTTTTGGGCTAGATAAGAGAAATTATCCTATATCTGCTGACTTCCTTCAGGTAAGTCTCTTCCTAGTCATTGGGAAGAGAAAGTTTTTTCTTTCTCTTCCATCATCCATGTTTAATTTCTTTCACTCAACCTTGACTTTTATTTTCCTAAATGCAGATGCGAGACTTGTTCTAGCCGGTTTTTTTTTACCTGGTCACTTAATTACACGAGTCAGCGCCCACTTCTTATCTGACCAGGCATATTTGTACACATATCATATTGCACTTTGTGTGGTTTGACAGTTTCGTATGCGACATATGGGTGAAAAATGAAAACTTGGAGCGAGTTAAGGAATTTCGCTATTCGGATAGTATTTTCTAAAATTATGGAAGACAGCACTTTGTGTGGTTTGACAGTTTCGTATGCGACATATGGGTGAAAAAAGAAAACTTGGAACGAGTTAAGGAATTTTGCTATTCGGATAGTATTTTCAAAAATTATGGAAGAGTTAGGAGAGATATAGAACGGCGTGCAGCGATAGGAAACAAAGTCGATGGGGCACTCAAACATAAATACTCGAACCAAAATGTATCAAAATCCGCCAAAATGATAGTCTACAATAGTGTTTTGGTACCAACTTTGATGTATGGGGGTAAAACGTCAGCATGACAATATACGACAGAATATGGAAGAATTAACAGGGGATGAATGTGAGTTTTAGGTCAATGCGTTAAATAAGATGAAGAAGAGTACGTTGCGATGCTTTGGGCATGTGGAACAAATGAATAAAAAGAGACTAACAAAACAGATATACAGTGCAAAAGTGAGTGAAAGGTGTGTGAGAGAAAGACGAAGGAAAGTATGGTTGGGTCAAGTGAAAGATAATCTGAAAGAAGAAAACGTAGAAAGTCAGAAAAATCGTAGAATATGTATGAAATAGTGTATAGGTTTAGATGAATCTAAGGATATGTGTGTTGAGATAGGAAATTATGGTGTTCTTTCCTATCTACCTGCCTAGTCAGGGAATTGACGTAATGGTATTTATGTACACTTTCAATGTGTACAATACAACCTGCCGAGTTTACTGACATATTGATATTCTTTAACCGACTAAAAATATGTTAACGAAACTGAAAACCAGAATAAAACCCTCTTAAATTAAAATCAATTCTCGTGGGAACAAGAAGTTTGGTGTCGAACGTAACTCTTCTAACATTTTTTATGTATGTAAATCGATAAGTCTGTGCTCAAGTATTATTTATTCACTTGTCGAAAATGTGGGATTCCTTATTGATGAAAATCTGAGTTGGCGTAACCCTGTCTTCGAGTTAAGCTATATGATATTTACTTCTCCATATTATTTTGATAAGATGCGTGGTATTCTTTATGTTTTATGTCGAATATTAAAGCTTTCTTTACTTGATTATGGTGACGTATATTATTTTGATGCCAACGAAGAGTGGTTGAATAAATTGAAGATACTTCAAAACGTTTGCATTTTATTCATATTTATCCTAAAGAAGTTTGACCATGTGTCAAAGTTTCGAAACAGACCCAATGGTTTAAAATTAGATAGTAAAATAATTTCGATTATGGGGACGTACGTTATTTGGATGCCAACGAGGAGAGGTTGAATAAGTGTAAGATACTTCAAAACGTTTGCATTATTTTCATATTTAGCCTAAGGAAGTTACCCGCCAAATGTCCACCTCTTACAGTTCCACAGATGTCCATTCTTTTGTCAAAATTTTCGATGACATTTTGGCATAATTGCGGTTCTAACTCACCAATAACGGGAATAATTTCTTCCTTCAGCTAAGGAATTGATTGGGGTTCCTATTTATAGACCAAGCTTTTCATGTAACTCTAGAGAAAAAAGTTCAACGGTATCAGATCACGTGATCTTGGTAGCCAATTAACTTCACCGTTTCCGGAGATTACAATACATAAAATAATTCTTAATTTGAACGCGTTGTTGTATTGTATACGACTCCATTTTTGTAAATGGCATACATTACACTTCTCAAATATTACAAGACCCAGGCAAGTTCGCGACGCCATCTGTGTTGTATCCAAGAATTAAAAAACTACTCAATTTGAAAGACCCTTTGTTACTTTAGATATAATTCCACTTTTAATGACCACCAAGTTGTTTAGTGACATTTACTCGTATTTGTTCTCTTATTATGAAATATCTATTTAAATAATATATTCCTTCTTAAAACGTATACTTTTATTTTGTTTCATATTTTAAACACTTTAAAATAAATCATGAATTTTAACTAATTTAAACGTCTAATTTTAAAACTTTCTCGATAATAATCTAAGATACACACCGAAATTTGCATTTCCCAAAGTGAGATCTTATCTAAAAATAGACTAGTGATAAGTTGCCAGGAAGTTCGAAAGTTTCGAACCCTGGCAAACTTATCTCCACCGGAGTATCTTGGCGGGCCATCCCTCAACCCTGCCCTGTGCTCATTGTCCAAGCAGGGTTGTTACTAGGATAATATTGCCTCTTTGGGAAAAACCCAATTTCTATCTGCTTGAAAAATAAACAACACTTTATTGCATCCACGAACTTCGCTTTACAGATCATGCTCTCCAGTTCTTTGAAATATTTAATGATATGGTGCTGATCAATTATCAATTATATGTATAAATAGAATCTGCCAAAGTAAGAATGAAATTTAAAAAAAATTGACTTGGAAATGGTTACAAAATAAATATTCTAGTGGATGTAGCTGACAGTTATAGTAGCTATACCATTTTAATAAAATAAAATGACACCGAAAAAACTGAATAATTTTATTAAAAATACCATAAAATAAAGCACTGACCTTCTGCGTAAAAGTAAGAGTTTTTTACGTAAGACATTTTTAAACGTTTTAAATTTGTAAATTGGTAAAATCACGTAGTGTATGTGCGCAGTGTTCATATACAATCAACCACATATTTAACACCAAAAGGCAGACAACTCCACGCCACAAGATCAGCAATGACAAAAGTTCTATTATAATACCCGGCCATTTGAACAAAAGCATGTGGTTCCAAACATGCAGGGTAGTCGACTCCTATTAAAAAATATATCTTTGTTTCAAGCCATATATTGTTAAATATTTTCTTATATAAACGTGGTAAGCAATGTGTTTAGTACAGTTTGACAATGCTTTTGTAAAACGAAACATAACTGTCCCTTTTATTAAATTATTGTGTGGATTTTTTTCACATTTGATTGTTAAATCATTCTGTATAAAATATTGTTCTACAATCAAATACGAAATAAATTAAAAGAAAAACTATATTTATATATTTTTAGCTTGGATATATGAGTCGTTTAGTGTCAAAAACAGCAATCTGTCGATTTTGCGTGAATTGAGTAAAAACCGAGGAAATGTTCCTAGTGTAAAATTACACATTTTTAAATGTTTACATGGTAACAAAAACAACAATATAAGAGCTATTGTTGTTTTTGTTACCATGTCAACATTTAAAAATATGTAGTTTTACAATAGGAACATTTCCTCGGTTTTAACTCAATTCACGCAAAATCGATAGATTGCAGTTTTTGATACTAAATGACTCATATGTTATATAAACATAAATTTATTTAAAAAGGGAGTGAAGTTGCTAGTTATATTACAAAAATGAGGGATGAATGGTGATCAAACAATACTATTTGCCATGATAGCAGATGCCCATCAAAAGACGTCCCGAATCCTGCTGGTTTGAGTAAATCATGAAATCAAACTCATGCTGGCAGAGAATGTCGTGATAAATAAAGGAATATGGATATAAAGCAGGAAGATCTTCAGTGCTGTGGATTAAAAATGGTTGATGAAGGCTCATCGAATCAGATGCGCCACGCACATTTCGTTATAATATGTGACGGGCCTGACTTAAGGACAGTTTCTCGTCAAGTTACGTTGGCAAATTTTCTCCAAGTAGTATCCAATCACATTTCGATCAACCCCCCCCTCAATAAACGAACCGGGGGAGCAGAGGGTTAGAATGAACGACAGTTTAATATGTGGACCCGGAAACCCGAGCTAGGTACGGGATCTGATGAAACTTTTCTCGAATCATATTCAAGTTTAGTAAGTGCATAAAGAGGACGTAAGGGAAACTTGAAAGGATTTGCCCTCAGGTACAAACGCTGACTCCTTACGGAAATAAGGTTTCTTTTGTATAATATCAGAGACATATTTCTGTTGAAGGGTGTTAAGAATTACTGTAGGAAACTAGAAAAACATTTTAGCGTCTAAAAATAAATATAATGAAGACGGGTTCACAACGGATTTTGGAATAATGACGAAATAAAATTCGATTCCTTATCCGCTTACATAAGTCAAATGCGGTACCTAATGGTTTTAGATTTATTCACTTCATCTCAGACCCACCGTAATAAATCAAATACACATGCCTATAGATAAGAAATAAAAGGATAATAGTTTATATAGCATCAAATTAGAATATGCATCTATCGTTTGGGATCCTCACCAGCTCAAATATAAAAACACTATAGTACAAATACAAAAAAATCCTCAGATAGCTTTGGTACAGAACAAAGGGCGATTATCTAAAATATGCTCACCATATCGAACTTCTCACAGTGTGTAACTATAGAAGCCTCGAAACAAGAAGGCAAGAACCCATTGTGATATTCCTACTTGAGGTTTTTCAAAGTTGCTTTAACTGTTCCGCGATTCTAGAAGCACTAAGTTTATATGTACCTAATAAATATAGCCGTGCAAGGAATCACCCTCTGTTCTACATACCAACTTACAGGACGAATATCATGGCTAAACACTCAGTCACGCGTGGTATAGATATATTGAACCAACTGAATGACACTGTTGATATATTCTCGGCACAGCCTAGCAGTATGAGAAGAATCATCATCATCATCATCATCAATGGCACTACAGCCCATTGTGGGCCCCGGCCTCCTCCAGCAGTCGTTGCCATTCCCCCCTAAGAAGAATCCTGAGAATAATCCTGACTGATATTATTCTTAACGAATAAGCTAACGCTAGAAGCAGACCCTTTTTGTGTAACAGGAGAAATCCGTGTCAAGTGGATAAAAAAAGAAAAAAAAATTAGGGAGCAGACTTTCTTCAAAGGTGCTCTTACGGGATTACTGTTATTAATAGATTAAAAATAATATAAAATAAATGTATTTTAGAGGAGCATAAGAATAGGAAGGTGTGGGCTGCGGTCATTAAATGAGGTATTTCTCCACATATGAAAATGTGTTGAAAAACTTATTTGATAAGAAAACCGTAAACTTGGGAACTCGAACTACAAATAAACCTGCGTAAATTTTCCGATATATGATAGTTACACATTTGGCTTTAGGTGTAGTGTAGTATATGTGTGCAGAATTCATATATAATTTCATAAGACCTCCTAAAAACATTGTCTTAAAATGCTTCCTAAAGTTGCAGACCGAAAAGTGGGCCATTCCCTGTCACGAGATCAAAAACGGCAAAAGCGCTGTCATAAAACCCCACCCAATCGGATCGATTCGGAACCATTAATGTATTTGATGAAAATAATATGAAATCGATCCCGAAGTTATACTTAGACGGACTCGAAAAATACAATCGAGACATTCCATTATGGTACTTGAATACAAAAATACAAACAATATTAAATCTCTAATCTTGGACAGGCATTTTTAACTCTTTATTACACCATACATACATACTATCACACCATGTCCCATTTGGGGTAGGCAGAGAGGATTGATATGCATACTTTTCATCCATTCTCACTCCTTTTTTGGTCTTACACATTCATACATTTTAACTTGTTTCTCTACACTCGTAAACTCTTTATTAATTGCAAATATACTCGTACTTAAAATTATGATTGCAACAATATGAACTCAGAGTTTATTTAATATTCTCCTTGTTGTATACGAGTATTTAAATAAAAATAAGCTTACTTTTACGGTCCATGTTGAGTTAATTTAAAAAAATGTGAAATAGAGTGAGAATGAAATAAGAAAATCTCTCAAAACTAAAATGGGATTACATTTCGTTACTGACATAGTCACTTCATCAACATTTTACGATGATTTCAAAAAGAATGGAGCTTTCACAATCAAAAGAGATATCATTCGTGTAAAAAGTAAAACAGCAAAGACGTCCGTAAGTCACCTTACGTAAGGCTTCAATCTGCTGAAAGCTTTGAAGCAAAACGAGTGACTTTTGAAAAGCTTATCTCGCAACTTGAATTTGGGACGTGCAGCACATAATATTGCAACTTTGTATTAAAATATTTACAGTGATGAAAAATATGCTGGCTTAAGCTCTGAGGTTTTGTATTTTTGCCGTTCTCAAGTGGAAAAATACAATTTTACGAAAACAAGGCATGCATTTAAATAGGACCATAAATTTATACGTTCATTTCAATATGAGCATCAAAGCTGGGATGTAATGTTTTTTATTCTTCCTTTTTTACGCATTATGTTGTATACAGAGGCGTGTTTGTTAACAGACAAACCAAGGCGTTTGCCTAGGGGCGCATAGGAAAAGACGGTGCTCAAAGATTTATCAATAGGGTCTTCAATGGCATCATAGAGACATTTGCGGAGAAGAAAGCAAGATGTTGATTAAAGTGATTTGTTGTTTGGCATGAAATACATCATCATCCAAGGTGAGCATCAGAAACGAAAATATTGTTTTTTTAACCACACATTGCTTCTAAAAACTTTAATATCTCTATAAATATAATAAATACTGGGTTCAGATTTTAGGTATTCCTCCGTAATACATTTACTCATTGAATGAAAAAAATATCATAATATTAATAATAATTAGCACTTATCGGCCACATCAGAGATATTTTATGAAAATCAGGAATAAATTCACCAATACAATCAAACGTGTGCCAGTGTGTAACGTAGGTACATTCATTCTAAAAAAACCGCTATAGGTGAAGAAGCGACGCTATTCACGTCTCACTCTCACTCTACTTCGGTATATGGGTACGCAAGAAATAGAATCTTAGTACGCTCGCTTCTCTCGCTCAGTAGCCAGCTGGCTTTCGTTCGAAGTGGTCGCTTCACCCGATTTGTGAACGTCGTCCAATGTTTTTTTCATGTTTTCAGCAATTAAATTTCAATTATTATCAATTTTTACTTTAAATTTAATTAATTTAATCGAATGGCTATGAATATTCTTATTTTTCCGATTTTAAATCGCTCATTTTTATATTGATGTGCAAGCTGCATTTTGGCGGGCGATTGAAGTCATTGTTTAATTCAATCATTCGTATAGTATTCCTCCACATACGTAATTTCGTCATGCGGAGATGTTGAAGAGCGTGGCCGGGAGACAATATAATCTACAGCTCCCATACTCGGATTACGAACCACAGTAGTAGACTTATAACTCACAGTCCACCCCCGTATATGTTTGAAATAGTACCACACGTGGACAGACAACAGCAATCGTTTACGTCTAGTGCGTTAGAATATTGTTACCTGACAAACTCTTTAACTAGACCGGGATACTTTTGTAAGGATTTTTTGGAGCTTTCGACAATTGGATCCGAAACCTTGGGTTGAAGTCAAGCTTCTTATCAAATAAAGCACGAAGATTGTCAATATTTAATTATAATTACAAAAAGCACTTTTTTTAATTTTGAGTTATTCTATCTTCAACATCAGGTTCCAATGAGTTTGTTATTGTTTTCACTAAGTTAATCAACATATCTTTTCTACGTTATATTTTTAAACAAAATGAAATAAAGGGTATGTTTACTTTCATTTTATTTTGCCCTTCTTCTGTCAGGTCAGGGTTGCAAATACAGCTATGGGCCTTCTCTTAGTTTACATCGGCCCAATAAAGATGAAGACATGGCTGACACAGATTCTCTGGTTTCTGGATCGTATTCTGTAGATCAATGTTCTAGGACGCCGACAGACTTAAGAAAACGAGACTGAGACATTTCTAAATTTGGAAGTATTGTTTTTATGTATTTTGGTAAAATACGAGTATGTCTTCCTTCTCGTCGTCGTTGCTGGACCTCGTAGTCGAGGATTCTCTCACCACTCCAAAGTAGTCGTCCTTGCTGGATCTCGTAGTCGAGGATTACCTCGCCACTCCAACGTCGTCGTTCTTGCTGGACCTCGTAGTCGAGGATTCCGTCGCCACTCCAACGTCATCGTCCTTGTTGGACTTCATAGTCGAGGATTCCCTCGCCACTCCATCGTCGTCGTCCTTGTTAGACCTCGTAGTCAAAGATTCCCTCGCCACTCCAACGTCGTCGTCCTTGCTGGACCTCGTAGTCGAGGATTATCTTGCCACTCCAACATCGTCGTCCTTGCTGGACCTCGTAGTCGAGGATTCTCTCGCCACTCCAACATCTTCGTCCTTGCTGGACCTCGTAGTCGAGGATTCCCTCGCCACTCCAACAACAATCTTGACCTGCTCTTCCACGTTGATCATTTGATATTCCTTGGTAAAACAGCCCAACTGCTTCTCACAGGTCATCTTCCTTGTTTATTTGTAGTTTTTTTTATACGCTTTGCACAGATTTCTCCTGTTACACAAAGACGGTCTACTTCTGGCGTTAGCTTATTCGTTAGGAAGAATATCAGCCAGAGTTCTTCTCATACTGCTAGGCGGTAACGAGAATAAATCAACAGTGCCATTCAGTTGGTTAAATATCTCTATACCACGCGTGACTGAGTGTTTAGCCATGACATTCGTCCTGTAAGTAGGTATGTAGAACAAAGGGTGATTCCTTGCATCCCTATATTTATTAGGCATATATAAACTTAGTGCTGCTAGAATCGCGGAATACTCACATGTCGATCATAACTATACTATGTTATATAATTAAGAACACTTACTTACGTGTCTTTATATATTTGATTTTAAAGTTTTATGTTATACAAAGAAGTCTTTTGTGTCATTTATTATTTTACAGTGTTATATAAATGACACTTCCTTACGTTTCTTTATATATTTGAATTTTAAATTTTAATGTGTTATACTCGTATAAAGGACACTTTTGTGTCGTTTATTATTTTACTGTGTTATATAAAGGACACGTACTTAATGGTCATATATTCGATTTTTTAGTTTTACTGTTTTGAATAAAGGAGACTTGTGACGTTTATTTTTTTTTTAAATAAATAAATGGGTCACTCCTAGGGTGCATCTGCATCTGAATCATTTTGAATATCTTAAAAACTGTCTACTTAAGATGTCTTTTGAAGGACTCTCAGTCTTTTAATAATCATTATGTATTATTTTTAATGTTTATAACAGGCAACGAAGGAATACTTCCGTCGTAATAAATGTGTATGACTGTAAGGAAATAATTGTAGCAAGAATTAAATCTATTTTCAGTTTCAGGGTTTCCACGTTACGATCCCATCCAAAAAGAAAACGGAAAAGCTTAAAAATTACGACAGTCGAGAATATAAAGGAAACATCAAAAGTTTCCGTTGATCCTGAGGGGGTGAGCGACAATGTATTGTTAAAACGGAATAAACAGGAGTACGCCTAGTGAGGGGCACGTAGCAGATGGAACTTTTATATTTCCTGAATACTAAACACGCTCGCAATATCTGTTAAGGGTGTAAAGTAGCACTAAACTCCTCCAACTACACGAGAGGGGATGAACAAACAGCCCGGTGCAGTCTACGCTATCGGCAATTCTCCCCAACACTACCCAGCCTTTTAAACACTACACAGGACATGACCTAATGCACAACAGTGATATACAAATAAATTTCGCATATTAACATACATGGTTCATCAAAAACGTATTTGATTGCTTTTATAGAGAAAATTTAACATTTGATATTTCTATTCGATTACTTACATGACGACCTCCGTGACCTGGTGATAAGACGCTTGTCTGCCGATCCGGAGGCTACGTACGGAGTCTGGTTTTTATTTAGGGCACATTAAAACATATTTTTGGTCGGTTTAAAGAGATTGCCACATGGCAATAAACTCGCCATGTTAAATAAAAAAAAATAAAAAAATTTGCGCTTTTAACTTTATGTTCATATTTAATATGATAACGTCACTTCCATGTCGGGTAGGCAGAAAGTACAGAGCGTCAGATAATTTTCATAAACATCATTCACCTCTTTTTCATTCATACACCTTCTCGTACAACTCCTAAGATGTATCTGACTATATTTCCTTCATTGAAAATATCATTCACTTGACCTCTCTACTTTCCATTATATTCCTTTACCACGCTTTCTACTAACATTTGAACAGTATATTTTGTTATACATGCCAAACCATTTGAGCATGCTGTTCTTCATTTCACTCATTTCATCATCCTTATGTTCACATTCATCTCTAACCACTTCAATTGTGTCAATGTATTCTGCCATAAATAGTCACTCCATGTAAACATTTCAGCAAACTGTTCTTCGTTTTACTCAATTCATCATCCTTATGTTCACATTCATCTCTAACCACTTCAATTGTGTCAATGTATTCTGCCATAAATAGTCACTCCATGTAAACATTTCAGCAAACTGTTCTTCGTTTTACTCAATTCATCATCCTTATGTTCACATTCATCTCTAACCACTTCAATTGTGTCAATGTATTCTGCCATAAATAGTCACTCCATGTAAACATTTCAGCAAACTGTTCTTCGTTTTACTCAATTCATCATCCTTATGTTCACATTCATCTCTAACCACTTCAATTGTGTCAATGTATTCTGCCATAAATAGTCACTCCATGTAAACATTTCAGCAAACTGTTCTTCGTTTTACTCAATTCATCATCCTTATGTTCACATTCTTCTCTAACCACTTCAATTGTGTAAATGTATTCTGCCATAAATAGTCACTCCATGTAAACTTCTCTCTATACACATTTTTAGAGCATTTATTTAGTATTTTTCTAAGTTCACGTTTCACTCAGGTACATAAGAGTTGCAACTAAAATACTGTTGTGGACTATCATCTTAGCAGATTTTGATAATGTCCGGTTTGAGTTTACATTTTTAAGGGTCCTTTTGACTTTGTTTCCTATCGCTACACCTCGTAATCCTTCAGAAGAATTACTACATTAATAATAGAATTCTTCAACTTGCTCCAATATTTCATTGATAACCCATAAATCACATTTACTTTTTCTTTCACACATTTCTTTAAAAAAAGTAATTAGGTTAATATTCGACGTTTCCAAATTTATAATGCAAACAGTTCAGTTCGTTTCGATCCTACTTCCTTGCCACGATGTTAAGGGAGACAACATAAATCTCCATCCATCTACACAAAATGATCGAAATCTTCTTTATTTGTTGTCACTTAGTGGCTTTGAAGGTATTGCCCTAAGAGACGCCTTCTACGGTGACGACACACCAGGCTATGTAATTAATGGTAGTGACGACAGACTTAAGATCCTACATCACGCAGAAGAAAAATAACTCGCACCGCAGTAAATATACTAACAAAGTGGCTTTAGGCCTGGAGTTCAAACATCCCAGCAAGTGGCCAGTACTTTCATAGAAAGTTTCGAATGCAGCAAAACCGTGGTAATGCGAAAATTGAAAAGTGTTAACAGAAGACAAATCGTCTTCAGTTCAGCAGGCACCTTACTCGCAGTTTACCATCTTGCGTATTACTTCATCACGCCGAAAGGCAACGACCTTTTTTGGCACCGTTTGACACCGAATTCGAAATCCTCGGGTGGAAGAAAAACATTTTACCAACTAGGATATAGGATGTCTACTGTTTGTGGGTAGACAGGATTTTGACATAACATATATTAATAAAAATAATAAATGGACAATTTATGAAGTGCCGTTTAGAGAGTAACTCTACTCAAGGGCGCTATAACTTAGGATTCCAACTCACTTATAAATTATGATTAGACCTCCCAAAAAGGATTATCTTTGAGTGATTCATAAAGCTCCACACGCCCCCACATCTCTTACACTTGGAAGCAAGCCATGCCATACCACATAACCAGCAAAAGTTCTATCATAGTACCCCGCCCTATGTGATTGATTTGGAACATCCAAATTTATTAGATAAAAAATCGACCTTAAAGTTTTTTCTCTCTGAATGAACATCGCTCAGTCACAGATTTTAAAGATACGATGGAGACATTTCATTAAGAGACTAAAAATACAAAGAAGTTTGAAATCAATCCCTTCGTGACACTTAAGACAGATTTTTAGAAGCAGACCAATATAACAATATTTATAACTGTCATAAATCAGTCAAGCGGCAGTATTGAAGTCATTTGTGAATCAGGGGAACCAGAATAAATAGAGTTACTAATAATCCAGATGTTTATATTAATTATTAATTGTTGGAAGATGTCAACACATTTTTTAACTCTCTAAGACTACACAAACCTGAAGAAGACTACACAAACCTGAAAAAACGAAAAAATGTGACTAATTTGTCTACCTTAAGAGAGCTTACTATCTGCCTAAAATCTGAACCCAGTATTTATGATATTATATTTATAGAAATATTAAAGTTTTTAGAAGCAATGTGTACTAGTTACATATCACAGGGAAGGAAGGGTTAATCGTGGATTTATGAGTGCTGGTTTTTATCTACAAATCAGTTAATGATCAGTTTCTTAAATTAATTTATCTTATTTAAATGCTCATGTGGGTCTAATGTGAATTTTTTTACTATGACTGTTATATATAGGAGTATATATTTATTTATTTTATTCCGTGAAACCTACTTGCCTGAAAATGGGTATGTGCCTAGAAAGGCAGGGGGTTGTTATTTATATTTGAATATTATTAAATTTAAATGGACAAACATATTCACAAAAATATGTATAATCTCTGTATTGTTAAATTTAACCACATCATACTTTTAATACAGTAATTCAAACTGATAACATATTTTATTTATCTCAATAAGTTGGTTGGAAATTTTATGAATAAGAATACTTTCATTTTTGGAGCACAAAATATTGTACAAAACGCCAAAACTATGAATCAGATACGAGATAAAAATCTTCTAATAAGTTTGGTATTAAATAATATAGAAGTTATCTGGCCTCCATCCAGCAAGTTGGGGGCGATTTATTGTTAAAAGGAGCAAAACCTTCAACAGCATCTGTTAAAATAATTCAAAGACACATGCAGCTTTTGTACTGTACTTACATAAAATTTTATTTCTTCGGGATTATTTTATTCTTCGAGAAGTTTCAAGGAGATATTGTACAAGGCTCTCCAAGGGAAAATAATCATTATTTTTAATGATAAAATACAAAGATACTTCTTTGTCATAGATTTTGGATTATCTTGTCTATTTTATTTTATATTAGCAGTAAAATTGGAAAATAAGTTTATATTTGGTTACAATTGTTGATATATGGGTAAATTTTGTATTCACTATATTGACAATAGTCTGTGTCACAATGCTCTGATTTTATTTTGTACAGTATTGTTACAAGTTTGTCTTGTCCTATATAAGAGGAAACCATGTATCACTTGTGTTCCGCATTAAATAAACTTAACAACAATACTCTGCACAGTAAAATATTTTTTTTTGCTATGATAAAATATGAAGTGACTTCTTTGTCACGGATCTTGCACTGTCGTGTCAATGTTTTTTGAAAAATATCAAACATTGGAACAATTAGTAGCTAAATTGAATATTTAATTTATATTTAGTTATAAAGTATAATTCTTTGTACTCAAACTGGACAGCATCAAAATCTGTCAGGAAGATAGTTATTCTTTCTTCCTAGTGCCATGTCAGGTCCCCCCAACGTTGAATATCACCTGAGAGTAGGCATCTTTGTCCCCGGCAGCCCAAAAAAGATCCCCAACGCTCCTTATACCAGTCCAATCACGTATATTGCGGAGCCAGGAGATTTGTCTCCTGCCAACACCTCTTCGACCTTGGATGATCAGGTGCAGTTTTTTAGATGATCAGGTGCAGTTTGCCTTGGATGATCAGGTGCAGTAATTTGTACTTTTCTCCTCTAAGTAAATGACCCAAATAAGACACCTTCCAGATTTTAATATTAGTCAACAACTCTCTATCAACTTTGGCTAAGATAGTTCAAAAAAGTATTTTATTACTGTTTTTAATGTATGGGCGTCAAACGGGGGCGTGAAATAGAGTAAAATAAATTATGTAAATAAGTGTACACTTCGAAAAATACATCGGGTAATAATGAATGATAGAATACGGAATGAAGTGATTCACCATTCCT
Organism: Odontocerum albicorne; assembly: GCA_949825065.1. Lineage (NCBI taxonomy): Eukaryota > Metazoa > Arthropoda > Insecta > Trichoptera > Odontoceridae > Odontocerum > Odontocerum albicorne. The sequence goes on along the minus strand of OX463842.1, from coordinate 50,619,417 downwards.
TCCCTGTGATGTGTAACTAGTACACATTGCATCTAAAAACTTTAATATCTATAAATTTAATAAATACTGGGTTCAGATTTTAGGTATTCCTCCGTAAAACTATGCCATAAAAATGACCCCCAATTAATTCCTGAGCTGAAGGACGAAATCATTCGCATTATTGGTGAGTTAAAATCGCAATTATGCCAAAATGTCATCGAAAATTTGACGAAAGAGTAGACATCTGTGGAGCTGCAAGAGGTGGACATTTGGCGGATATTATTTTTTGTGTTTAAATGTCATATACTCGTATTATACTTCAATGACCAATAAAAAGTTTTTTGTAATCAAAGCAAATTGTGTGCTTTATTCAAGAATAATAAAAAAACAGAATTAAAAAACCTGCTCAATTTGAAAGACTCTTTATTACTAATGTCATTCTCAACAGTGCTCTGAAAATCATTGTATAGTGCTGTTATACTATACTCGTATAACACATTTCTCTCTTAAAAACGCTTTCAGTTTCAATGCAACATAGCTATTTATTTCTAGTATATATAATATTATTTTCAAATCATTATTATTTTCATTCTGAATATGTATTATTAACGACCCTTGCGGTCTAATTGGCATAATGTATAACTTTCACCAGTGGGGTAACGGATTTGTTTCTTGATTTTTAATATGTCAATAACAATGGGTTCGAATTATAAAACCCTTGAGGAAAATCCGCTCTCTAAACGACGAAATATACATTTCCTTTTTTTATTTTCACCCAGTAAAACATCCTAGTCGGGTAAATGGGACATCTATGAGGTTGTTACCTTCCGATATTGTTATCTCTCCACATTCAGTAGTACTATGAACACGTGCAACGACGAAAAGCAAGCTACAGTGCCTACTCTGATTTTTCCTCAAACTGAAAGTCCAATAAATGAGGGTCTATAACATTTATGTCAATTAAATCTGTAGGTCTCACTTTTTAACATGTCGGTATCACCAGTTCATACTCGTATTTGTTTTGGAATACCAAAGAAATTATTTTTTAATAAAAAAAAATTGTGAAAGAGTATTTTTTATTTCGCTAGACCTCCTGGCATAATGCAATATTTTGCTTCTCGTTACATGCCTCAAATGTATTATTTTATAACAGATTTCATAAAAGTTTTCATGCGTTACTTTCCGAAAATTTAATTAATTCGCTCATTTGTTGTCAAACCGCAAAATCCATTATATTTAACATGTTAAAAGCGTTCGCAAAGTTTGACAACAACGTTTTGTAATTAATTTCTCAAGCGCATATAAAGTTTGCTTTTGCTTGAAATATTCAATAGTTTATATCTAATGTGCAATATGACGCGTTTATGCATTATTTTTGATAAACCTTAAGGTAGTTCGATACGATGTAAAATTATTTTATTAAAATTGTAAAAAAAACTTGAGGAACTAAAAAAGCCACGTGTCTCGAACAAATATTTCCAATATGATACTGCAAAAATGAATCTGCAAAAATATAATAGTTACAAAAAGTAAAACGTTAAATAAAGTTAGTGTGGACATAATTGTTGATACGGTGAATACATCAATAAATTTAAGACAGTAAAAACCAAAAACCTTCGTTATTTACTATATAATATGTAGACTCTGTGGTTATGTCGTGGCCAAACCGCAAATCTGTTGATTCTGATCTGATTTCTAGAACCGTTGTTATTAACATTTCCCTTCCTGTGCTAAAAATATCCGCGCGTTCCTTTGCTGTGTATTCAATACACATCAATACACGTGTAAAAATGAGCGATTTCAAATCGAAAATATAATAATATTCATAGACAATCGCTTAAATAAATTAAATCTGAAGAAAAAAAATTATAATAATTGAAATTTTATTGCTGAAAACATGAAAAAAACATCGGCCGACGTTCACAAAACGGGGCAAGAGACCACCTCAAACAAATGACCGCGAGCTACTAAAGCGAGAGATGCTAGCGAACTGAGATTATATTTCTTGCGTTCCCATATACCGAAGTAGAATGAGAGTGAGACGTGAAAAGCGTCGCTTCCTCACCCATAGCTGTGTTTTTAGAATGAATATACCCACGTCACACATTGGCTCACGTTTGATTTTATTGGTGAATTAATTCCAGATTTTCACAAAATATCTCTGACGTGGCCGATAAGTGCTAATTATTATTAATATTATTTTTTTCATTCAATGTGTAAATGTATTACGGAGGAATACCTAAAATTGGAACCCAGTATTTATTATATTTATAGAGATATTAAAGTTTTTAGAAACAATGTGTGCTACAATAGTTACACATCACAGGGAAGGAAGGGTCAACCAGATTAGAGACTTGATGGCAATATCGTTGTGCAAAACGCTAACAAAGATTAGGAAAGATTTCTCAAACCATCGTTATAACCAGACTAGACTCGATGATCACGTTGTTATTTATTTATTTTATATAACACTTTCATTACAAATACAATCTGGTGGGGTTATTGCCAGACGGCAATCTCTTCCAGCTAACCATTGTTGTGTAAAGCGCAAACAATGACAAAAAATACAAATCCGTCGTTACTAAGTAGACAATTGGCTCGATGGTCATATTAATATGCAAAGGACAACAGAGGGATACATATCTAAAACCGTCGTTATTAACTAGATTTGATGGACATATTTTTGTGCAATTGAAAATCTTAGACTGACATTATTAACAAGACTTGATGGTCATATTCTTGTGCAAAGCGCAAACAGAGAAAATAAAATCTAAAACCGTCGTTATTAACTAGATAATAAATTCGATGGATATATCGTTGTGCAAATTGCCAAGAGAGACTAACATAAGAAATATTTCTCAACCCATCTTTATTTACCAGATAAAATACTTGATGGTCATATTTTTGTGAAAAGCGCAAATACAAAAGAAATCTTAACCAGTCGTTACTAACTAGATAATTGACTCAATGGTCATGTCGTTGTATCATATCTGTACCTACCATTCGAGAACACAAATGCTGTCACTCCCGTAATGCAAATGGATGGAGAAACATTACCAAATTGTGACTCCTTTAAGTATCTTGGGTCACTCATCTACAGCGATGGAGGATGTGCAGCAGATGTAACACATAGAATTAGTGTAGGATGGATGAAGTTTAGATCAATGGCGGGAGTTCTATGTAATCCGAAAATGCCAGTAAAGTTAAAAGGAAAAGTATACCAAACGATTGTCAGACCCGCACTCCTCTATGGCTCCGAATGCTGGACGATGTATAACTCTTACTCTAGGCAACTAGAAACTGCTGAAGTGTAAGCTGGTGTGTATCTAAGAGGCAAAATAAAAAGCTCACGCATTCGTGGAAGCCTAGGTGTTACAGGCATCAACAGTAAGATGGAGGAGAGACGATTGAGATGGTATGGGCTCGTTAGACGCAGAGCACCCGATCACATTGTGATCCAGGCAATCTCCATGGATCTTCCTCGAATAACAACTAGAGGAAGACCAAAAAATTCATGGGTGGTGCAAAAAGATAACCTGATGCAGAGGCACGGCCTGGGGGACGTAGTCCGGGACAGAAGAGCATACAACATGAGGACCAGGAGAGCTGACCCCAACAGTCTTCGCAGACAGTGAGTTGAGATGGAGCCAGGGAGAAGAAGGTCATGTCTTTGTGTAAAACGCCAAGAAATACTAAGAAAGACTTCTCAAATCATATTTATTAACCAGATAATACACTTGATGGTCATATTATAGTATAAACCACAAAGACAAAAATCTTAACCAGTCGTTACTAACTATTATATATAACATAATTGACTCAATAGTCATGTCGTTGTGTAAAACGCCAAGAGATACTAATTAAGACTTCTCAAACCGTATTTATTAACCAGACAAAGCACAAAGACAAACATCTTAACCGGTCGTTACTAACTAGATAATTGACGCAATTGTCATATCGTTGTGCAAAGTGCAAACAGAGACACAAAAATCTAAAACCGTCATTATTAACACTAGGTTTACTGTCATTTTTATATATCTCTACGGGCACCCGTCAAATTGACGGATATACACAATTACTTATTTTTTTCTTTTTAAATGATTTATTTAACTAAAATAAGACTAAAATAGACATAATATACAAATAGAAATATTATTGCAAGTAAAATGTTAGTGACAATAAAAATAATATATTCAACTATTCGGAACATTTTTTTACAAACATATTCAATTTTCTTACTACATTTTCCACACACAATCTTTTTACATTTTGTACATGCGTTATTGCTTCTATTTTTTACAACTGCCTATTTGACAACTTTTGCGTATTTGAGACGTGGTATTCCGTGACTGAAGATAAGCAGATGGTGTCTGATGCGGTTCATTATCTCCCTTGACTAGTTCCTCGGCTAAATGAAATAAGAAGTCCTTTCTTGATACATTGAGTCCAGTGCATTCTTTATGAAGTATCCATGCATTTCTTGCTGTCAAATCCAAGATGTTGAAGAAAAATCGAAGGGGCCATCTAACACTTCCTGATATGACGGAGTATTTTCGAGTAATTTGGTCAACAACAACTACACCACACTTGGTCTTGTAATATCCAATTATTTCTGGTAAACGTTTATCGATTTTTTTTTATTTTACGAATATATGCTTTGTACTCAGAAGAAGGACTTTTATTTTTGGTTTACTTTTATAAACGGTTAGTATACAGTTTTCAGATTTTATAAACGGTTAGTATACAGTTATCAGATTTTATAAACGGTTAGTATACAGATATCAGATTTTATAAACGGTTAGTATACATATATCAGTCAACGGTTAGTATACAGTTATCAAATTATCAATCCCGTCAATTTGACGGGTGTCAGTAAAGATAGTTATAAAGCGACCAAATTTTCTAAATTAATAAGTTTCCAAAATAATAAGAAGATAAAAATAGAGTAAATATATTTGCATTGTTTAATTATAAAAAGTCGTAAAAAAATCAGGAAAAATACTGTCTGTTTTGTAAAATTTGCTTATGCAAATCGGAAACCCGTCAATTTGACGGGTGCCGTAAACCTAGTGTTAACCAAATAATAGACTTGATGGACATATCGCTGTGCAAAGCGCAATCAGAGATTGAAAAATAAATAACGTAAATCAATATCAAACTTCCATCTACCGACTTACGACAGAACAAATAAATTCTTAATTGATATTTCATATTAATATTACAGATAAATATTGTTTCATATGCGTAGAGAATATTTTTTTTTTTGATCAATTCGTCTTCAATGAAATATTATTTCTCGATTTATACGAGGGTTGATAAAAAAATCACAAGATTTTTTTTTTATTTCGTGTACTGTTGTTTTTTATTGAGCCCACATTAGTGTTTTATAAAACATTTTAGCAAGTTTTAAATTTTTTTATTTTGAAAATGATGATAATAATTTAAAATTTAAGTTTAGCGCCGCTTACGTGAGGCGATCTGATGGAAACGATCAGAATTGTGGACAGACAACTCCTGGATTTTTCGCCACGACAATGCACCAATTCACACATCACTATTGATTTGCGGATTTTTTGGCCAAAACCAAAACCGTCGTGATGCCTCAGCCACTGTATTTATCAGATGTGGCTCCCTGCGACTTTTTCTTGTTACCAATGATGAAGGGGACATTGAAAGGACAGCTTTTTGTGACCATGGATGAGATAAAGGCAAAATCGCTGAGTTAGCTAAAGGCTACCCCAAAAAGTGCATTCGACAAATGTTAAGTGGATTGGAAAAAACGTTGGAAAAGTATATTTTATCCTATGAGAGACTACTTTGAGGGGGACATTATTAAAATAACCTATTAAATAAATACCTTTTGATAAAAATTTAAATTGAAAAGCAAACCTCATATACACCTAAAAATTATATTTTATTTTATTTATTTATTTAATTAACGACACAACAGTGTCTTTATATACAAATGAACATGTGACAGGTTATATAAGTACTTAAAATTATTATTGTTTATATTCGTAGTGAAGGCATTAATGTTGTGGAGCTTTAAAGATATATTGTAATTTATTTTATCAAACACTTTTTGTAACGGTATAACCCTACCGATTTCAAGGGTTTCACCTCACCTTCAGGGGAGCACAAACAATACTAAATTCTATTCGAACTGGTACCGATATACACGCTTCAACGGCTGTGGACATTCGGGTTGGTAACTGAGGGCTGAGGTTCAAACCAGTTCGGTACCAGTTCGAACAGAATTTAGTCTTGCTTGTGCTCCCCTGAAGGTGAGGTGAAACCCTTGAAACCGATAGGGTTATACCGGTACAAAAAGCGGAATAAACAGTGTTTGATAAAATAAATTACAAAACCTAAAAATTATGATAGATTTTTAGCAGACTTTAATACTAAACTCTGTTGACTGCAAATATTGAGACTTAATTATTTTACTATGTGTATTGAAAATAGTTCGAAAGCTGTTCATAAAACACATTATTTTTCAGTGCTATGCAGTTCATAACTTAGACAAAAAGTTTTGAAAGCGGAAATGAAAATACATTTTTTTTGGGGGGAAATCACTTTTATTGCTCAGTATAGTCTACCATAAGATCAATACACTTGGTCCAATGATCTTCCAACTTTGTTGTCCCATCACGAAAGTGACTTTCTGGAAGGCCTGCAAAATACTCCTCTACGACGGCTATAACCTCTTCGTTTGATGAAAAATGCTTTCCACGAAGGAATTTTTTGAGATGTGAGAACAGCCAGAAGTCAGAGGGAGCTAAATCTGGCGAATAGGGTGGATGCTGGACCAATTCGTACCCCAATTCACTGATTTTCGCGATGGTTTTTTGAGCTGTGTGAGCAGGTGCATTGTCTTGATGAAAAATGATTTTTCCTTCTGCAAACCGGGTCTTTTTTCACAATTTTTTTCATCCAACTGGTCCAAAAGGTCACAATAATATTCAAAGTTGATTGTCTTACCAGTTTGGAGATAATCTATCAATAAAATTCCTTTTGCATCCCAAAAAACTGACACTAACACCTTCTTGGCCGATTTCTGGACACAAACTCGCTTCGGAGCCAAAGTGCATGGTTCACACCACTCCTTAGCCTCTTGTTTTGATTCAGGATCATGGTGGTAGACCCAAATCTTATCCATAGTGATGAATCGACGCAGAAAATCCTTTTTATCCTTTCGAAATTGCTCCAAATGTTGCTGAGAATGTCGCATTCGAACGTGTTTTTGTTGCATTGTTAGCAAATGCGGCACCCATTGTGCACACAGTTTTTTGAAACCCAAAACTTCAGCCAAAATATGCCATGTTGTTTTATGTGAGATGCTTATGGTGTCAGTTATCACATCCACAGTCGATCGATGATATTTCAAAACCATATCCTGTATTTTCGCTATGATTTCTGGTGTTGATGCACTTTTTGGACGTCCTGAGCGTGGATCGTCTTCAACGCTTGTACGGCCACGCTTAAACTCCAAAACCCATCGGTGAACCGTTGGAAATGAAGGAAAAGACTCCTTTAATACTTTCACTATCTTTGCATGGATCTCAGTAGCCGATAAACCTTCCAAAACAAAGAATTTAATCACTGCACGATATTCGGATTTTTCCATTGTTAAAAAATACACTGACACGTCAACTTCAAATGGCTTGTAAACAAAGAATGAATTGACAGATCGAAATGAAGTTTTGAGTACGTTGTTATGAAAGATGAAATATTAAAATGGCGTAGAAATTTTGGTTTTTCTACTGCTCCATAGATGTCGCTTTCAAAACTTTTTGACTAACCTATTAGTTCATAGAAAACGATTGCACTATCCAAAATGAATACAAATATTACTTTTTTTTTTATTTCAAATAAAAAATGAGAACTTCATTTTTTTTTCACAGTTCGGATTTTGGGATCACAACCCTAAGGATATAGTGTCGGGCCTTCGAGTGTATTATATTTGGCTTCTTCGGGTGATTTCCGTAAACTCAAATAAAAAGGCAATAAAGTAAAATCTGTTCTGGATCGCCTCAAGCTATATCACCGGCAACATTCTGGCTGGCAAAAAAAATCATTAAAAAATATTTTTTAATAACGGTTCAATTTTTAAAATTGAATTGTTTTTAAAATTAATGTTTTATTTAATTTTCTTGTAATGAAGGGAAGCGACCGGGAGCAAAGTAAACGGAGCACTTAATGTTACAAACAACAATCACGCAATATCAACAATAGCAAAACTAACAATACATAATAATGTGTTGGTGCCCACCTTGATGTATGGTAGTGAAACTTGAACTCGGCAGAAGAAGGGTAAAAGTAAGAATATTGCTTTGGAGTTACGTGAACTAAGGAAATATTGTGAAGTGTCCATGTATGAAAGAAGACGAAATCAATAAATAAAAAATGGACGTTTTAAGTAAAATGAAGAAAATATTGTTTAGATGGTTTGAAAATGTCGAGAGAATGAATGATGAAAGAATGACTAAGCGAATATATAAGTCAGAAGTGCAAGGTGTGTGTGGAAGAGATAGACAGACAGAAAGGTCAAGTGCTAAGTATTAATAATAGAAGATTGTTCGTGACGAGATATATGAGTGTGGAGGAGGCGAAGTTTGTGTGTTTGAAGATCTGTTCTATCTATCTATCCCGCAAGGAACACGGCATGATGTACTACCTTAGTCAAAAAGTTTTAGGATCGGCCACCGTGTGGCGTTGTCAGTCACCCGATTGGAATTCTTTTTTTTGTTAGGTTACCACATCCATCATTGACACTTCCTTTTAAATTTCAGCGTCATAGCTTGACATTTGTAAAAGTTACGCTGTACTGAGTACATCTACCTTTGTGCGTGTTTTCGATTTTTTACAAGTTTGAAAATGGCATCAACTGTGCATTAAATTTTGTGTGAGTATGCATTAAATTTTGTATGAACAACCGATTTAAAAGTCCCCAGTTCTTGGAAATGTTGGAGAAGTGTTTTTCGGTGGCACGAACACTTCAGAAGTGGTCGTGAGTTGGTTGAGGATGACGAACGCAGTGGCAGTCGAAAACCGATGAAAACATAGATAAAATCAAAGAAATGTTGGCCGAAAACCGCAAATTAACCATCAGATAGCTGACAAAGGACTTGAACATCGCTTATAGATCCGCTCAAGACATTTTGGTTAGTGATTTGGGCTTCAGACGTGTCGCTGCAAAACTGGTGCCAAAAGACCTCAATTTCATGCAAAAAAGGACCGCGTTGAAATCGCGAAAGACAGGATTTCCGTGAGTTTTTGACCAAAAACAACACGAATACTATCCAGCAGCCTTCAAATTCACCTGAATTTCCTGTTCAACCGACTTAAAAAACCGCTTCGCGGAACGTGTTACAGCACCCGAGAGGATGTCATGAAAAAATCGAAGACGGCTCTGATGGACATACCGAAAATTGAGTATTGGATGGACATACCGAAATATGAGTATTGAGTACTGAGGATTGGATCAAGCGCTGGCGTAAGTGCGTTGCAGTCGATGGGGAGTACTTTGAAGGGGACCATATCGATTTTGATGAATAAATTTTTATTTTCGATTTTATGAAGAAAGTCCTAAAACTTTTTGATCAAGGTAGTATGTACACATATGTTAAGGTAAGTTTTATATATTTGAAACTTCAAGTCAAATTAAGTCATTGTAATTTGTTTTATCTACACAGTTTATTCCACTTTTTGTAACGGTATAACACTACCGGTTTTAAGGTTTTCACCTCATCATCAGGGGAGCGCAATCTGATGATGAGGTGAAACCCTTGAAATCGGTAGGATTATACCGCTACAAAAAGTGGAATAAACAGTGTTTGATAAAACAAATTACAATGTTTTCAAACCTCCACAATGTTAATAACATAACTATAAATAATACTTCAAATTAAGTCTTTTAACAGTGCAACAAAAAAATACTTCTGAAGGATTCTTTAGATGCTAACAGTTGTTGTGTCAAAAGAAAATAATTGTATCAAAACACAAATAGGCCAAGGTCCATTTCTCAGGACCCAGAACCGGAAGTAAACAGGTTGAAGGGGAAATGGAAGTAGGCTGAGAGGCAACTTCCCACGCCACTTAATTTAGGTATTTCTCTAGTAAATTGGAGGGTGTTAGCTCGAATAACGTTAAGTCGTAGCGTCTTCATCGTATTTCAACCCCCTTTTATTATTGCCTTTAATCAATATATTTGCTACTTCCTTTCTCCATATTTTTGAGTTTATTTCTCAAACGTTGTGATTGTTTTTTTTTTTTGGGTTCCAACAAATAAATGGCATTTCGCGTGGATCAATTTATTTACTTAATTTATTTTTTTACGTTTGAATTACTTAATTAGTTTTGAGTTATTTTTTCTTTAATGAGCTCTTGATGGAATAACGTTCCAATTTTATTTATTTTAAAATTGGACAAGAATGAAATTCTGAATTTTTTTTTAATATTTAACTATGGAAATAAATTGGTGTTTTTTACTAAACTATTAATTTTCTAATATTTAACTATGAAAATTAATTGGTGTTTTTTTACTAAACTATTAATTTTCTAATACTCAACTATGGAAATAAATTGGTGTTTTTTTACTAAACTATTAATTTTCTAATATTTAACTATGAAAATTAATTGGTGTTTTTTTACTAAACTATTAATTTTCTAATACTCAACTATGGAAATAAATTGGTGTTTTTTTACTAAACTATTAATTTTCTAATACTCAACTATGGAAATAAATTGGTGTTTTTTTACTAAACTATTAATTTTCTAATATTTAACTATGAAAATTAATTGGTGTTTTTTTACTAAACTATTAATTTTCTAATACTCAACTATGGAAATAAATTGGTGTTTTTTTACTAAACTATTAATTTTCTAATATTTAACTATGAAAATTAATTGGTGTTTTTTTACTAAACTATTAATTTCCTAATACTCAACTATGAAAATTAATTGGTGTTTTTTTACTAAACTATTAATTTTCTAATACTCAACTATGGAAATAAATTGGTGTTTTTTTACTAAACTATTAATTTTCAGTTACTCAACTATGGAAATAAATAGGTGTTTTTTTACTAAACTATTAATTTTCTAATATTTAACTATGAAAATTAATTGGTGTTTTTTCACTAAACTATTAATTTTCTAATACTCAACTATGGAAATAAATTGGAAATTTTTTTACTTAACTATTAATTTTCTAATATTTAACTATGAAAATTAATTGGTGTTTTTTTACTAAACTATTAATTTTCTAATACTCAACTATGGAAATAAATTGGTGTTTTTTTACTAAACTATTAATTTTCTAATATTTAACTATGAAAATTAATTGGTGTTTTTTTACTAAACTATTAATTTTCTAATACTCAACTATGGAAATAAATTGGTGTTTTTTTACGAACCTATTAATTTTCTAATATTTAACTATGAAAATTAATTGGTGTTTTTTCACTAAACTATTAATTTTCTAATACTCAACTATGGAAATAAATTGGTGTTTTTTTACTAAACAATTAATTTTCTAATATTTAACTATGAAAATTAATTAGTGTTTTTTTACTAAACTATTAATTTTCTAATACTCAACTATGGAAATAAATTGGTGTTTTTTTACTTAACTATTAATTTTCTAATACTCAACTTTGGAAATAAATTGGTGTTTTTTTACTAAACTATTAATTTTCTAATATTTAACTATGAAAATTAATTGGTGTTTTTTTACTTAACTATTAATTTTCTAATACTCAACTATGGAAATAAATTGGTGTTTTTTTACTAAACTATTAATTTTCTAATATTTAACTATGAAAATTAATTGGTGTTTTTTCACTAAACTATTAATTTTCTAATACTCAACTATGGAAATAAATTGGTGTTTTTTTACTAAACTATTAATTTTCTAATATTTAACTATGAAAATTAATTGGTGTTTTTTTTACTAAACTATTAATTTTCTAATACTCAACTATGGAAATAAATTGGTGTTTTTTTACTAAACTACTAGTTTTCTAATACTCAACTATGGAAATAAATTGGTGTTTTTTTACTAACCTATTAATTTTCTAATATTTAACTATGAAAATTAATTGGTGTTTTTTCACTAAACTATTAATTTTCTAATACTCAACTATGGAAATAAATTGGTGTTTTTTTACTAAACTATTAATTTTCTAATATTTAACTATGAAAATTAATTGGTGTTTTTTTTACTAAACTATTAATTTTCTAATACTCAACTATGGAAATAAATTGTTGTTTTTTTACTAAACTATTAGTTTTCTAATACTCAACTATGGAAATAAATTGGTGTTTTTTTACGAACCTATTAATTTTCTAATATTTAACAATGAAAATTAATTGGTGTTTTTTTACTAAACTATTAATTTTCTAATACTCAACTATGGAAATAAATTGGTGTTTTTTTACTAAACTATTAATTTTCTAATATTTAACTATGAAAATTAATTGGTGTTTTTGTACTAAACTATTAATTTCCTAATACTCAACTATGAAAATTAATTGGTGTTTTTTTACTAAACTATTAATTTTCTAATACTCAACTATGGAAATAAATTGGTGTTTTTTTACTAAACTATTAATTTTCAGTTACTCAACTATGGAAATAAATAGGTGTTTTTTTACTAAACTATTAATTTTCTAATATTTAACTATGAAAATTAATTGGTGTTTTTTCACTAAACTATTAATTTTCTAATACTCAACTATGGAAATAAATTGGAAATTTTTTTACTAAACTATTAATTTTCTAATATTTAACTATGAAAATTAATTGGTGTTTTTTTACTAAACTATTAATTTTCTAATACTCAACTATGGAAATAAATTGGTGTTTTTTTACTAAACTATTAATTTTCTAATATTTAACTATGAAAATTAATTGGTGTTTTTTCACTAAACTATTAATTTTCTAATACTCAACTATGGAAATAAATTGGTGTTTTTTTACTAAACAATTAATTTTCTAATATTTAACTATGAAAATTAATTGGTGTTTTTTCACTAAACTATTAATTTTCTAATACTCAACTATGGAAATAAATTGGTGTTTTTTTACTAAACTATTAATTTTCTAATATTTAACTATGAAAATTAATTGGTGTTTTTTTACTAAACTATTAATTTTCTAATACTCAACTATGGAAATAAATTGGTGTTTTTTTACTAAACTATTAATTTTCTAATATTTAACTATGAAAATTAATTGGTGTTTTTTTACTAAACTATTAATTTTCTAATACTCAACTATGGAAATAAATTGGTGTTTTTTTACTAAACTATTAATTTTCTAATATTTAACTATGAAAATTAATTGGTGTTTTTTCACTAAACTATTAATTTTCTAATACTCAACTATGGAAATAAATTGGTGTTTTTTTACTAAACAATTAATTTTCTAATATTTAACTATGAAAATTAATTGGTGTTTTTTTACTAAACTATTAATTTTCTAATACTCAACTATGGAAATAAATTGGTGTTTTTTTACTTAACTATTAATTTTCTAATACTCAACTTTGGAAATAAATTGGTGTTTTTTTACTAAACTATTAATTTTCTAATATTTAACTATGAAAATTAATTGGTGTTTTTTTACTTAACTATTAATTTTCTAATACTCAACTATGGAAATAAATTGGTGTTTTTTTACTAAACTATTAATTTTCTAATATTTAACTATGAAAATTAATTGGTGTTTTTTCACTAAACTATTAATTTTCTAATACTCAACTATGGAAATAAATTGGTGTTTTTTTACTAAACTATTAATTTTCTAATATTTAACTATGAAAATTAATTGGTGTTTTTTTTACTAAACTATTAATTTTCTAATACTCAACTATGGAAATAAATTGGTGTTTTTTTACTAAACTACTAGTTTTCTAATACTCAACTATGGAAATAAATTGGTGTTTTTTTACTAACCTATTAATTTTCTAATATTTAACTATGAAAATTAATTGGTGTTTTTTCACTAAACTATTAATTTTCTAATACTCAACTATGGAAATAAATTGGTGTTTTTTTACTAAACTATTAATTTTCTAATATTTAACTATGAAAATTAATTGGTGTTTTTTTTACTAAACTATTAATTTTCTAATACTCAACTATGGAAATAAATTGTTGTTTTTTTACTAAACTATTAGTTTTCTAATACTCAACTATGGAAATAAATTGGTGTTTTTTTACGAACCTATTAATTTTCTAATATTTAACAATGAAAATTAATTGGTGTTTTTTTACTAAACTATTAATTTTCTAATACTCAACTATGGAAATAAATTGGTGTTTTTTTACTAAACTATTAATTTTCTAATATTTAACTATGAAAATTAATTGGTGTTTTTGTACTAAACTATTAATTTCCTAATACTCAACTATGAAAATTAATTGGTGTTTTTTTACTAAACTATTAATTTTCTAATACTCAACTATGGAAATAAATTGGTGTTTTTTTACTAAACTATTAATTTTCAGTTACTCAACTATGGAAATAAATAGGTGTTTTTTTACTAAACTATTAATTTTCTAATATTTAACTATGAAAATTAATTGGTGTTTTTTCACTAAACTATTAATTTTCTAATACTCAACTATGGAAATAAATTGGAAATTTTTTTACTAAACTATTAATTTTCTAATATTTAACTATGAAAATTAATTGGTGTTTTTTTACTAAACTATTAATTTTCTAATACTCAACTATGGAAATAAATTGGTGTTTTTTTACTAAACTATTAATTTTCTAATATTTAACTATGAAAATTAATTGGTGTTTTTTCACTAAACTATTAATTTTCTAATACTCAACTATGGAAATAAATTGGTGTTTTTTTACTAAACAATTAATTTTCTAATATTTAACTATGAAAATTAATTGGAGTTTTTTTACTAAACTATTAATTTTCTAATACTCAACTATGGAAATAAATTGGTGTTTTTTTACTTAACTATTAATTTTCTAATACTCAACTTTGGAAATAAATTGGTGTTTTTTTACTAAACTATTAATTTTCTAATATTTAACTATGAAAATTAATTGGTGTTTTTTTACTTAACTATTAATTTTCTAATACTCAACTATGGAAATAAATTGGTGTTTTTTTACTAAACTATTAATTTTCTAATACTCAACTATGGAAATAAATTGGTGTTTTTTTACTAAACTATTAATTTTCTAATATTTAACTATGAAAATTAATTGGTGTTTTTTCACTAAACTATTAATTTTCTAATACTCAACTATGGAAATAAATTGGTGTTTTTTTACTAAACTATTAATTTTCTAATATTTAACTATGAAAATTAATTGGTGTTTTTTTTACTAAACTATTAATTTTCTAATACTCAACTATGGAAATAAATTGGTGTTTTTTTACTAAACTATTAGTTTTCTAATACTCAACTATGGAAATAAATTGGTGTTTTTTTACTAACCTATTAATTTTCTAATATTTAACTATGAAAATTAATTGGTGTTTTTTCACTAAACTATTAATTTTCTAATACTCAACTATGGAAATAAATTGGTGTTTTTTTACTAAACTATTAATTTTCTAATATTTAACTATGAAAATTAATTGGTGTTTTTTTTACTAAACTATTAATTTTCTAATACTCAACTATGGAAATAAATTGGTGTTTTTTTACTAAACTATTAGTTTTCTAATACTCAACTATGGAAATAAATTGGTGTTTTTTTACGAACCTATTAATTTTCTAATATTTAACAATGAAAATTAATTGGTGTTTTTTTACTAAACTATTAATTTTCTAATACTCAACTATGGAAATAAATTGGTGTTTTTTTACTAAACTATTAATTTTCTAATACTCAACTATGGAAATAAATTGGAGTTTTTTTACTAAACTATTAATTTTCTAATATTTAACTATGAAAATTAATTGGTGTTTTTTTACTAAACTATTAATTTTCTAATACTCAACTATGGAAATAAATTGGTGTTTTTTTACTAAACTATTAATTTTCAGTTACTCAACTATGGAAATAAATAGGTGTTTTTTTACTAAACTATTAATTTTCTAATATTTAACTATGAAAATTAATTGGTGTTTTTTCACTAAACTATTAATTTTCTATTACTCAACTATGGAAATAAATTGGAAATTTTTTTACTTAACTATTAATTTTCTAATATTTAACTATGAAAATTAATTGGTGTTTTTTTACTAAACTATTAATTTTCTAATACTCAACTATGGAAATAAATTGGTGTTTTTTTACTAAACTATTAATTTTCTAATATTTAACTATGAAAATTAATTGGTGTTTTTTTACTAAACTATTAATTTTCTAATACTCAACTATGGAAATAAATTGGTGTTTTTTTACTAAACTATTAATTTTCTAATATTTAACTATGAAAATTAATTGGTGTTTTTTCACTAAACTATTAATTTTCTAATACTCAACTATGGAAATAAATTGGTGTTTTTTTACTAAACAATTAATTTTCTAATATTTAACTATGAAAATTAATTGGTGTTTTTTTACTAAACTATTAATTTTCTAATACTCAACTATGGAAATAAATTGGTGTTTTTTTACTTAACTATTAATTTTCTAATACTCAACTTTGGAAATAAATTGGTGTTTTTTTACTAAACTATTAATTTTCTAATATTTAACTATGAAAATTAATTGGTGTTTTTTTACTTAACTATTAATTTTCTAATACTCAACTATGGAAATAAATTGGTGTTTTTTTACTAAACTATTAATTTTCTAATATTTAACTATGAAAATTAATTGGTGTTTTTTCACTAAACTATTAATTTTCTAATACTCAACTATGGAAATAAATTGGTGTTTTTTTACTAAACTATTAATTTTCTAATATTTAACTATGAAAATTAATTGGTGTTTTTTTTACTAAACTATTAATTTTCTAATACTCAACTATGGAAATAAATTGGTGTTTTTTTACTAAACTATTAGTTTTCTAATACTCAACTATGGAAATAAATTGGTGTTTTTTTACTAACCTATTAATTTTCTAATATTTAACTATGAAAATTAATTGGTGTTTTTTCACTAAACTATTAATTTTCTAATACTCAACTATGGAAATAAATTGGTGTTTTTTTACTAAACTATTAATTTTCTAATATTTAACTATGAAAATTAATTGGTGTTTTTTTTACTAAACTATTAATTTTCTAATACTCAACTATGGAAATAAATTGTTGTTTTTTTACTAAACTATTAGTTTTCTAATACTCAACTATGGAAATAAATTGGTGTTTTTTTACGAACCTATTAATTTTCTAATATTTAACAATGAAAATTAATTGGTGTTTTTTTACTAAACTATTAATTTTCTAATACTCAACTATGGAAATAAATTGGTGTTTTTTTACTAAACTATTAATTTTCTAATATTTAACTATGAAAATTAATTGGTGTTTTTGTACTAAACTATTAATTTCCTAATACTCAACTATGAAAATTAATTGGTGTTTTTTTACTAAACTATTAATTTTCTAATACTCAACTATGGAAATAAATTGGTGTTTTTTTACTAAACTATTAATTTTCAGTTACTCAACTATGGAAATAAATAGGTGTTTTTTTACTAAACTATTAATTTTCTAATATTTAACTATGAAAATTAATTGGTGTTTTTTCACTAAACTATTAATTTTCTAATACTCAACTATGGAAATAAATTGGAAATTTTTTTACTAAACTATTAATTTTCTAATATTTAACTATGAAAATTAATTGGTGTTTTTTTACTAAACTATTAATTTTCTAATACTCAACTATGGAAATAAATTGGTGTTTTTTTACTAAACTATTAATTTTCTAATATTTAACTATGAAAATTAATTGGTGTTTTTTCACTAAACTATTAATTTTCTAATACTCAACTATGGAAATAAATTGGTGTTTTTTTACTAAACAATTAATTTTCTAATATTTAACTATGAAAATTAATTGGTGTTTTTTTACTAAACTATTAATTTTCTAATACTCAACTATGGAAATAAATTGGTGTTTTTTTACTTAACTATTAATTTTCTAATACTCAACTTTGGAAATAAATTGGTGTTTTTTTACTAAACTATTAATTTTCTAATATTTAACTATGAAAATTAATTGGTGTTTTTTTACTTAACTATTAATTTTCTAATACTCAACTATGGAAATAAATTGGTGTTTTTTTACTAAACTATTAATTTTCTAATACTCAACTATGGAAATAAATTGGTGTTTTTTTACTAAACTATTAATTTTCTAATATTTAACTATGAAAATTAATTGGTGTTTTTTCACTAAACTATTAATTTTCTAATACTCAACTATGGAAATAAATTGGTGTTTTTTTACTAAACTATTAATTTTCTAATATTTAACTATGAAAATTAATTGGTGTTTTTTTTACTAAACTATTAATTTTCTAATACTCAACTATGGAAATAAATTGGTGTTTTTTTACTAAACTATTAGTTTTCTAATACTCAACTATGGAAATAAATTGGTGTTTTTTTACTAACCTATTAATTTTCTAATATTTAACTATGAAAATTAATTGGTGTTTTTTCACTAAACTATTAATTTTCTAATACTCAACTATGGAAATAAATTGGTGTTTTTTTACTAAACTATTAATTTTCTAATATTTAACTATGAAAATTAATTGGTGTTTTTTTTACTAAACTATTAATTTTCTAATACTCAACTATGGAAATAAATTGGTGTTTTTTTACTAAACTATTAGTTTTCTAATACTCAACTATGGAAATAAATTGGTGTTTTTTTACGAACCTATTAATTTTCTAATATTTAACAATGAAAATTAATTGGTGTTTTTTTACTAAACTATTAATTTTCTAATACTCAACTATGGAAATAAATTGGTGTTTTTTTACTAAACTATTAATTTTCTAATACTCAACTATGGAAATAAATTGGTGTTTTTTTACTAAACTATTAATTTTCTAATATTTAACTATGAAAATTAATTGGTGTTTTTTTACTAAACTATTTATTTTCAAATATTTAACTATGGAAATAAATTGGTGTTTTTTTACAAAACTATTAATTTTCAAATATTTAAGTATGGAAATAAATTGGTGTTTTTTTACTTAACTTTTATTTTTTTACTATGGAAATAAATTGGAGTTCGAAATAAAAACACAGTTCTTTTCACTCAAAAATATGTTTACGCTTCCCACTTATGGGATAAATACAGTGTTTTTCAATCATAAAAGTTTTTCTTTTTTCTTTTGACGCATTTTATCTCTATAATTATCTACAGTAACCACTGACGCATTTTACCTTTATAATTATCTACAGTAACCACTGACGCATTTTACCTCTATAATTATCTACAGTAACCACTGATGTATTTTACCTCTATAATTATCTACAGTAACCACTGACGCATTTTACCTCTATAATTATCTACAGTAACCACTGACGCATTTTACCTTTATAATTATCTACAGTAACCACTGTTGCATTTTACCTCTATAATTATCTACAGTAACCACTGACCCATTTTACCTCTATAATTATCCACAGTAATCACTGGTGCATTTTACCTCTATAATTATCTACAGTAACCACTGATGCATTTTACCTCTATAATTATCTACAGTAACCACTGACCCATTTTACCTCTATAATTATCTACAGGTACCACTGGTGCATTTTACCTCTATAATTATCTACAGAAACCACTGACGCATTTTACCTTTATAATTATCTACAGTAACCACTGACGCATTTTACCTTTATAATTATCTATAGTAACCACTGACGCATTTTACCTTTATAATTATCTACAGTAATCACTGACGCATTTTACCTCTGTAATTATCTATATAAAAGTATTAATTCTAGCTTTGTTCCTTAGCCATAGCATATTTTCTCAATGAAAAAATTGATATTGAGAAAGAACGACGGCCTCTGTAGTCTAGTTGTTAAGAAGCTAGTCTCTCAATCCAGGTGCTATGGATTTAATTCCCACTGGAACCCAAATTAAAAAAAATAAAAGGATTTCAGTCTGGGTTTCCCTTAAGGCATCTGTAATATATTTCTAGTTGATTGGAAGAAATTGCCACATCGCAATACGCCCGCTAGGTTGTTCTGTATACAACAAACGTGTAATACAATGTTGCAATATTTTTTTTCATTTTTCGTTCTTTAAACTGTGTGGTCAAGTGTAAACCTTATATATTTCTGCAGTTTGTTTTTATGTACTTTTAATAGACGAAAATATTGGCACGCGTAACATGCTAGTTTATTTACAACAGTAAATTCATAGTAAATTGGCCAGCAAGTATTCAGTATGTAAGCATAAAGTGGAGGGAAGAGTTATATATTGATATAGTCGTATAATAAGTATCTCTTTTCATTCTAATATATTTTCTTATCAAGTAAAAAAATAACGAAAGAATAAATTAATATTTTCATAATATTCAAATGTATTTTTTCAAAAGGGAAAAGTATTTTTTCAAACCTCAAATTAAAAATCAGTTTCTACCCTCACGCTCCTTGTTTTTGTTTCAGATCGAGAGTAAGTTTACCCTCTGTTTGTAGAGCAAACTCCTTAGATCAGTACACCCGACGACAATCTCCACCCCATTCTTTCCCTATAAACTAACTTCAAAGCTCCAACGCTACCCGCAGTTTCACCCGGGTATTTTATTTCAAACAGAATGTTCAATATTTCCTTCCATATTTCCTCTCTCTCCTTTATATCAACAACAATATTAAGTTCTGCGAGTCAAACATTTGCACGTTTCCAATCAAATATTGAAGAGCTCGAACACAGTTAACCGGAATCCGAAATAATGCAATTAACAAGTCAAATACACTTTTCTTTTTTTCGTGTTTTAAAAATGAAATATGTTTTCATATCAATCTTTGTTTTGGTTTAAATAAGAATTTAAGATTACAGATTCGATGGCTCGAACACATCACTTAACGGGGTATTCTACCCTAGAAATTTGAAAAAATATTTTTTTTACATATATTTTAAAATTTAAACTTCCTTTTGAGAACATATTTTTAAAGTGTAAACCTTTAAAAATATGTTCTCAAAAGGAATTTTAAAGTTCTCAATATTTACGAAGTTAAAGCTATAAATGAGTTAGCAATTACGCCGCGCCGGAATGACACAGACAATAATCTTAAAACTTAAACGCTTTTTTCTCGAAACTGCTTTTTTTGACATGGTCGACATAAAATGTCAAGTTTTATCCTACCGATGGCCTTCGAGTTTGATGTAAAACTTTAATACATATTTTTATATCGTCCCTACCTTAAAAAAATTAATTACTGTTTTCAAAATTATTGAAAATTACTATTTTTTAAATATTTGAAAAAAAAGGGTAAAAAAAATTATTTTTTTTCAGACAGCCGCCATTTTACGATTTTTTTCTCTCTTTGATACCAACTATAACGACATTATTTTATGTCAAGAAACTGTGAATATATTTGGCTTCAAATTTACGAAAGGACTCCAATCATGTCGACCAGTTTACCCCCTTTTTATGACAAGATATAACAGCTGATAACATCTTGAATTTTCAATTTTTTTTTGTACATTCTCAGATCATCAATAAACGAACTGGAAAAAATGTCGAAGAAAAATATTTAATTTTTTTTTACTAAGTCTTAAAAAACACCCTTAAGATGCCAAAATTTAGCTTTTAACAGTATAGGACAGAAGCGAGTATCAAACTCATGATGATTACAATATAGTATGTGGAAACTCTTAATTAATTAAATAACCCGAAACATTATCCGAGATAATTTTTCTTCTCTTCGTAGATTAGTGAAAATCATGACTACTTGATCTTAAAGTCAGGTGCTCTGAATAAGACATGTCACCACAGTGAAACCACTTCCGGAAGTTGTTAAATCAGGAGATATGCCTTTTCCCCAAACTTCTTCAGCTCTCAATTTTCTTCAGCAGTATCAGTTGAAAGTCTCAAGTTTTTCTCTAAAGTACTCAAACTTTCTCTTTGATACTGAAAGTGGATAATACTTTACTATCTTTACTCAACGCCTCAAAATAGTATTGGGTGTTAACATAAGTTGTGTCCATTTTTTTCCACAACATTACTCCTGAATCATTTAAACAAATATCCATACAGACAACCTCCGTGAACTGATTTGGTAAGACGTCTGTTTTCCAGCCAAAGGGCGATAATTTCCTGTTGGGACAAAGGTTTTTCAAAAATAGATTTTTCGGTTCCAGGCAAGACTTCACTGAAGGCTTTTTCGACATCTTTTTGGTTGGTTGGAATAAATTGCAGCAAAGCAATACGCCCGCCAATTTGTGCGGTATACATTAAAAATATAGTACGATGTACGTTTTTTTTTCAACATCCTTTTGTCATCGGAACAAATGTTTTTAACAAAACAGATTACCTTATTCACAAAAAAGCGTTTTTTAAAGATCATTTCGGAAAAAAAGTCTCTTTTTTTCATTCTCAGGAGCACGAGGCAAGGACACTTAGAGCGAGTAACAGCTGCGTCTAATATCTTATTTATTAATGGTGACCTTATTTTCAAAAATTATGCAGCGTGGCCTCGCCACTACGGGAACACCTTGAGACTTACAAATACTCGTAACTTGAATCACGGGAACATCGACTTAGGGATTTTATTAT
Source organism: Odontocerum albicorne (assembly GCA_949825065.1). Classification (NCBI taxonomy): domain Eukaryota; kingdom Metazoa; phylum Arthropoda; class Insecta; order Trichoptera; family Odontoceridae; genus Odontocerum; species Odontocerum albicorne. The sequence continues at coordinate 50,596,752 of OX463842.1, read as the reverse complement.
ACAATGCGAGTTAAATTGAGAAACAAAAAATTCTGAATCTATTATCAAAAGATGTAAGGAGTAATTTGCGTACTTTGTATAATGTCCATAAACGAAAATAAAAAAGATTACTTTTTTCTGTTTATAATAAGGTTTAAGTTTAAATTACATTAGGCTATTTTTTAGTTTATGTAATCCACCCTGAATAAAGCGACAGTTTTGGCTGGCTGCTTGCGGGATATTATTTGGTGAAACAAACACATGCTAACCGAAAGTAAGGTCCGGATATAATATAAGACATGCGTCCGCCCCATCATGACATACGGGATAGAAGTGAAAGCCGATACCAACAGGACAAAAAAACCTTCTCAGAGTGGCAGAAATAAAAACCCTACGCTCCATCGCAGGCAGAACTTTTAGAGATCGGATCAGAAATGAGACGATAAAGTCTGTCTGTGGTGCTGAAGATATAATGAGGTGGGAAAGAAGCAGAATGCGCTTCTGGAGAGATCATGTGGAGCGCATGGGGGATATAAACTGGCAAGAATCACTAAGACTGAAAACTCTAACAGCAGGAGATTACCAGGAAGGCCGCCGAAAAGGTGAAAAGACAGCTGGACGTCATCATCCCAGGACAGTCCATCGTCACAAACAGATCATACGATGTAAATCAAGAAGAAGAATCCACCCTCTTTGTAAATAACTCACCAAGATACGTTTGAGTAAATGAAATAGTTGCTTCAAGAAAAGTGTCAAGGTAATCGTCATCGCTATTGGACCCTGCAGTCAAGAATCTTCTTGCTATTCCAACGTCAATCTCAAGCTGCTCCTCCACTTCCAATCATGTGATTTTTCTGTATAACAGCCAGATCTTAGACACGCACTCTATCCTGCAAACATCACAATCATGTGGGTCCCACGGAGACGTCTACTTATGCTGATCCATGCTTGCAGCACTGCTTCTAGACTGGCTGGTAAGACACTACCAGCTAAAAAACTCATAATTATCTACTTTCCGTGATTTTGAGTCACCTGCTTTCAGTTTTCAGGCATCCCATACAATATCAGCAGCTCTCGAAAACTGTATTATAGTACTTCCTCTATCCGCCAACAATTTGCTTGCCCATTACTTCCCTTTATAAGATGCGTTTTGGAATATTGTAATGCCCATAATCTCCAAATCCTTTTCAATTTCGCTTCTACAGCCATATTATAAGACATTTATGACATGATCACAGTAGATCTATGGAATAGGGCGAAGAAAAGAGCTAGAGGAAATTAAGGAAAAGTTGGTTTGAGCAATAAGTTATAATTGAAAATATTTAAGGAAAAAAAATCAAATTAAAAAAATAAAAATATACACGATACCTAACAACACAAATTTATTTATTTTATTTTAGACATAACAAGAAATATACATAATTTGCGAAAAAACAACATGTAATTTAATTTGGACACACAATTTTAATGGATCTGGGAGTGTTGCCTTCATTTGTCGTGTCCCCAGTAAACTAGGTTTTTGCCTGTATCTTACTGAGGACATAAACCATGAAAAAATAAATCGATGCTTCTTTCCGATTTTTTATTATATAAAGCCCCGTTGCATCAACCTGACAAACAGTGACACTCAATGATGTATGTATGCATAACGCGAAATCGAACTCCTCACACTTTATCACTCCAGGCAGACCAAAACATTCATCCCACACATAATCATAAAAATAAATAAATATATATATAAAAATATAAAACAACAAAAAACACCACAGTCAAGAGCTCACACAAACCTTTTCCACAAGTCATTCCTCTTCCAAGCCCAAGTACTCAAACTCCTGTTGCAATAACATCCAAGCTCCGATCGACTGTCTAAATTGTTTTCCTATCTTTGCCTTTATTGAATTCGGCAAATAAATGTCGTTTTTAATTTTTTGCTTCAATGGTATGAATGTTGTTCCATTATTACAAATATAATATTTCGCATACATGGGTAACAATTCTCAGAAGAAAAATATGAAAAAAAGGATTGTAGGAATACCTACCTAAATAAATATATAAATAAATAATTGTCAAAATGAATAAGTGAATTGTTAAACACAATTAAATTAAATTAATTATTGTCAGATAGTAAACATACAGGGGCAATGACCGATGAAGAATTCAATGATTGTCACACACTATGAACAACAACAATATTTACTATTTACAACGTCCGCGAATTGGCTAGCCATCTCCAAATATAAATAATTAACCTACCGCCAGTTCATGCGCTAGAGCAAGGCAGATATGTATCGCGAATGTATTCACTCATTGGTATAAATTACTCGGACGCCGAGAAATAAATATATTATTATTGTCATTCATTCAACTGTCAAGACTTATTATTTATCACCCGCTGTCACTTTCGCTTTTTATATCCGCATTCCTGAGTCTATATTCATTTGAATACAAATCAAGATCATCATGACTTATCAAGATAAGCAATCCGCTATATTGATGACTCTGAACGAGAAGTAACGCAGAATCAACTAAAACGAAGAGCGATGTCGATATCAAAATCATCAGCACGTCCTAATAGGACACACGCTACATTGATAACGACCATCGTTACAGGATGAACTTAATTTTTTTTATACCACTGCTATAATATTTATAACTGAATAGCATATGATGTGAAAACATATTTTTCTCGCCATCATAATAAACACATCAAACATCGGTGAAAGCATCTACTTATTCTTTTCACAATTCTCTTCTCTCGAGTACTCGTAAAATACTGGCAGATGCCTAGTTGAGGAACAAAACTTATGACAGGTAGCAAAGTAAAATCCATGTAAAATGAAAATGTTGGAAAATATATATTTTTTCTATTTTGCGGGATATATATGTTCGTTTTGCCTACATCAAGAGATATATGGAGGCCGATGATAATGATAATTTCACATGGTAAAAACATAAATAAATAAATATGTAATCCATGCGATGTCAAAATACTAAATTAAAATTACATAAGATAAAGAATTTAACATTTTCTCAAGAGCTAAAATAAGATGGTATTTACTACAATATGCAGATGTGGGGAAGTACCTTATCTTATGCGTGAAACCACTACCTTCCTATCTTTATACTATACTTAAATATATTTATTTTGCAATATTTTTAATCAGTCAATAATAATTAGTTCGTGTCCCGAACTAGAGAGCTTTTAGGAAGGGTTCATTATATTAACGGCGTTATGTAAATATTTTTTTTATTATTAGTACATTTTAAACTATTGAACTAAGTTCATGGTGTTTGGCCGGCAGGATCACGCAGGAGCACGTCTTACATTGAACGGTACTGATATAGAGAGAGTAAAATAATTTAAATACCTCGGAAGTATCCTAGTAGAAGACCTCGATCCAGAAACCGAAGTCAAGTGCAGAATTGAATCATCTCGTGCGGCTTTTAATAAAATGAGAAGCGTATTCTTCGATGATAATCTAAACTTGAAACTTCAACAATGGTTAGTCAAATGGTACGTTTGGTCAGTGTTATTGCATGATGTGGAATAATGGATCCTTAAAGTTGGTAGAATGAACCGACTGGAAGCATTCGAAATGTGGATGCACCGGAGAATGCTACGGATACCCTGGACAGATATGGTCAGCAACACAAGGGTTCTTCAAAGAGCCAAAGTTGATAGAGAGTTGCTGACTAATATTAAAATTCGAAAGGTGTCCTGGTTTGGTCATGTACTTAGAGAAGCAAAGTACAAATTACTGCACCTGATCATCCAAGGAAAAATAGAGAGTCGAAGAGGTGTTAGACGGAGGCAAATCTCCTGACTCCGCAATATACGTGATTGGACTGGTATAAGGAGCATTGGGGATCTTTTTCGGACTGCCGGGGACAAAGATGCCTACTCTCAGGTGATATTCAACGTTGGGGGGGCCTGACATGACACTGGGAAGAAGAAACTATTGAAAAAGCTTATTGTAACGAAGGTAAAACATAATGCAAAATATGTATTAGTTTATGTTGGAAAAATTAACAACACGCATTGATATCAACCACAATTAATGGCAAGTTAAAAAAAATACACATTTCCGGGAAGTAAGTACTCACACATATTTATTAAAATGTTTTAATTTGCAAACCGTACATATTTGAATGTTTATATATTTTATTAATTTATTTACATAAAAACACGCTTAAAATACTTAATAATAGAAAAACAATTACCGGCAAAAACATTGTGCTCCCCTGAAGATGAGGTGAAAGCCTTGAAACCGGTGAAACTAAAACCGTTACAAAAAGTGTAATAAACAGTGTTTGATAAAACAAATTACAATGCAATAGGTTTGGTACCTGTCATTTGTCGTGACCCTAGTAAATTAGGTTCGTACTTTTGTCTTACTGGGAACATATTGATATGAAAAAATAGGTTGATACCAAGATTGTTGATCATTAGTTAATTTCTTTGTCAAAACAATCATTTGTTGATAAGTCAAAAGGGATAATAATTGAAATTTTATTACTGAAATCATGGAAAAAACATCGGCCGACGTTCACAAAACGGGTGAATAGACCACCTCAAATGGATGCCCGCGAGCTACTGAAGCGAGAGAAGCGAGCGAACGAAGATTATATTTCTTGCTTTCCCATATACCGAAGTAGAATGAGAGTGAGACGTGAATAGCGTCGCTTCCTCACCCATAGCGGTTTTTTAGAAAGAATATATCAATGTCACACACTGACATATGTTTGATTGTATTGGTAAATTTATTTGCGATTTTCACAGAATATCTCTGATTTAGCTGATAAATGCTAATTATAATTAATTTTTTTCATAAAATGCGTAAATATATTACGGAGTAATATACCTAAAATCTGAACCCAGTATTTATTTTATTTACAGAGATATTAACATTTTTAGAAGCAATGTGTACTAGTTACAACACATCGAAGGAATGGTTAAAATCTCTTCAAAAAATAAAAGTTTGTGTAGAAATTTCTAAATTTAGAATTGTGTTACTTTTGGTGAACACAATACAACTTGGCAGATTAATTTTGATGTAACTATCTCTTCCAGTTAACCAAAAATATGCCTTAACTGAAAATCAAACTTGAACTCTTATAAAATTAATTTGATCGTATGACGAATCGAACTCGTAAGACAGGCGTCTAACTAACTAGGTCACGGAAGTTCTCATAGCCATGTATGTTATTATATATAAAATAATGTATTACCTAACACTATTGTTTATTATTTCCAGCTAAGCAAAAGTTTGACGGCTTAAATAATTTATTTTGGGTAACTATAAAGTATGGTATAATAAGACACCCCACTTGGTTTGCCTATAACTTTTTAATTTAAAAAAGTTTTCTAGTGTAAAGGTACACAACACGTCAACGAGCTTAAATCATCTTACTGTATACGTCAGAAATTATAATTCAATAATTGCTACTTTAAAAGTATTTCGATTGCAAAATGCTTCTCACCCTCACCACAATTAAAATTAAAACTTTATACTTAAATAAATGACTCATCATTCCATATTATATCTAAAAAATAAAAAATTATGTCTCATTTGACGTTTCCTTCATCCCCTTATTAACATTGAGACAGAAATTTCAGGCTGAAAGTAAGAAGAAATAGAAACGTTGAAATACAAAGACATCTTTCAGGTTATAGCGTAGCCTCAAAACACTGAAATGTAGTTCGTGAGATTTACCACATCCATGAAAAGAGTTCATGGGCTGAAAAGTTTGGGATCCGATGCCTCGGGGGGGCCAGGACTGGAGATTTGAATAATTACTAGAGCTTTTATGGCAGTAATTTAAGTGAGGAAATATCTTTTAGGAGAAAAAGTAACACGACAAAACTGCGGTGCTGAGATTAAAATAGGGAGAAGATCTTTGCGGGTGTTTAGTTAATGGCGGAACATATTTCTTTCCAGGCTCAAGAGCACTTACATGATGACGGATTCTCGTTTTATTTTAATAAATGCCACTCTGGAGAGACACTGAAATGGATTGCTTATGAAACAAACATACTCTCTCTCGCTCTTTACGTTCCTTTGTAAGTTTTGTATACTTCGAAGTTTCTGCGTATCTTATCTCATTTTTCAAGGTGTAATAAATAGATTTTACTGTAGTACATTTTCATTTTACGCGTGTGGCAATCTCAATACAAATAGATTTTACTGTAGTACATTTTCATTTTACGCGTGTGGCAATCTCATTCTACCAACCAGAGTAGGTGATATCATCTGTAGCCTTGTTGGTAAGACGCTTGTCTCTCAACCTGATGGTTGCAGGTTTGATACTCATCAGAACTCAGCTTTCTTAAAAAAAATGCAATCTGGTTTTCACTCACGGTCACTTTAACATCTTTATTTATTTATTTAACACTTTTAATGCAAATACAATCTGGCGGGTGTATTACCAGGTGGCAATCTCTTCCAAACAACCAGACAAAATTAAATAAAGCAAGTTACGTAGTCGCATAAATTATTCAAATGACTATCTAACCCCACGAAAGGCATAAACACATACGTGAGCATATACTCACGTGTTTAGTTCAATATCAATGAGTGTGAGTGAAGATAATTCGATAAATCCATTTATAACTATTTATCGGTTTATAACTATTTATAGGAATCACATATTTTAAAAAGTGCATTATTATGGTTAACATATATTTTGTGTAACATATAACATACATGTAAAATGTTTTCCTACTAGTAAAATGTACCCCACAAACCCCACAAAGACGGACAATCACCCGAATATTATTTTTCATATAAAGTGAGATATCATCAATCAAAAGGAAAGGAAGGGATGGTGGAGAAGAAAGGAAAAGAGAAATCAGGAATGAAACACGTTATTTTACTGACTAGAAATTAAGAGTTTATTTAGTTGCTTTTTAAAGCATGCCAAGGACGGAGCGAGTCTTATATTGGTTTGTAACTGATTCCAGAGTCTCACTGCATGGACAGTAAAGGACGACGTAAAAAAAGAGGAGCGGTGAACTTGAAAGGCCAATAGATAATCTCTGTTTGAGCGTAGCGCTAATGCATGATTGGAAAGATGCTGAAATTTTTCGGCGAGATAAGAGGTGGCGGCGGGATAGTTAAGGATATCATACAATAGAGACAGTATGTGAATTTGGCGTCTATTTCTTACATTCGACCAGTTCAATGTCTTCTCGTATGAAGTTATATGATCGTAATTTCGTAGGTTAAATAAATCTTAGACAAACATTTTGAATACGCTGTAATTTGTCCAGCTGTTCCTCTGTAACATCCAAGTAACATACGACCGCATAGTTCAGAATTGTACGAGTTAAATTTTGGTTTTAGAAGGTAGTAATCTTTCTAGTTTGTTGAAAGAGATTACAACATGGCAATAAGCTTTCCAGGTGGTTTTGTATACAAGAAAAATGCAATTAAACCGAACATTACTAAAAATATGAACGTGAGTGAACGAAGAACATATAGTGCAAATGTGAGTGGAGTTGTGTTAAAAAAAATCAAGGAAATTATAGTTGAATCAAACATTTGATATTTTGAAAATGGAAATGTAAAAGTCAAAGAATATGAATGTAAAAGAGACAAAATATGTGCGTCGTAGTAAAAAAGCCTGACTATCTTTCTCCTCTCTGTCTACCCTAAAAGCGATACGGCGTGATGGTGTTTGTGTACATGCTAATAAAATACAAAGTTCGAAAAAAAACTCTAAAGAAATTTTGTTTTATCATTTTGTAAGAAAAGTAACAAATATTTTTGAACTCCGCAAAAAAAGTATATATTTAGTTTCAGAAGGATCAAATCCTGAAATCTTTTTTTCGGTTGTTAGATTTTTCTGAAAATTAAATCAAAGTATTAAATTGCTTTGAAAATTGTTGATGAAATAACTTTCTATCAGAAAATTCGATACGGAAAGTTTGTTGAAGAAACTAATTAATTCGTTTCATGAATTACAGACTAATCCAAGATTATCTGAGAAATGTATAAAAAAAAAACAGTTTTATCGAACTTTATTGAACATTAGATTAAATTTTACGAACTGCCCTTCGCACTACAATAAAAATTAAGACTATAAATATAAAAGCAAATATTAGGTATTGGAAAAACAAAAGTAAAGTATCAAATCAAAAAACAATGTTTGTTCTTATCTATTTTTTAGTTCTATAAATTTATTCCCATTGATTTGATGATCATTTCGACCTATTAGATATATGTATCAGTATCGTCGTAAATTTAACAATGAACAATAAAAGCTTCGTCAAAATTTTACAATGAACAATAAAAACTTTGTCAAAATTTAACAATGAACAATAAAAGCTTCATCAAAATTGAACAATGAACAATAAAAGCTTCGTCAATATTTAACAATAAATAATACAAGCTTCGTCAAAATTTAACAATAAATAATAAAAGCTTTGTCAAAATTTAACAATGAACAATGAAAGCTTCGTCAAAATTTAACAATGAACAATGAAAGCTTCGTCAAAATTTAACAATGAACAATAAAAGCTTCGTCAAAATTTAACAATGAAAAATTTAAGCTTCGTCCAAATTTAACAATGAACAATAAAAACTTCGTCAAAATTTAACAATGAACAATAAAAGCTTCGTCAAAATTTAACAATGAACAATAAAAGCTTTGTCAAAATTTAACAATGAACAATGAAAGCTTCGTCAAAATTTAACAATGAACAATAAAAGCTTCCTCAAAATAAACATAGTAAGTTGAAATGATCTTTAAATTATTGTATTGTATTACATTTCTGTTGTATACAGTACAATTTAGCGGGATTATCGGCATCCAGAAATCTCCTCCAACCAACCAAAAAGATGTTCAATAGGTCCTAAGTAAAAACCAGGCTGAAATACCTTTTTAAAAAATCTTCATTCGAACGCAAATCGAACTCACAGCCCAGGTCGGGAGACAAGCGTCTTACCAAGTTGGCCACGTAGATCGTCACCAACTCTTCCTAATAGTAGAAATAAATTTTAACTGATTTTGAATTTTGTAATTTGTTTTATCAAACACTGTTAATTCCACTTTTTGTAACGGTATAACCCTTCTAGTTTCAAGACTTTCACCTCATCCTCAGAGGAGGACTAACAGTCTTGTTTGTTCTCCCTTAATGATGAGGTGAAAGCCTTGAAACCGGTAGGGTTATACCATTACAAAAAATGGAATAAACAGTGTTTGATAAAACAAATTACAATGTATTTAAACCTTCACAATGTTAATGCCTTAACTGTAAATGATATATGATTTTAAATTTTGTTTTTTTTTTTTTTTCCACTTCTAAATGATCATTTCGTCTTTAACAATAATAACCATTTTAAACATCAAATAGGAACAAGGGATATCTGAACATCGTTTCTTCAAATAAACGTAGTACCCGCTCGGACATTTATTGCTTCTTTATTTGCTATAAGTTATATTTGAGAAACAATAAATTAACTATCAATGGGGTTACATTGTTTGAATTTTAGTCAGAATTTAACCATAAAACACATATTTTGTCATTCGAAAATATTTGTACTTATTCAAATACATAACATTTTAGATAAAAACGTACAAAATCAATAATTTTGACATAGGTATCCAAACGTTTATGATAGCGTACCCCTAGGAGAGAAAAAAATTGTAGTGCGAACCCCTGAATACATAATATACATGGGTTTGCACTATAATTTTGTATATGTATAATATATTTATATATGTCTTAAATAATATAAATGTTTTAATTTTAAACAGTTTACATCCATATTAATTGTTCTAATTTGAATTTGACGTGAACAATGTGATTGCATATGTTTCATAATATCGAACAAACCTGGTTTGATGCTTTCTGATAATACGATACGAAGGTCCGGTTTCGAATTGAATTGATTTCGGTAGAGTGGGGGTGAGATGCCGTGTTGGACAAGTTGCCGTATCACGTGCTTCTTTTATGTGCAGGGGCGGTAGGGGGACGCCGGCCAGTCGTGTGAGAGAAGCTTCAATAGTGACAAGTGTATTCCATTTTCGTTAGTTTTTATCAGTTTTTAGTGGTAGTTTTTATTGTTATTTCGTCCCAATTTGTCTGGTAAGTGTCAAACAAGTTTACATGGGCCATGTTTTTCTTAGTTACATAAGCCGCAGTTTCAACGGGAAATAAATCATTCGGATAGTTTTAGAGAGTATAGTGTCTGGCCTTTCCGCGTAAGTAAATTGGAGGCCAGTTCCCCCTTCTAATGTGTAAGTAAGTGAACTGGATATTAATTGTCATGTACCCTATTTGTTTTTAATTCCTGTCATCACCCGACTGACAACAGTATGCGAAACGCGCAATATCCACACTTAACATACAAAGAATTGCCGTCTGCCTCTTTTACGAGTACCCGATGGTATCGCTGCTGTCATTTCCTCGTCTATTTGATGTTTATGATCGTGTCATTTAAAAATACAAGTTAGTATTTGGTTATCTTTAATAAATTGTCTTATTTTTTATGTCACTTGGCGTACCCCCAAGTATCGAGTCGCGTACCCCCTGGGGAGACCACTGGCCAAACCTACATTTTTAATGAGCATGCTTATGTATTGTATTATTCCTTAAATTATGTGCAAAATGCTCTATTTTTACGACATACATAGCAATTATATTAAGCATTTCATTTCGCAATATTACTTTTCGTTCTACACTTTTATTTGAAATGCCATTTGTCTTTAAAAAAAATCAATACGTGACCTTTAACTTCCTCCAAATTTAATATTAAAATACCGTTAAGCTTGGACCTCAGCAAAGCGCATATTTTCAGTCCGACCAAAGTTTTGCTTTGCAACGCGGGGATTTATCTTGAATGTATAAAAGGATTATCATAATAAATGTGAATTTATATTTCCCTTTATTAGCTGTTGGGCAAACTCACCCCCTTAGGACAAATGGGCTGGGGTTGCGGGTGTAAATAGCATCAGTAGGTAAATCAGGACTCCGGATAACACTTGTGATTTGCTGGCCATTGTGAATAACAATGCTGAATGGATGCCACAGCCTCTAGGACAATATTTCTATACCCGCCTGCTACCCTTTAATAATACCTGCCCTTTACTTTGTAGTCTGCACCATCCAAATATTTCAGAAATATAGACATCTACTGTACTTCATATATTTTGAACACATTTTTTGAAACAGGGTGACAATTTTTTTCTCGTAGACGTATTGATGAGAGAATGTATTAAATCATAATAACAAACAAAACAAGTTCCATTTGGATAAGTATAAAAATAGATCCCCGTGGCCTAGTTGGTAAGACGGCTGTCTCCCAGCTCGGAGGTTACGGGTTCCATTCCAACTGGAACCCAGACTTATTAAAAAAACATTACAGTCTGGTTTTCCCTTTAAGTCTCTTGAACATATTTCTGGTAGGCTGGAAGACGTTGCCACGTGGAAATATGCCCACCAGGTTGCACTGTATACAACGAAAGTGTAATACAATACAACGGTTACCGCAGATTACAATTGATATGTATAAAGGTTTGTGTTTATAAAACAAATCACCAACCAATATTTTTGATACATTTAACTGTTTAGATCCTCGACAAATTTTACCAAAAAAAGAACCATTAATTTAAGTAACGAAAAAAAAACAAATAAATGACAAATCTACAAACAACAAAAGTTAAATCAAAGAAAAAACGTGCAAATAATAAAAGTAGAATAAGAGGAAGGATAAAGGAAGGAAAATTAAAATGAAAGGGTATTCTGAGGAACGTATTTTTTTTTTCAATTCTCTCTTAAATGAAAATAAGGATAGTGTACATCTAATAGACCTTGGAAGTTGGTTCCACAGCCCACCGATTGAGCAGCAAATAAAAATGATCAAAATGAGGCCTGGTGTTGGTATGCAAAGAAGTCTCTCGTCACCTGATCGAACAGAACGTCCGTATTCTGGTGAAATTTTTCACGAAGATCGATGAAGAATTGAGATTGTTAAAACGTAAAAGTTCCTTCACTGCCTGATTTTAACGAATAAATTCTATTTAGAAACTCTAACACATGACCATACTTCGAAAGGTTAAATATGAATTGAATACTAACGTTTTGTAGTATCTCCAACTTATACAACCTCTCATCTTTAGCACCCAAAAAACGTACGTCACCGTAATCAAAGAATGGAAGCAAAAGGCATTGAGATAGTAGTATTTGAGTTAAAATAGGCAGAAAATTACGTATGTTTTTAAGAGAATGGAGAGAAGCAAAGATTTCGTGGCTTAACTGGGAGACATGATTAAATAAAGTCAAGTTTTTAACATAATTGGTAAAATAAGTAAATAAAAAACTTATTTCATATTTTTGTGTTCCTCACAGGTTTATTTTAGGTTCACAACTAGTTTCGAAGACCACCGTCTTCATCGTCAGGTGAATATAATCTAAATTGTTAAAATATATTCTGTACAAGTGTAAATAATATAATATAAGAAAGATGAGGTAGGTGAAGAGGAGTGGGGAGAGATGTGATGCAATGGTGAATGGGGCGGGGAAAAAATGTGAAATTGAATCTTTAAGACAGGGGGGGGTTTTAAATTGGAAACATATTAAACAGAGGGCTATTATGAAAATTGGTTTGGTTATTGATGATATTTAAACTTAATTTTAAGATTTTTTACTCTCGAGAATTTCCAAATTGTCAAGCTGCAATCACCTCGGTTTATGTGTAGAATCCGCAAACCACGATTAATATCGAACGAATGGTTGTTTTCAATTAGGTGGTTAGCGAACTCTGAAAAATTATTGTTGTTCAGGCATCTTAAATGTTCACTAACTCGTTTTTCACCCCCCCTGCCTTAAAGATTCACATTTATTTCCCCGCCCCATTCACCATTGTATCATATCTCTCTCCACTCCTCTTCCCCTACCTCATCTCTCTTATATTATATTATTTACACTAATACAAAATATATTTTAACAATTTAGTTTATCTTCCCCTGACGATGAAGACGGTGGTCTTCGAAACCGGTTGTAAATCTAAAATAAACCTGTGGTGAACACAAAAATATAAAATAAATTTTTTATTTACTTATTTTTCCATTTATGTAAAAAATGGCACCACAAAGTGAAACTATAGTCTTTTCGAAGATTCAAGAAATAATTTCAAGTTGCCAAGATTTTTGACATGTGATGAAACGGAATTAGAGGAATTGTTGATTTTTACATTAATCAAATACAAGAATAGTACAATTAAGAATAGAACCCGTAACTTACGAATGGAACACATACGTGTTACTACCTATACCACGGAGTTCGTAATTAGGAGGATTAGCCATTTTGAACAGCCTTTTCTCATTATTGCCTGAAATAAAATAACAATTTGATATAAAAAGGCTTTGAGAATCGTCACCAGTGGACAACGTGTGTAGAATTTTGGCGTAATAGAATAATTGTCCTTTTAGGATAAAATGCTAAGGCGGATAATCCTATTATTTATATTCGAAGTATAACAGGATTTGTACAAAAGGCAACTAAAATAAGCGATCGGATTCCTGCTAATATAATGGATATTTCTAGTAAACTTTAGCGCGATACACACGATACAAAAATCATAAGTTATTTGCCGAATTAAATGAAATCTGTTTGTTAATTTGAGATGCGTAACCACGCGGCAACGCGCTGAACTTACGAGTATGTGCAGAAGGTTATCGACTTAGATCCCACGCTGCGCTACTCCCCTCGAATGACACAGGCATTTTTCTAGTGTTTGGGGGACTAAAATATCCATTACTTCGATCATATCTATTCAATGAAGAAAAATTGTTTTAACACGTTTCAATTAGAACCAATTGTACATTCTGCAAAATTTAAAACAAACTACTCGGAAATTACATGCTGCATGAAATTTTTACTTTTATTTTTTAGAAGATTACGAAGGAAAAGCTGAATAAATTACAGCGTCTTAAAAATATTTGTCTAAGATTGGTTTTTAATTTGAGAAAATAGGAGCATATCACTTCATGCTAGAAGAAGCTGAACTTGTTCAACGTGACAAAAAGACGCCAAATTATCAAACTTTGTATATATATATATATATATATTGTAAAATATCCTTAACTGTCCCGCCACCCTCTCCTATCTCGCTGAAAATTTTCAGCGTCTTTCCGATCATAGACTTACGCTACGCTCTTCTGTTTTTATATCGTCCTTAAATGTCTATGCAGTGAGACTTTTGAAACAGTTCCAAACCAATATTGTTGGCATGTTTTTAGAAGCAACGGAATTAACCGTTAATTTCTAGTAAGTTATATAACGTGTAACAAAGCGCTTCATTTTTACTTCATTTTGCAATGAAGTATTTAATAAATAAATAAAAAAATAAAGCTTATCGCTCTTTCGATTGTCTTGACGTACTTCGTGGAAGATGGAAAGTTTAACAATACTGTTCATTGTATTAAATTGCATGTCACTATACAAGAGAAAATGTAGCATAGTCCATGTGACAGTTCACAAATTTGCCCCAATACAACCTTGTAACGACGTTCAGTAATTTTAATTATTTTGTCAACTTTAATATAAGCCTCGATTCTAATAAATAGCAAGTTATTTATACATTACATTAAACTAACAATAATGACAAATCAATACATCTTGTTACAAATTAGCAAAAATGTGGCAGTTTGTTAAAATCAAATAATATTTGGTGACGTTTGTCAAAAGTCGTAATTAGTATTAATTCATAGTGGATCTTGGCCTATTTAAAGATAGATACAAATCATACAATACATTAGAAAGTCAGTATAATGAAAATTAGGAATTAAAACATTAGTTTAGAGAAAAACCATTTTTCGATTTATAAAAAAACGATTCGATTTGTAAAAAAAAAACGATTTTACCCCATCCCTTTCAGACATGACATTTCAAACGTCACAGGGACTATCCTACATTTTCTCTGGTATAACACTGTATAGAGTACAATTTGGTGGGTTTATAGGCATGTGGAACGAATGAAAGAAGACGGACTAACAAAATGAAATGTCCAGTTTAAATATAAATGGAATACGCAGTAGATGAGGACCCAGAAAAGTATGGTGAGATCAAGTGAATTATATTTTAATATAAGGAAAAGTAAGAAAGAAGAGAAATGGTAGGAGCTCGGTGAAAAAGTAGAGGAATGTAAAAAAGGCGGAATACGTGTGTCAAAATACGAAAGTTTGGAGTTTTGTTCTCTCTGTCTAGCCCAGTATGGAAACGTGTCTACAAATGTAATATTTTTTTATGTTTTTTAACTCCGTATTGTGCGCTTAGATAAAATCAACAGGAAAGGGTTGTTACTTTTATTTCGCAATCACCATACGATTTGACTTGGTCATAGACAAAATAAAGTTTGTACGAGTACTTTGTATCGTGTCTAGCAGATTTTCTGGTATTCTGTGATGTATAAAAAAGAATTATAAATTGTAATAATGAGTTCATGGTGTCTACAGCCCTTTAGTGTATGGGGCCAACGACAAAGCAATCCATTATCTAAATCGCTTCCAATGTTTTCATAAAATATTCGTTTATATTATTACTTCTCCAGAAGTTCTATGAATAAGCCAAAAACAATATTTTAGCAAGTGCTAAAACTATTAATTTTACAATTTTGCATTAGAGTGCTTAATATGTTGTTCAAAAGACTTGTGATTTTACTGAAATATACTGTCAAAATAGTAATTAATGACTCTTAATTATTAATATATTGTGCTTTCCCCATTTTAAACCTTAACACAGAATGATTAAACACAATTATGTGTCTTAAGCTTTGGAAGAAAACAAAGTTAATTCGATACATTTCTGTTTACTTTTCATGAAATTCGGAAGATTACCATTAAAATTAAAACTAGATTTTTTTCTGTTTGTTTTTTAAGCCTGATTTTAATCTAGAAACTAACATACATATTTCACACACTCAACTTAGATGGCATTCGTAACCTAGCTATCTGACTCCTAGCTCCGGGGTAGCGAATTTGATTACCGTTGGAACCCAATTTTTTTAATAGGGATTTAAGTAAGATTTTCACTTGAAGTCTTTTTTACATCTTTTTGGTAGGATGGAAAAGATTGACACACGGCGATAAGCTCTTTATATTATTTTGTATAAAACAAAAGTATGACACAATGAAATAAAATAATTTTAAAAAACCTAAACTTGTACTTTATCCAGATGGTTATCGATATACTATTCTTCATGAGCTGATATGATTTTCAACCACCTTGTACGTATATTGGTTTATTATGAGCATAATATTGCACCTCAGCAAGCACACATTCTTAACACAACAAACCCGAAGTTCCGATGACAAAGATATTAAATTTTAAGACTTTCAGCACATTGAATCTACTTAACCTTTCGTTAGGCAGTTTTATAAAGGATTTTTTTTGTATCGCTTAATAGTACTAAATTAATTAATGATTAACACCATTTAAGCTACCAAAACACACAAATTAAGATGAAAAATGGTCTAAGAGTAAAACCAGTCCGAAAAGGAATCCGCCAGGAATCGAACCTAGGGTGCCTGCTTGCTTTGCAAGAATGGTAACCGTTATACTAAAGCCGCCAACGAACAACGTTAATCCCATAGTAAAGAACTGTTGTAAGGTTTTCTACAATACATAACATATGTCTGAAATTCTCTTGATTTTGCGTGCTTGTTAGAAGTTTAATTATTTCTTACTTTCGTGACATGTATGTTATTTTTTAATTTATTTTTAAAAACTACAATCCAAATTGGTCTTATTGCCAGACAACAATATCTTCCAACCAACGAGACCAAAGTAAATAAAGGAATATACATGGTTGCAAACAATATTCAAATAATTATTGACCTGTGCAAAATTCATGAATAATACTATACTTAAAATAAAAGTGAGATATCATCAATCAAAGCCAAAAAAAAAGGGACGGTGAAGGGAAAAAAATCGGGAATGAAACACGTCACATTACTGAATTGAAATTAGAAGTATGAAATTAAGGGTGCCACACGAGAGAAAAAAATTATTTGGATGCCTTTTTTATGAATACAGGACACACCAAGTCTTACATAATATACATTCATTTGGTTTAATTATTTTTATTTTCCTACTTACAATTCTAAATTTGAGTATCTGTTTTTTTTCATAATTTATATTTCTCTCCCATATTCTTTAAAATTTATATATATATATATTTATTTTAATTTCCTAACTACAACTCCAAATTTTAGTATTCCTTATTCTTTATAATTTTATATTTATTTTCCTTTTTATTATTACTGTGCTAAAACTTTTAGCGTCGAGCCCCTCTAATTATTTTCCGGCAATAAAAATACACTGATTGTTAACAGCCCCTTGAAACTTTTCTGTTTCATAAAAACCGACTTAATAAAAGAATTTATCAATTCCTCTCCCAGTGCCCCCCGTAATATTTGTATTGGCCTCATCGAATTATGAATTCCGAGGAAACTTTGGCAATTTTAAAAAGCTTAAGTCCTCCGCGAAAACGGCTTTGTACTTTTAATTTTGTTTTAAAAGAATGAGGAAAAAAACTAAAATCAAATAGCTCTCAAGAAGTTTCTTAGTTATATTAACAAAGAAATTAAAGCGATATTAAGGAAAGCTTAACTTTATTTTTAGAGAAACTTTAAAATCTTCAATTTATCTAATGCAGAGAACAGCGTCAATTTTAAACATGTACAGTTTTTTTTCAGTGAAATGCCTGATTTTTTTACATATACATATGTACGAACAGTAAGGTCTTAAATTTTCCTGTTCATAGATATAAAAAAGATGATGGAATGAAACGATTTTTTTAACATAGTCTCTCCCTCTAGTCAATTAAGTTTTCAACACCATAGAAAAATAATTCCGATTTTTTTCCTCAAAATCGTGATACACTGCAGAGTTCGCTTTAAAATTTAATTTTCAATAAATTGGATTTGAGTTTTAAAAATAAAAATATAATTACTAGAGACTTAGTTGGCAATTGAATACTGCAGTTTTGAAGAATTGAATTGGTGGGTGATTCAATTACTGCAAAACTGCAGTATTGAATGGCAGCCTTTGTAGAAAAAGAAGTGTGCACTGAAGTGTGAATATGTGAAAATATTCTTATGCCTCGTGGCAGTTTCCTCGGCGTTTTGTTTTTATAGCATGCTTTTATTTATACTTTAATAACGCATAATAATCATCAGTAATCGTAGTGATTTTCTCTTCAACGTAAATTATTAGAAATCCCTAATGATTTCAAAAAGCTGTTGCTATAATTATTTTAGGGCTAGTATCATTTTGTTTGTTATTTTGGGTCATGGTGATCCCGGACAGGGGAACTCCTTCAAGTCTGTTTTGATCTATGACCATGATAGTAAACTGTATTTTTACCTCCCTTCCTAGCAATTGATATCTGTCCATACACACTCTAACTTACTCAGGCCGGAAACGTTTGCACTTAAGTGGTATTTATACTTGTGACTTTAATTAACCATTTTTTTCAATTTCGGGGACTCTGCACCATAAATATACCACACCCACTTTTTTTGGGGGTAGTCTATAGTAAAGTAACATGACATCAGTCTGATATGTAAACACTCCTCTCACAACAACCCCTGATCATTCCACCTGAAGAAAAGCTAGGGGATAGGAGATTGAACCCCGTGTAGCGGGGATTAATATAATTAGTGGAATAACAAAGTATTTTTTGTTAAATATTTTAATGTTTCTACCCTAACTGTAAATATCAATATTCAGTTACTTTCAGTGCATTGTGTTGTATTACACTTCTGTTGTTGTATGTCTTTTTATAAAGTTTCTTTTAAATTGAGTGTTTTTTTAAATCTTTTTTTTTTAATTCTTGAATAAAACACACAATTTGCTTTGATTTCAAGAAACTTTTTATTGGTCATTGAAGTATAATGTACTCATATGACATTTACACACAAAAAAAAATATCCGCCAAATGTCTACCTCTTGCAGCTCCACAGATGTCCACTCTTTTGTCAAAATTTTCGATGACATTTTGGCAAAATTGCGGTTCTAACTCACCAATAACGCGAATAATTTCGTCCTTCAGCTCAGGAATTGATTGAGGGTCATTTTTATAAACCTGGCTTTTCACGTAACCCCAGAACAAATAGTCCAACGATGTCGGATCACATGATCTTGGTGGCCAATTAACATCACCGTTTCCGGAGATTACAATACATAAAATAATTCAACAATTTGAACGCGTTGTTGTATTATATTCGACTCTATTTTTATAAATGTCATACATTACACTTCTAAAATGTCACAATTTGAAAGACCCTTTATAAAACAGGAAAATGTCACAATTTGAAAGACCCTTTATAAAACAGGAAAATTCAATCGTCTTTTTCTAAGGCCATCGATCACAATCTTTTATGCAATTTATGGAATACTGTAAAAGATCCATCGAACTTTTTGTGATGCAAATGACCACTATTTTTCTTACTTTAAGGAATACTGTAAAAGATACATCGAAATATTTCTTATCCCAAGGACCACGATTTTGTGCTACTTTAAAAAATACTGGAAAATATTCAACAAATTACTTCTGATCACAACGACCACAATTTCTTGTCACTTTAAGGAATACTGTAAATTCTGAAGTCATAGACTGGATTCTTTTCTATGATTTAGGAAATACTGAAAAATGTATAGGTATAGAGAATTAATATTAGAGAGAATAAATAATAAGTGGAGTAACAAATAATATATTGTTAAATATTATAATATGGAGTACTGCAAAATAATGTATTGTTAAATATTATAATATGAAGAACCACAAAATAATGTATTGTTAAATATTATAATACGGAGTACCAAAAAAGAATGTATTGTTAAATATTATTATATGGAGTATAAACAATAATGTATAAATAAATATTATACTATGGAGTACCACAAAATAATGTATTGTTAAATATTATAATATGGAGCACCACAAAATAATGTATTATTAAATATTATAATATGAAGTACCAAAAAGTAATGTATTGTTAAATATTTTAATATGCAGTATCACAAAATAATGTATTGTTAAATATTATTATATGGAGTACCACAAAATAATGTATTGTTAAATATTATTATATGGAGTACCACAAAATAATGTATTGTTAAATATTATTATATGGAGTACCACAAAATAATGTATTGTTAAATATTATTATATGGAGTACCACAAAATAATGTATTGTTAAATATTATTATATGGAGTACCACAAAATAATGTATTGTTAAATATTATTATATGGAGTACCAAAAAGTAATGTATTGTTAAATATTTTAATATGCAGTATCACAAAATAATGTATTGTTAAATATTATTATATGGAGTACCACAAAATAATGTATTGTTAAATATTATTATATGGAGTACCACAAAATAATGTATTGTTAAATATTATTATATGGAGTACCACAAAATAATGTATTGTTAAATATTATTATATGGAGTACCACAAAATAATGTATTGTTAAATATTATTATATGGAGTACCACAAAATAATGTATTGTTAAATATTATTATATGGAGTACCACAAAATAATGTATTGTTAAATATTATTATATGGAGTACCACAAAATAATGTATTGTTAAATATTATTATATGGAGTACCACAAAATAATGTTTTGTTAAATATTATTATATGGAGTACCACAAAATAATGTATTGTTAAATATTATTATATGGAGTACCACAAAATAATGTACTGTTAAATACGAGTATTATATTATGGAGTATCACAAAATAATGTATTGTTAAATATTATAATATGGAGCACCACAAAATAATGTATTATTAAATATTATAATATGAAGTACCAAAAAGTAATGTATTGTTAAATATTTTAATATGCAGTATCACAAAATAATGTATTGTTAAATATTATTATATGGAGTACCACAAAAAAATGTATTGTTAAATATTATTATATGGAGTACCACAAAATAATGTATTGTTAAATATTATTATATGGAGTACCACAAAATAATGTATTGTTAAATATTATTATATGGAGTACCACAAAATAATGTATTGTTAAATATTATTATATGGAGTACCACAAAATAATGTATTGTTAAATATTATTATATGGAGTACCACAAAATAATGTATTGTTAAATATTATTATATGGAGTACCACAAAATAATGTATTGTTAAATATTATTATATGGAGTACCACAAAATAATGTATTGTTAAATATTATTATATGGAGTACCACAAAAGAATGTATTGTTAAATATTATTATATGGAGTACCACAAAATAATGTATTGTTAAATATTATTATATGGAGTACCACAAAATGATGTACTGTTAAATACGAGTATTATATTATGGAGTATCACAAAATAATGTATTACTAAATATTATAATTTGAAATACCACAAAATAATGTATTATTAAATATTATAATATTAAATACCACCAAATAATGTATTATTAAATATTATAATATGAAGTACCACAAAATAATGCATTGTTAAATATTATAATATGGAGCACCGCTAAATTAAAGCCAAAACCCGTGATAAAAATATTCAATTTAATATAATCGTTTTAATTTAGAGTTAAACCTCTTTGTAATAACATTTTGAAATCCGATAATCTTAAAAGTTTCGCTTTTCGTAGTTTCACAATTTTATGAATAGATCAAAAGACCATTGTTTGAACTAATAGTCTAACTTTTCGTTACGTTATTAACTTAATCGATTGTAATTCTAGAGCGATCTTAACTCGCTAATCCTTCATTTAAATTTAGCAAAAAGGGCTGGTGTTGGGATATAAAGAGAAGGGCTCATTCAACCGTTCATCTGAGAAGATCCTTTGTCGTCTGATTATGTGAACCAAAATTAATCTTAATAACTTCAAGAGTATTCCATTACTAGTCAATACAGATACTCGATTTTATACGAAAGCTTTTACAGTGCGCAAAAACTAACTTTGAAAGGAATACACACTGGATTTGTGGAGTTATTTCGAATTATTATTATTATTTTACACTTCTATTATATGTAAATACTTGGGTGCTAGCATAATGTGCAATAATGTTCCGGATGTTTAAAGAACACTCTCTGGAAAAACAAGTATATGAACATCCAAAGCACGGTGAAGATATACAAGACCTGTGTCCGCACCATAATGAAATACAGCAAAGAGTCCAGAGCCGACACTGTCAGAACCAAAAATCTCCTTCGAACCAGCGAAATGAAGGTACTCAGGAGTATCACTGGCAAAACCCTTCGTGATAGAGTACGAAACACAGAAATCCGAAGGATGTGCGAAGTTGCAGAGATTGTCAGATGGGGACGACAGAGAAGAAGTTGAAGTCAGGAAGGATGTGCGAAGTTGAAGATATTGTCAGATGGGGACGACAGAGAAGAATTCTGGATACACGTGTTCATTCAAGGTTTTTGAATGAACACGTATCCAGAATGGCGGAACCAAGAGCCGTAAAAATGGCCAGGGACGGTATCCACTAAGCAAGCAGCCCTCCAGGACGACCTCCCAAAAGATGGAAAGACAGCTGGCAGTCGACGTCACAAGAGGGAAACAATGATGCAGGACCATAACAGGCCAACATGCCTAAAAGAAGAAGAATAATTAAACCTGAAATCACATTTTCTGTCACTAGGCGTTTTAAAAAAGCCGTCTTTCAAGAACATAGCACAAAATAAATTTAAAAAAAAACAGCTAGGATTTAACGAATCGAGAAAATGCAACATTCCTGAAGAAAAAAACTGAATCTCTAAAAAGAAAAACAATAAAGAAACACGTTATTTGATTAGAAAAATTCAAGTTACATTTACTCAGGTAAGTCAAGCACTGTAAGCTATTTGATAAAAAAAACTCAAGTTACTAGAATACTTATTGCGTCAACGTCTCAAGTTAAAGTTTTACCTCAGGAACGAGACAATTTTCCTCCTCCCTAGGACGCTGACTACTCTATCTTCGTTCCTGTTATTTTATCACTTTCTTGTTTAACGATGGCGAAGAGTTTTTCCACGGGGAAACTTGTTTCACATTACAGCGGAAAAACTCTTTAAGTAATTTACTTATCCTTGGTGTCTCAACATCATTCAAAGTTCAAGCACCTTAAAATTGTATACAATAAAGGATATATTAAGATTTAGGGGAAATGTGAAAAGCTTTTGGTATTAATAGATATAATTAAAATTAATTGTATTCATTACGAAATTTTCCCTCAAGTCAAATAATTATGTGAAAAGAGTAACATTTGACCTATTCGCGATCCCTTTTCTCTATTTTTCTCGACAAAATCTTTCTCTTTAATTATTTATATAAAATATTTTAAATTGTAACTAATACTGTTGTTTAAAATATTTTTTTTATTCTTTTGGAATAAAATAATAAATTATTGAATCAGTTTTATTTAACCTTTCCCTTCCTGCGGTAAAAAAATCAGCGCGTTTCTAAGCTGTGTATTCAATATACTCGTACATGTAAAAATGAGCGATTTAAAATCGGAAAAATAAGAATATTCATAGCCAATCGTTTAAAGTAATTAAATTTGAAGTCAAAAGTGATAATAATTGGAATTTATTTGCTGAAAACATGAAAAAAAAAACGTCGACCGACGTTCACAAAAGCTACTGAAGCCAGAGAAGTGAGCGAACTGAGATTCTATTTATTGCGTTCCCATATACCGAGTGAGAGTGAGACGAGAATAGCGTCGCTTCTTACCCATGGCGGTTTTTTAAGAATAAATATACCTACGTCACACACTGGCACACGTTTGATTGTATTGGTGAATTTATTCCCGATTTTCACAAAATATATCTGATGTGGCTGATAAGTGTTAATTATTATTGATATTATTTTTTTCATTCAATGCGTAAATGTATTACGGAGGAATACCTAAAATCTGAACCCAGTATTTATTACATTTATAGAGAAATTAAAGTTTTTAGAAATAATGTGTACTAGTTACACATCACAGGGAAGGAAGAGTTAAAATAATATGCGCATTTCATACTGCGTACATACACGACAATCAAGGCATTTGGCGGTCGAAGTAGGCTGAGAGGACTAGACTTGGGCTTTCCTATCTAGACACACATATTTCGCCTATTCCAAATTCATACATGTTTCCATACAACTCCTACGATTCTTGCATTTCTTTCTTCAAAATCCCATTTCCATATTTTAAAATGACCAATAATTAAAAGTAAACAACGCATTTGAGAGTAAACACTGCTTACAATATTTCTAAATTACCTGAAAGTGTCTAAAGAAACATAATATGTTATATGATGAAGGCATATTACCTATACGAGGGTAGTTTGAAAATTTAAGTTAAATTTCATGGGACGGCACCACAATTCATAAAATGACATCATTGCCGGCAAGTATCGTTACTCAAGCCACTTCTGTCAAAATTTCAAGTCACTTTTGTCATAGTTAACATTTGACAGCCATCTGAATCTATCACTTGGACAGTTACCGCTATAATCATTGCCATAAAACATTTTTATTTGAAGAAGCAAACATACTCGTACATAAAACATTTTTATTTGAAGAAGCAAACATCCAAGTCGAGTTGGACGAAGCTCTTGGGGACTCTGCACCAGCGTTGAAGATTGTTTATTTCTAAATAAACTCGTATTAGGACTTTTATATCGAGCTCTTGAACGATTGAATGGTTCATTAACCTAAAGGTTCAGAATCTGTGAAATATTTGTCGACAAGACTTCTTTTGTCTCTATCAAAAAAAAATCAAACAAATCGAATTTCAGTTTTGATAATCAACAAAAAAATTACTAGAGATCTTGTCAGGAAAAGAGGGTGGGTGATTCAATTCTTAAAAACTAGTGTTGAATGGCAGCCTTTGCAGCAAAAGAAATAGGCATTTTGTTTTCATGGCATCCTTTATTTATACATTAATAACGCAAAATATTAGCTAGTTACAATACTACAGTACTAGTACTATAGTACTAGTACTACAGTACTAGTACGAATTGTTTCATTCTTTGTAGTTAATTAATACTAGTCTCTGACAATCTCAAAAAGTTAGCACTAATTATTTTAGAGATTGTTTCATCTTGATTATTTTGGGCCGTGGTGATCCCGAATGGTGCCACTATATCAAGTCCTTTTTTGACATGTGATCATCATACAAAACCTTACTTTCACTCTCCTTGACAATCAATATCTCCATACACGATCTTACTTGTTCAGACAGGAAACTTTAGCATTTTGTGGTATATATGGTTCACTTGTGACTAGCATTAGTTATTTTTTTCAGTCGTAAGGACTTAGCGTTTAAGATTGTTTATTTCTGGATAAATTATGGATAAACTCGTGTTAGGACTTTTACACCGAGCTCTTGAAGGATCGAATGGTTCATTCATTAAACGGTTCAGGATCTACGAAGTATTTATCTAGTGAAGATCTAGTGAAATGGTTTTTTTATCCAGCGTCCACATTTATATCCCGTGCATGAAGATTGAGGTTTGAAGAGGTGTTGGCAGGAGGCAAATCTCCTGGCTCCGTAATATACGTAATTGGACTGGTATAACGAGCGTTGGGGATCTTTTTCGAGCTACCGGGGACAAAGATGCCTACTCTCAGGTGATATTCAACGTTGGGGAGACCTGACATGATACTGGAAAGAAGACATGAAGATTAAAATGTCCCTCGCTCAATCACTGCTATAATTATAATCACCCTTCTCATTGAGTTTAACACCCTATGTACGTCCAAAAATAGGGCAAAATATAAGTAGGTGACCTGTGCACTCAGTAGTCTCTATGGTCCAGGTTATTGTACACATAATGGCCAGGGCCGAGCTGGGATAATAGGCCGCCTCCATGGGCCGGGTGATTTAATGACGGCCGATGGCCCATTTTATTGTGCCGGGGGCGGCGCGCGTCAGATTAGGGTCCATAAAAACATTACGGAAGGTGGTCACAATATCCGACGCCAGATTTCACGTTTATTACCCCCACTTCCTCTTGACACTGGTTTTGTGTCGTCATAATGATAAATAACACAACACGCAGTTGTTAGTATTTGACTAACGTAATGATAAAAGCACATTTTTCAAACAATGACTCAACGACTGTTCAATAAATTTATTAAAAGCTTAACTAGTTAAAATATAAAAATTAACCGAGAAAAGGTCCGAAAGGGAAATGAGTCATGTTCACTACACGGATAGAAATGGGATACCAGATTTCTTAGCAAGGACGCTATCACCGCGGACGCCGTCGCAAACAAACAAAAATAATGTTTAAACATTGAAATTTAATTCGATGAGAACTTGAATTGTTTCTTATATTTTATTTGATAGATGGCAAGGAAGTCAAAATATTTTTAAAAAAAATCCAAGTTATTGCTCGAACAACTCACATTTCTGAGCTACATGACACATCCTCAGTGTTTGCCTTTATCACATAATGAACGAAGCCAATTAGCTGCTACATAGTAGAGTAATTCTCCATCTTTAAGATTTCGTTTTTATTTAAAATTCAACATTCATTATTTACTAAGCATTCATTCCATATTCAGAGTTCATGCATATTCACCATTTATTAGATATTCATCATTCATTCCTTATTCATCATTCAATCCATATACAGCATTCATTCCATACTCTGCATTTATTTCATATACAGCATTTATTCCAAACTCAACATTCATTCCATATTTAGCATTCATTTCATATTAAGCACTCGTTCCATATTCAACATTCATTCTTTATCCAGCATTCATAGATACTCAGCACTCATTCCATATTCAGCATTCAATCTATAACAGTATTCAATCCATACTCGGCATTCAATTCATATTCAGCATTCATTTTATATTGAGCACTCGTTCCATGTTCAACATTAATTCCATATTCAGCATTCATTAGATACTCAGCATTCATTCCATATTCCGTATTCAATTAATATACAGTATTCAATCCGTACTCAGCATTCATTCCATATTTAGTATTTAATCCATATATACTCGTATATACAACATTCATTAAATAGTCAGCATGCATTTCATATTCAGCATTCATTCCATGTTCAACATTCAATCCATATTCAGCATTCAATCCATATTCAGCATTCAATCCATATTCAGCATTCAATCAAAATACAGCATTAATTCTATATTCAGCATTAATTCTATATTCAGCATTCAATCCATATTCAGCAATCTTTCCATATTCAGCATTCAATCCATATTCAGCATTATTTCCAAGTTAATTAATTGGATATCACTTGAGCTGTTTTTTATTCATTTAAAAAAATATTTTGCAAAACAGAACTGTTAAATATATTAAAATACATTTGAAAGTTTTTATATAAATCAATTTAAACACCATTGAGAGTTACAATTTTTATAATAAACTTATAACAGCTGTTCCATCATACAAACTGTTATTGTATGACCGTTACATGGTGAATTGGGTGCCACTAATTTAAAGACACAAACACTCAAAAGTCTTTACTTTTATTTTAATGATAATGGAGATCATCATCAATGTGTATTTGAAAAGGGACGCCTGCTTGCTTAGCATGAATGCTAACCGTTAGACTACACCGGCAGACAAAATATTTAAATATACTCGTATATATATACTTTTCCAGTGAATCTCTTGCACTTACCTCGATCACTTATTATATGCATCCATATCATCACGCCGTTCCCATTTTATTTGTTTATTTAACACTTTTATTTTAAATACAATCTGGCGGGCTTATTGCTAGGTGGCAATCTCTTCCAACCAACCAGACAAAAGTAAATGAAGCAAATTACGTGGTTGCATAAATCATTCAAATGACTATCCATCCCCACGAAATACACAAACACATACGTAAGCCCACGAACCCTTAAAAGACGGGTAATCACCCGAACATTATTTTTCATGTAAAGTAAGATATCATCAATCAAAAGTGGAGAGAAAAGGAAAAGAAAAATCTGGAACGAACTTTACTGACTAAAAATTAAGAGTTTTTTCAGTCTTCCACAGAACCAATTTCTAATCCTAAAAAAAAATCGTTAACAAATGGCAAAAAGCAATGAATAAAATCAACATTTCCTAGGAGCTAAGAAGTTTCCCTTCTACCGCGCGAGAGTCTCTCTCACGCATCTGTTTTTTTTATCGTTACACGCCGTTCGATATATCTCGTAACACGTTCATCCCTATCCCTTCAATCCATATTCTGTCATATATTATCCCCCCACGTATTATTTTAAGTGCACGCATAAGGCTCACTTGTCCCTGCTCGTTTATTTTCTGCATTCATCTTACAGTACTTAGTTATGTTCTGTGCTTCCAGTATTTACACTCATAGATAGCAGAAAAATATAGGATCTTAAATTGAGAGTGTCTGACTTCCACGACCCTGGGTGCACGTCATATTTACTACCTAATATTTCCTCTTCCATAACTGGAGCAGACGCTTCTGGTTTTGCTACCAAAAAACAATAACTTTACTTGTTTCACAATATTTACAGTTCTGACCCAATTTATAATATGTTTGCTGGCGATGCATTTCCTTTTGAAATTCCCATTATTTCGTGTGTATTTTGTGTTTATTTCCCCACCATCTACCTTCATTGGTATTAAATAAATCACTTATATAGCGCTGCCTCTATTGTGCTAGTTACAAACGGAAGCGCAAAAGCGCTTCTGTAGATACAATGTTGAAAATTTATTTAGTGTTATTAAGTGTTTTTCTATCTCAACTTGTATTTTTATTTTTTATGATTACATATTTACAAAATAAAAACAAATCACGTTTTAAATGGACAAAATAACACCCTACCGTATATTAAATAAATGTATGAATTTAAATGACATTTTGTCTTAATTTAAAATAAAAAGTCGAAGCCACGAAACTTTGTACCACAAGCATTTACGAAATTAAATTTACAATATCGAACTATCGAACCGTTTAATTTTCAACTCTCGTCTTTTCAATCTTAATATCACTCACAGTTGAGTTAATAATTTCAACTGAAGATAATTTGCTAACCAGTCACTGGGTACTTTACCCTTTACAACAAAACTTTTTATCAAAAGCTCAACTCGTACTTTGTGAGTAAAACATTGATAGCTTTACTTCTCTGATTGAATTATTTGTTTAACCTTAGGTTATAAAAGTATGCCTGGTTTTGGATTCGACGATAAAACATCAACGTGTTAGTATCGCATTCAAAAATGATTATTCTCACAAATTTATTTATTTAGCACTTCGTAACATTAAGGTGCCATCGGCGACTTTATTACCTTACTGTAATCAAACAGACGCGAGCTACGATTTCATTGTAAAGTTGGTAAGATACTTGTCTTCCGACTGAGCAGTTGTGGGCTGGATTCCTGTTAGATCTCAAATGTTTAAAAGGGATTTTATCATATTTTTGGTTATTTAGAAGAGATTGATATATGACAATAAACGCGTTAGGTTATGCTGTGTAGTACACACAGTTTTACTTGTTGTGTCAAGTACTAGTTGGGAGGTTATAAAGTTTTTAGGTTACACATAAAAAGAAAAAAAAAACATTAAATAAAAATGAGAGAAACATAGTAGTTTAAAAAAAGATAAAAATATAACATTTACTAATACGAGTATATTACGTTATGAAAAATACGTAACATTTAGAAACACATTCATAGTACAATATACATATAAGATAAAAAAAGATAATGTTAACTTAGTGTTTTTTCTGATAGGTTAAGCGGTTTAAGTATACCAAATTTAATATATTCGTACATATACTTGTAATACTCGTAAATACCAAAACAATACGAATATTTGATATCCACTTCGTTTTTCATTTTCGATAGTAGATAATGATATTTTTTACAAACAATATTTTATGTAAACATGTACGAAATAGAAAGGAATGATGAGACAAAATATTATTATAGTATTTAAAAAAAATATTTAAACTGGAATTAATGAAATTATTTTTTGGTGGTTTTGTCATATGTTACAGGGAGAATGAGCTGCAAAGAACTGGGAAAACTGTATTTATTTAAAATTAATGGATAACGAGGGAGATGTAGATCAAGGAAAGAATGTAAGAGGTACGAAAAATAAAACAGGATATTTGACGAGACAGACGTATGAATGTGGCGACGTATGAATGAGACAGACGTATGAATGTGTGTATATTAGACACATTGTATATTAGACACATTAGACGTATGAATGTGTGTATATTAGACGTATGAATGAGACCGACGTATGAATGTGTGTATATTAGACGTATGAATGAGACAGACGTATGAATGTGTGTATATTAGACACATTGTATATTAGACACATTAGACGTATGAATGTGTGTATATTAGACGTATGAATGAGACAGACGTATGAATGTGTGTATATTAGACACATTGTATATTAGACACATTAGACGTATGAATGTGTGTATATTAGACGTATGAATGAGACAGACGTATGAATGTGTGTATATTAGACACATTGTATATTAGACACATTAGACGTATGAATGTGTGTATATTAGACGTATGAATGAGACAGACGTATGAATGTGTGTATATTAGAATATTATAATGTAAATACATGCCAGTAAGAAGATTTGAAAATATAATTTATGAAATGGTCGATTTTAAATTTTATTTTTCTCAATAAATGGCCATTCTTGAAATGGTTATCTAATAAATGTCAATAAACTGATAAATAATAATATTTCGCTACATTTCGTAGAACAATCTACATATAAGATACACGATTCCATTAAGTTCGATAGAAACGCTAATTTGTTGTTTTTTCATACTGGCAATACAGAATGTACACCACTATTTATTTCATTTAGCGTAATAATTTTTTATACATTTTCTTTAGACTATTTTAGCTAATATTATTGAAATTTTCAAACCTTGTATAACTGACATTCTTACAACCGTGTATTATTTACAGATTTTTTATGTATTTCATTGTATTGTAATAACTAGAATTTTCTAATAGCATTTTAAACATTCACAAAATAAGTTGATTTTATGCCGATTAAAGGCTGTGATAGCAATAAACACCTCCGTAGCTTAGTATAAACAGACGACCTTCTTAGTCTAGTGCTAAATTTTCGACTTCCACCCGGGGGCTTTGAGTTTGATTTCCGATTGTACTAAAAAAATGGAATAGTCTAGTAGAAGATTTTGTCTAGTAACAGTATTCGCACGTGCCGAGCGGTAGTGTAACCAACACGGTTAATGACGAACCGCGAGCTCCGTGCCTACTCCAGAGTTTCTTAACCTGACGTCTCGCTTACTAGGGCTGAAGACAATATTGTCTCAGATCCACGCTCTTTAACATGTTCCAAACACTTATTCGGGTATATGGGAGGGTGCCGTATGAAACTAACTTTATAATTAATGATAATAAAACTAAAACTCCAATTCCAGCATTTAAATGAAGATATTTAAGATAATTACCGTGACTTTAAAAGAAGATATTTAAGATAAATATAGTGACTTTAAATGAAGATATTTAAGATAAATACAGTGACTTTAAAGAAAGATATTTAAGATTAATATAGTGACTTTAAATGAAGATATTTAAGATAAATACAGTGACTTTAAATGAATATATTTAAGATAAATAAAGTGACTTTATTCTTTTAACTAGTATTAGTGCTGTAAAATTTCAATTAAAATTCAATGAATATTAATAACAGAAACATTAATTAATTTTAGAAAAACAAAAAGCAAAAACAGGCCTAGTTTGCTCTACAAAAGCATTCTCAAACTGTGATGTTTTGGAAACTTGTTTAGCGAAATAACCTTACACTCCCTTCGTGGTCGAGTTGTTAGGACGCCTATCTTACAATTCGGGGAGTTCGGATTCAATTTCCATTGTTATAGTTATTTTTTTTAAATGGTTTCAATCTGATTTTCCCTTTAGGCCTCTTAAACATGTTTCTGGTTGGTCGGGAGAGTTTGTCACATGGCACTAAACCCGCCAGATTGTACTGTATATAATGGAAAAGTAGTATATGTACATATAGTACAATACACTAAAAAAACAAACAATACACTGAGAAATTGAACTAATAAACATAATAGAAATATCTGAAAGACGAATTTTCATATGGGGAATATAAAACAAGTTGTTAAATATTCATAGTATGACATACTTGTTGTTCCTTAACCTCTTCAACTAATTTCATACAGATCCTTGTGTTTTCTTTACTACCTTCTTTACACGCATACATATCATCACGCTGTGCCCCTTGTGGGATAGGCAGAGAGAACAGGTATCCAAACCTTTATATCCAAGCAAACAACTTTCACCTCCTCTACATACATACCGTATCCATGGCCTAATTGGTAAGATGCTTGTCTCGCAATTTGAATGTTGCGGTTTCGATTCCAGTTGGAACCCAGTTTTTGTTACACGGGATTCCAGTCTGGTTTTACTTTACACCTTTTAAACATCTTTTTTTATTTTTTTTTATTTGTTTATTTTTATTTATTTATTTAACACTTTTATTGCAATACAATCTGGCGGGTTTATTGCCAGGTGGCAATCTCTTCCAACCAACCAGACAAAAGTAAGCAAGTTACGTGGTCGCATAAATCATTCAAATGACTATCCATCCCCACGAAATCCATAAACATATACGCGAGAACATGCTCACGAACCCCACAAAGACGGACAATCACCCGAACATTATTTTTCATATAAAGTGAGATATCATCAATCAAAAGGAAAGGAAAGGATGGTGGAGAGGAAAGGAAAATAAAAATCAGGAATGAAACACGTTATTTTACTGACTAGAAATTAAGAGTTTTTTCAGTCGCTTCTTAAAGCATGCCAAGGACGGAGCGAGTCTTGTATTGGTTTGTAACTGATTCCAGAGTCTCACTGCATGGACCATAAAGGACGACGTAAAGAAAGAAGAGCGGTGAACTGGAAAGGCCAATAAACAATATCTGTTTGAATCTTTCAGGTTAGTTGGAAAATATTACCACATGGCAAGAAGTCCACCAGGTTTTACTGTATACATCGAAATTGTAATATAATCCAATATCATCATGCACAATCTTCTATTATTTAGACATCTCACTTCATCTCCTTTCAAAATCTGGTCCATTTAATGCAAACATATTTTCTTTGTTCAATCCTTTACATACACATCTTGATCTTTTAATGTGTATACTCGTATAGTCTTTATTTCTTCATTCATCTATCCACATATCCAAACCAACTTAAAGCTCCTTTCTTCGTTCATCTATCCACATATCCAAACCAACTTAAAGCTCCTTTCTTCATTCATCTATCCACATATCCAAACCAACTTAAAGCTCATTTCTTCATCATACTTAAGGCATCCATTTTATCCATGCTTTCATATTTTAAGTCTTCGTTCCACCTTCTTTCATACACGTATATTGACACTGCATATTTTTTCTTAATACATGCATCTCAATAGCATTAATCTTCTTCCTACCAAATCTAAGCTTCTCTTCCACACGTCAAGGTAAACACCAATATGATACTCGTACATTGTTACGTATTACCAGTTTTGCAACTTTTAATATAGTGCAGTTGTTGTACATTAAATTGACTTGCCTTGTTCCCTTTCGCTACCCTTCTTTCAATTATCCTTTCTACTACTAACCTTTCCTTCTTTCAAAATTCATTCACTTGGTGCAACCAAAATTTTTCAGTCTATCTCTATCATAATTTACATTTTACATTTGTTGGTTTAGTGCTCAATTAAATTTATTTATTTTCTCAAAACAGGCTTAGCCCAATAACTTTGAAAAATACAAGATGTGTTAACATTAAAGATAGTGAAAAATTATACAGAAAAAGAAAAATAAAATTATATAAAATAAAAAGTAATGTATATGCATACATATATACACACAAATATACACATATATTCGAAGTCACTTAAGTACGTTGATGAGTGCTTTCTAACGCGCTCAATCTTAGAAGAAAATTTACTTTTGCTTTTGGTAATGTGATATGAAATATGTCAATATCCGAAGCAAGAGTTCAAAAGAGTTAAGGCCCTTCCAACAGGCATAGCGGCTGGAAGACCCGTTCTTGCGTATGTTATTGAGAACAGTTCTTGCCGGCGCAGTCTAGTGTAATTGTTAGGAACATTTAACGCTAATCTTTGTAGTAATGCTGGACAGCTCACAACTACTCTAACGAGTTTGACAACGTATACCAGGAGACGTAGATCTCTTCTTACGCTCAAAGAGTTATATCCGAGCATGCTTAGCAGAAACTGAGTGGGATAAAGCCATGGATAGACATCAAACTCGCTCATATAGAAATATCGTAGATATTTTTTTTGTACTTTCTCCATCTTGTGAGTTCTGCGCCTCCACCGTGCTCCAAATGCAAGCATTGCTTTATAGTTTGCTACGGATCAATGAATTAAAGAACGTTTTGTGCACCAATTGGTTTTCAAACGACTTAGAGATTCTCATAACAAATCCTAGAGTTTTATACGCTAAGTTTCACATAACTTCTATGTGAGGACCAAATGTGAGATTGCTGTGGAACAAGACACCAAGATCTTTAATATTATATGTGCGGGGTATAAGTATAGATTCTAGTGTATATCTATGGAATTTCTAGTTCATTGTAAATACTAGTTCATTATATCTAAACCCTTTCATCGTGCCTTTTGTCAGCTGACTTTACTACTAAATAATACACAATTCTTAAGTTCACATTGGAAAGAAATCTACCCATTGAGTTTAAGTAAATATTCACCCATTACGACATTGAGTAAACATGTAATTTATTTTCGTATCTATCCCTTACGTAAATATTATAAAACTTTCCCCTAAGTGAGGTCAGATATTCCAGAGTAGCCTTGCGATACGTCCCTGTTCCAGTGGATAGGGAGAAGCGATTCGTATTTGCGCCATCCTTTTGTCAGACAACGAACCTGGACGGCTTCCAGATAAAAGCAGCCAATCTTACCCGAACTGAATGGGACTCCATTCACCCAGTTCTTTACTGGACCAAGGGACCAATGCATTTCAACGTGAAAACGGAGACTAAAATATTCCATTTTCTCTTATTTCATCCTTTGATGGATGGAGTAAAAGTAGTATTTGATTAATAAGATTCCAAATTGGAATCGGATTAATCTTGAAATTTGACACAATAATCGTATGTGAATAAATTATTTTCTGAACTCCCGTCGTGTAATTCATGACAGACCATTGTGACTACCATAATAATCTCTGACAACCTCTCTCGTATATCTGCACTCCGCGATCCGAAGAGCAGTTATTAAAGGCTGTCCTGTTACTTCTATAACTTGACCACTCCAACGTCTAGGACTCCAACACATTCCTCTTGTGCGTCTTCCTTCCACGCTTCCAGTAACCACAAGCATCACCAAACTGTCTACTTAGCCACTTTCAAACTTTTAACCCTTTAATTAATTAATTCCGTTGGATTACTAAAGCCTGGATGTTACAATGTATGGCGCTTACTCCGGTAGCTCAGTATAGGTAAAACAAGACTCAATAAGATCTCAAGATGTCGTGGGAAGAGGTAGGCAGTCGTCAGGGCTTGGGTAGGTATAAATACATAATGAAACACATATATGCTGGTAATTAGTTATATATTTAATCCTGACGAGCTGATACTCCGTCAGGAAAATCAAATGGGCAGATCACTCTCTGATACTCCACTAGCCTTTCAGATGGACAGGCAGTCGAAGTAATTTTCTTATCAGGGGTAATCTCACAACAGTCCGTTGCGGAATTGTGCCAATTCTCAAAGATTAGATATCGCCAATCTCTAGAATACTCGAATATCACCATAAAATGACAAGCAAAAGAGGATAAATAAGGTTCATCTTACTCCAATACAAGACACAATGTATTATCCCAGATCCGCTTCAAGTGTATGACCAGGTCGACTCGTATATGGCCCTCTGACCTTATACTGTTACTACAGGGCCGTTGATGTGAAGAAATTCCCTCAGTATGGTTGGTGACCGTCAATTCGTGCCGTAATACAGTCACACGACTCGGTCCGGTCTTGAAGACTCCAGAATCTTGCGCGCACTCGATATTGCTGGTAGAATCAGTTAACTTTGACCCGAGAATGAGTTGTACGCCTACCTCGAGATCGTCGTTTGGACAACAGTCCAGAATCTGCTCAATCAAAAGACTGAGGTGAAACAAGATCCCCGTTTGTAGATTATCCAGAATTTACCGGACAAATTGTATCAAAATAAGAATGAAGAATCAAATGTGAGAAAAAGCTTGTTCGAGTTCGCGAACGGCGTTAAGACGAAATGATGATGGCTTGACAACTTCGTGGCGAGAATGGCGCTGGGAAGATCGCGCGCCCTGAATTTAAGGGATCTCGCTAACCCCCGCCATATTGGAGCTCTATAGAAAGTTCCTCGTGACCGTTGAAATAACCATAAATCTTTCCACCCGCCCGAATGTTACTTCGACAATGAATAGTTTATTTAAACTATAACAGCGTCATAAAGTCGAGAGTCTTTTTGTATAGCATCCGGTAACCTTAAAGGCGATACTTATTGCTTAAGAGACAATAGTGCACCCTTCTTTTGAAATATATCTCGAGTGAAGTTTTTTTTATTTCTTCCCAGGCGTTGTTTTAATTTATGTATGACTGCAATAAATTAAGCGCGACGTATTCCTTTAGAAAAAGGGGAAGAGAAATTTTTGACCCTTTTGCTCTCTCTTTGATTCAATAGATCTATGACTGCAGTAAGACAAAGCCAGCCACTCGAGGCAGTTAAGTTTGATACAATAGGAAGCAATCCTTCTCGAAAATGACGCAAGATCTCCTTTTGACTGCCCCGGTTCGATATTTTTAATGGTTATTTATAACTGTAATAAACTAATTGGTCGACCGTACCCAAGCAA
This sequence comes from Odontocerum albicorne, assembly GCA_949825065.1. Lineage (NCBI taxonomy): Eukaryota > Metazoa > Arthropoda > Insecta > Trichoptera > Odontoceridae > Odontocerum > Odontocerum albicorne. The sequence continues at coordinate 50,559,881 of OX463842.1, read as the reverse complement.
GGGCCCCAGGTCCTGACACCACTTACAATGTGCTCAAAGAATCGGATGACTCGTTGAAAGCATATTTTCTACATATTATCTGTGATTCTCGATTCTTCGAAAATGGAGGCATTAGTTGGCGTAACTTGTTTCTGAAGTTTTATATTACAAAACGGGGATTTTATATAAAATATTTACGACGTTTACTATTTACTAAGACAGGTAATCCCTTATAATCTTGTATGATGTATGATTGCCATCCTATAGATGAAAGTCGTATGTGTTTGTGTAAGGTGTTACACTTCAGCAAACACTCAGTCTTAACGGATCAAAATCAAATTTACGATAGCAAGAAGAACAATGTCCCAAGACAATCGGTAGGTTTAATGTTATTCTTCTTCTTCCTCTTCTTTTAGGCCTGTTGGCCTGTTATGGTCCTGCATCATCGTTTCCCTTTTGTGACGTCGACTGCCAGCTGTATTTCCATATTTTGGGAGGTCGTCCTGGAGATTTATTGTAACCTGTCAATCTTTTCGAACAAAACAGAAAAATGATACAAAGACCTTGACTAAAAAGCAAACTATAAATCATTTTAAAAAAATATGTACAAATATGATTGGAATCTGCAACTCACGGTTTCGAAGATGGGTATTTAACCAAATACGCTACGAAGTAAGCTTCTTCTTATTTTAGGCCTGTTGGCCTGTTATGGTCCTGCATCATTGTTTGCCTCTTGCGACGTCGACTGCCAGCTGTCTTTCCATCTTTTGGGAGGTCGTCCTTGAGGTCTGCTTGCTTGGGGGATACTGTCCCTGGCCATTCTTACGGCTCTTGATTCCGCCATTCTGGATATGTGTTCGTTCCAAAACCTTTTTCTTTTATTAGTTTTAAAAAGTTTTAATGTGCTGCAGCTTTTTGTTTGGCATTATTTTACAGGAATGATACTTTTATATTTCTTAGCAGCGCTCTCAATATTTAAGATTTAGCAGCATAGGAGCAGACAAATATAAATCCAGATATAAAACTGTCTTAGAGTAAAACAAGCTCTGAATCCATTAAGAATCGAATCTAGGGCGCTCGATTACTTAACGTGCATGCTAATCGTTGTTAGACCACGACCATTGAAATTACTTTCTTCCCCTTCATCGATTTTCTACGTAAAAAAGAAGTTCTTATTTACTGTTGCGTATAGTACATAACAATACAAAATACCTTCATTTTCTGAATGAAAAAAATTGCTTAACAAGGCAAGACCTTTGATTTTAATGATAATTTTTTAAAACATAATATTTTTATATATTATTTATAGTTAAGGCATTAACATTGTGGAGGTTTAAAGACATTGTAATTTGTGTTACCAAACACTGTTTATTCCACTTTTTTGTAACGATATAACCCTACCGGTTTCAAGGCTTTCACCTCATCATTAGAGGAGCACAAACAAGATTTATTTGTGCTCCCCTGATCATGAGGTGAAAGCCTTGAAACCGGTAGGGTTATACCGTTACACAAAGTGGAATAAACAGTATTTGATAAAACAAATTGCAAATAATATTTTTACTCTTGATTTAAGCTTATGTGCGTCAAACAAGTATGTAAAAAACAATAAATAAATACAGATTTATTGATAGCAACATAGTATGTACATAAGACATTTAGACACATTTCAAGAACACATTAAAAAGAGAGTACATTAAAAAACAGAAGCTATCAAAAGGTCTAGGCTCATCTAATAACATCCCCCCGGTCAAGATACACCCCACCAGCCACGGGGACACCAGATGTTTTTCAGCCCACATCCTTGAAAATGTAATAAGAAGAGAAAAAAACACATAAAATACATAGATGACACAAAAAAATATATTCAAGAGAGAAGACATTAAAAGACGAATAATAATAATAATAAAAGTGCAATTTATATAGCGCTGTCTAATATAGTAAGCTTTTCAATAAAACTGGGTACCGATAGGAATCAATGTCATACCCCCGGGAAAGAAGATGGAAATTTTACGTCGACACGGAGGATTTTCGTATGTACGAGGCGTATCCAGAAAGTAAGTGTACTGAGGCTCTCACGACCGGATGGATTTTATTTTCGACATGTTGGCTACACTTCCGTGAAGCCTGACCCTTCCCCTCCGCAACGAGATCAGTTCGAGGTCAGTACGTTAAGAAGTGTCGACGCGACAACACGTTTCGTGAAAAATGTAAATCCAATCTCCCGCCAAGTGCGAAATACGCGGCGTCATCCGTTATCTCGTTTGGAAGGGAAAACCTCCGGTTGAGGTTTATAATGAAGTGATAAAGCTATGAATCGTACTGCATATGGTGATAAAGCTATGAATCGTACGAGTGTGTACAAGTGGTGTCGCGAGTTTAAAAACTTGTGGAAGAAATTGTGGAAAAAATCGAAAATGCGCTCCGTGACGATCGCAGATTGAATACTATATATGCCTCAAGGAGAGACCATCAACTCTGCAAGATACTGTGAGACCCTAAAAAGGTTTTCAACCGACGAGGAGGTAAAGGAGGAGGTGGAGAAGTGGACGGAGGGGTTGGCGGGAAACTACTTCGAGGAAGGCATCAAAAAGTTGATACCCCGCTTCACCACCTGCATTGAGAGGAATGGCGACTATGTCGAAAAATAGCTTACATATGTACTACGGTAACCACGTAATTTTTTTGTTTAAATAAAAAAAATTGTAACCTACAAAAATTCAGTACACTTACTTTCTGGACTTACCTAGTATGTTAAACAGAGTTTTGCAAAGGACATCGCTGATAATTTTTCTATTAGATTCAGGGTCGCAAAAAAAGATTTACTAGTAAACTTTTGATGGATTTTCGTATTTTGGGATAAGCCACCTTATCTGGGAAATGAAAACACGATCATCTCCATACCGCAAAATCCCGCATAAATATTAGTAAACTTTTATCCCGAACACGTTTCTGCTCTCGTGTACCGATCTCCTTATAGCCTGTAGCTTGGGAAGCTTGGGAAGATTGTCGAGTGTAGCTCACATCGTAAAGGGCTTTAACTGAAACCATAACGAGCACTTCGTATTTGATATTTTTAACTCTTTAAAAAACATCCGGGAAAAATAACGATTTCATAATATTAAAAATACTACAAAGAGACGTAACTTTATATCTTGAAAAAAACTTCCGGGAAAAATAATGATTTCATAATATTAAAAATAATTCGAAGAAACGTACTTTGTCTATCAGAAGTATGAATATAATCGCTTACTTCGTGTCACAAAAGTCCGCAGCTATTTCCGGATGTTTAAAGAACACTATCTGGAAAAACAAGCAAGGTGAGGATATACAAGACCTGTGTTCGCCCCATAATGACATACAGCATAAAGTCCAGAACCGACACTGTCAGAACCAAACATCTCCTTCGAACCAGCGAAATGAATGTACTCAGGAGTATCGCTGGCAAAACCCTTCGTGATAAAGTACGAAACACAGAAATCCGAAGGACGTGCGAAGTTGAAAATATTGTCAGATGGGGACGACAGAGAAGAAGGTTCTGGAACGAACATGTATCCAGAATGGCGGAACCAAAAGCCGTAAGAATGGCCAGGGACAGTATCCCCCAAGCAAGCAGACCTCCAGGACGACCTCCCAAAATATGGAAAGACAGCTGGCAGTCGACGTCGCAAGAGGCAAACAATGATGCAGGACCATAACAGGCCAACAGGCCTAAAATAAGAAGAAGAAGCTTACTTCGTAGCGTATTCGGTTAAATACCCATCTTCGAAACCGTGAGTTGCAGATTCGAATCCCATTTTTACATATTTTTTAAAATGATTTATAGTTTGCTTTTTAGTCAAGGTCTTTGTATCATTTTTCTGTTTAGTTCGAAAAGATTGACAGGTTACAATAAAACCGTTAAGTTGTACTATTTATAATTAAATTGTATTTAGTACTTAATTGTACTTAAAACTGTTTTTAATTAAATTGTACTCAAATACAATTTGTGATTTTCAAAATCTATCCATTCAATTATATCAACTATCCAAGATCTTAGTACGTTTTTTTTTCGTATCGCTATGTTAGCAAAAAATCTCTTATATAGTATATGACACAGATCAAATGACTACATTTTATGATGAGCACTCAGTGAGCTTTTTGTCCCTTAATCGACCCATAATATTCCCTTTATTGACCCATTAAATAGTCTTTGATAATCGTCGTGATAAATTAAACGTTAATTTAGAACATTTAGGAGAATGTATTGACCTTTTTCACAAAGACCTAAGGTCACCCCTTCTCCACCCACACTGTCTCTAGGAACGATTTCGTTTTCCTTATAGTACGATCGTACAATCATAAAAATATTGAATATAGTCATACTTTGATGAAATCGAAGTTTTTGGGAGAAGCCCATTCTCAACCTGTGTCACACCGGAATGTTCAAAGGATAGCGGTGGCACTGACAGAACGTCAAATACCACGGACAAAGACTGTAAAAAATCAGAACTATGCTCAGGTCTCACAGAAGGCCTTTAAATATTTTAGATGCCACCTAATTTTTCGCAAAAGCTGTTTATTATCGTATATCACATCAAGGCCTGAGTAACCAACCATTCGGATTGAATGTAGTTCGGTATATAGCTTAAAAGATCACCACCCTATTTAAAGAGACTTATAATATTAAAATGACAATTTATATAGCGCCGTTTAGACAGCAAACTCTTGTCAACTCGGAATTCGAACCCGCTATTAATGATAGATTTAAAAAAAACAGTTGAGTGTAAGAATAGAAATGAGGTGGCTTTACTCTCATTTCCACAAAATGTGGTCTGCGGATTGATATCTGCAACCAAATAAATTAAAATAAGTCGATGAGACTAAATTAAATAAAAAAAGCTGGTTGTTGAATCTGTCGTGGCCTTTGAGGAATTGGGAGGTCCTCCAGTGGTGAGAAAACATCCAAGGGTAATTTAAGCTTAGCCTCATACAAAGAAATAAATAGTTTCGTAATTTTGAGGAGTAGCGGCAGGCTTTTTCTACAACGTGTGGTCATTTCCGGCAAGTGCTAGAGGCGATCGTCACCTATTCTCGCAGATTCACCTCTCAAAAAGAACACGATTGCAGCATCTCTTTGGAACATGCTGGATAACAGACCAAGTCCCATTAGGACTGGGAGTGCCTCAGCGGAGTATATTTGCATAAACACAGCACCTCGCCACTTAGCACACGATTTCCAGATAGCCCAATAGTATAGTCTTCCTATCTGAAAAGGCAATCCTAATTGGACCAAGTCATGCATCAACGACTTGATGTATCGAACCTTAGTGAGTCCTGCATCAATTGTCAAACCAAGTTTCTCGGGTAAGACGCGAATCTCAACCCCTGAAAATGAGATGGTGGGAAAACGTGCCAGGGATCCCTTAGCCGAAACATGACTTGTCTTATGGATATGAAAATGAAGTTTATTTCTCGTTCTCTAATCAGAAACTAATTTAGACAGATCACAGAAGCCCGTTCCAGAGCCGTTTTTGTATTGGCTCTTAATGATTCAACAGTATTGTCAGTGTAGATCTGGTCAACGTAGTAAAAGGTGTATTACTTCTTTCCTGGACTATTCATTTCGACTGTTGGTTATGCTTGTGGTGTGCACGTGTTTAGTTTTGTTTGTACACATATTTATTCTCCTTTCACGTTGATGTCAATAGTAGTGCCCAATTTGGTCATGTACGGGCTGTCCGTTTTTTTTATGTTGTTATATATTTATGCGTATGGCATAGTCAGGCGCTTTATAAAATCAAATTTAAGTCCCTCAGCCATCTTTTGGCTTAGAAAGTAAATAGATAGCTTTGGGGTAGAAAGTTTGTCGACCTCCAAGTGGTCTACCCTGGGTTATGCTAACAGACAAACATTTGGTGCTGCTACGCAGCGATGGCGCAAAATAAGAAGAGAAAAAGAGAGACGGAAGCAAAATACAAAACAGTCCTTCTCAGGACTATAGGACACGCGACTTGGAATGTTGCATAAATATCTGGCATTTTAACATTAAGGGCATCTCCCTCTCTAAATGCCAAATATTAGCACGATTACTAACCAAACACAAGATAGACGTAGTGACAATACAAGACACATACTAAGGACGATGAAAACGTAAACAGGAGAGGACATATGCCTGGTTTCTCCCTCATAGCAGCCATATACAGCAATGTGTATGTTGGTGAATCATTTCAATTGTTGCATTGTTCTGAAAGTGTGTAATCTCTTACATTCTTGTGTAATGCTTGATTTTTTTTTGTTATTTTTTTTGTTTGTTTGTGCTGATTTTTATTGTAATTCTGTTCAATTGTTTTATTTTTTATACATATTTAAAAAAAATATAATATTGTATATATTTTCATATATTTTATATATTTTGTAATATGTTATATGAAGTACTCACAACTGATTTGTTTTTGTATTATTATTGTTATAAGGTATATTGTACCGTTTATTAATATCAAGTTATATCCATAAAATTCTCCAAAAATCCAATTTCTGTTCAATGTAAGCGTTATTCCACTAAAAACAAATCTGAGTTCTTTACCTCTATAAAATAAGTTTTCGACAATTACGTAAGTCTGCTTGGTGAAGTTTGGTAATATTTTGTGGTATACATACATAACATATATTGAACTTAAATATACATATAATTATTAAATAATTTTAAACAATGACTGTAATTTATTATTACTACTGCTTTTTGTATCTTCATGTTAGTTTAAGATAAAGTTTTGTATTATTTGTCAATAATTTTAAGTACTTGTATAACCTGTCACATGTTCATTTGTATATAAAGACACTGTTGTGTCGTTAATTAAATAAAATAAATAAATATTAATGGGCTCCTACTTACTTTCGTGTGTATTTTTAATGACAAGGTTAACCTGAAACTGTTATTACAATATGCAGCATTTAATCAACTCCTGAAACTTTATCACAATATCAAAGAAAACCACCAAATTAATGAAATTATAATCTCAATGAAACTATGGGTACTTAACTGCAAGAGATTTCTCTTGTGAAAGCATGAATACGAGTATGAACAAGCAAAACGTCCGATGCAGAGTTCATAAGCTCATCACCTGCTCGAGAATCTTAATTCTCATCACATTAAGGTGACCCCTAACGTAATTAAGTAACTTGTCTTGTGCAGAAGCTAAGTGGAACTCCATTAGCTGGCAATGCCTTCAATACTCAATGGATGGGGATGAAACTGCCAACTTTGTTAATTACCTGCAAAGTATGATAATCGAGGGTTGCACATTACAAAGGCGGTAATCAGCAAAACAAAACATTTTTTTAAATAATTACATTTGAGAATTATTGAGCCAAAATTCTTTTATTCATGTGGTACCCTTCAACGTATCCATTTTGACGATTTGGATATATTGAAGAGTGTGACTGGGAGAAAATATTGTCCCCGTTAATCAAGTCTTTCAGTTTGAGCCGTTGGAGGAACTCATAGTGTGTCGTTGCACGTGTTGGCAACACTATTACGCGTTAAAAAGCAACCACACTCACACATATCCCCTGGGCCCCTTTTTAAATTATTTTTTGTGTATCAAGGGAGATTGAACCTGAAACTCTTGAGGGAAAGTCAAGCATCTTACTAACTAGGTTACAAAAGTGTGTCGGACTTTCTTGTCTCGATTTACATATATTTCACCTCTTCCATATTCATACACCTTGTCATACAGTTCTTACGATTTCTCTTACTTTTTACTTTTCCTTCTTTCAAAATACCGTTCATTCGATCCAATCATATTTTCCTTGGTATTGTTTTAACACGAAGGAAAATAATAATATTAATAATAATTAGCACTTATTGGCCACATCAGAGATATTTTGTGAATATCGGGAATAAATTCACCAATACAATCAAACGTGTGCCAGTGTGTGACGTAGGTATATTAATTCTAAAAAACCGCTATCGGTGAGTCGCTAAACTTTTCACGTCTCACCCTCACTCTACTTCGGTATATGGGAACGCAAGAATTAGAATCTTAATTCGCTCGCTTCTCTCACTTCAGTAGCTCGCGGGCATCTATTTAAGGTGGTCTCTTCGCCCGTTATGTGAACGTCGGCCGATGTTTTTTTCATGTTTTCATCAATTAAATTTAAATTATTATCACTTTTGACTTCAAATTTAATTAATTTAAGCGATTGGCTATGAACATTCTTATTTTTTCGATTTTAAATCGCTCATTTTTACATGTGTATTGATGTGTATTGAATACGCAGCACCGGAACGCACGGATTTGTTTAAGCACAGAAAGAGAATGGTTAACATATTTCTTGTTGGTTGGAAAATATTGTCACATGTCAATAAGCCCGCTAGGTTGTACAGTATACGACGAAAGTATAATACACTACAATACTAGACGGAAAAAATGTGTGCGTCATTCGATGGGACTAACAAAGCGCTAACAGAATTCGAACCGATAACCTTCCGCACAGAAGTCCTGTGCATTACCGCGCGTCCATACACTTTATTAAACATTGTTATAATTTTTGTTTAAATAGAGAAAATAAATTACAACACAGACATGACAATAAAGAAAATACAGTATAGATCGAAACTTTGTTAATTCCGTCTAATTTCGCACTACATGTGTTTTTGCCCTGCCTGGCAGCTTTTGATGAGGGTAAGATAGTTTTAACAACCGGCGAGAAAACAAGTTATATGAAAAAAGCCTAATGTAAAAACTTTAAATGGGCGGTTAAAAAAAGATAAAATCTATTTACTGCTTCCATTTCATTCCACAGCTGCCGGTATATGTGTATGAAGGCTAAGGGGTAGTGAGGAAATTCGGTTATGTCACAGCATCTCGTCATAATCACCAGAGTAATGGCCTAGCGATTGATATTGGCTGGCCAAGATGACCTGCGGCATCTGTGATATAGTTGGTTAGATACCTGTTTACCGATCTGAAGGTTTTGGATTCGATTCCCTTTGGTATCCATTTTTTTCAATTAGGATTCCAGTCTGATCTAGAGATTGTCACTGAGCAATAAGTCGGCCAGGTTGCAATGTTGACAACAGAGTAATACATTGAACTAAAATATTACATATATTTTAGACACAGTCATCAAAAAGCAAATTACTAGACATATAAACATTAGCAAAACGAAGAAAAGTGCGCTGGGGGAAAAAAAACGAAGTGCGCTGAGAAGTGAGGGTTATTTACACTTGCCAGATTTCAAACAGTTTTTTTATGGCCAGCAGAGGAAAAACAAGATCCGTTAGCATTTCCTAATTGGGGATGCAGATAAGGGGAATTGCGTTGTTATCTATTACACTTCCTATACAGTACAGCCTGGTAGATTTGTTACCATATGACAATCTCTTACAACTAACCCGAAAGATAAAATTTCTTCTTTTTGTGATAACACTGTAGAAATTAGTGTTTATTCAAATGTTATTAAAAATGGAAACACTGTTTAATCTTTGTAATTTGTTTTATCACACACTGTTTATTCCACTTTTTGTAACAGTATAACCCTACCGGTTTCAAGACTTTTACCTCATCATCAGGGGAGCATAAACAAGACTGATGATGAGGTGAAAGCCTTGAAACAGGTAAGGCTATACAGTTACAAAAAGTGGAATAAACAGTGTTTGATAAAACAAATTACAATCTCTTTAAACCTCCACAATGTTAATGCCTTAACTATAAATAATATAAAGATTTTTGATATTATATTGTAGAAATTGGTGTAATTGTCTATCGGTAGCCGTCCAAACACAAAGAATGTCATCTGCATACCTGAACCAGCTCGAAACATTTTTAATTAACTTAAACTTACTCCTGAAAATACATTTATTTTAAGAAGTTCATATTTCACTGAGGAGTGGAGACAACGGTGAGCCAATAGCTAAACCATTTGTTTGTTTATATATTGTATTGTTGAAATTAAAGTTATTTTGTTTAATGCATAAATTCATTAGTGAAATCAATTCCGATTTTTTAACAGAGTCCTTACTATTCAGTCCTGTTTGTGCTCCCTGATGATGAGGTGAAATCCTTGAAACGGATAGGGTTATACCGTTACAAAAAGGGGAATAAACAGTGTTTGATAAAACAAATTACACTGTCTTTAAACCTCCACAATGTTAATGCCTTAACTATAAACAATATACTGTTTAATCTACTCGAAAATAAATATCAAAACCCAACTAGTTTCAAGTTATACTCCTGAAGAATACGGAATACTCCTGAAGATGAGACGTATATGACTTGAAACTGGTTAAGCCAAGTTGATTAAACCGTGTTTCAATTTTTTATTTAAAATTATGTTTATTTGTAATAAATGAAGCATTCACTTTTTATATAAATAATTAATAATAAATTTATTTAAAGCAAGTAGGTACCTACCGAAATAATTACTATATGCCCATTTCTTGAACCAATCAGAAATGTTTGTATGCTTAAATATTCCGTTCTGCAAATTAATATATTTTGTAACGTTATTCAATATTATTCTTTAATATTAGGATTGAATAGCCTAAAAAATATTTGGTTAATTTAATTTAATCAAATAAAAAGACACGTCAACTCAATAATACATAAGTAAGGAAACAAATTAAAATATTTTTTATTTAAATTACACAGTTGATTATATGATACGGGGCCATCTCCAGTCAGCTGCCGGCACCTCACCACACCGAGTGCCACTCTTGATATTCATGCGGAAAGAATAATATAATACTTATGCAACACATTATAAATTCTGCAATCAACCTTCTTTTATAGCTCAATAGACTATGGTAAGATATATCGGCAACCTCAGAAAACTGATTTCCCAAAAGACGCATTCTATACATAGGGGAATTTCGTTGAAAATTAGAGGTACAGTACCCGGTGGTAAGTAATACACATCGGGCTTAAGAAAGAGACTGTCGGCCATAATCCGCTAACTTCGGCTTTGTAGAGCGTCGTCTCTGTCGCTTGACGCTGACTGACAAATTGCGACGGAACACGTGTATGAATGACAGAGACGACGCTCTACAAAGCCAAAATTACCCGATTATGGCCGACGGTCTCTTTCTTAAACCCGATGTGTATTACTTACTGCCGGGTACTCCCTCTAGTAAGTATGTACTGAAGAAACTTTAATATAATAGAAAAAGCTTAGCAATTCAGGACAATTTAAGTAAGAGTTGATGATTATATATAATATAAAAAAAGTTAATAATTTAGAATTCTTCTTATGATCAGATGTAACAAATTCAATGCTCATTCGAGATAGTTATAATTAATGTCAACTATAGGAATGTCCAATTTAAAGTTGACAAATTTCAAAAATTTAGGTTCTACTCTAACAATGACACTTATGTGAATATCACGAAGAGTTAGATTATTTAATAATTTATTTTAAATCAATATATCATAACTAAGATTTCTCTGCAGGGTATATCTGCAACGTTTTAATTATAAGTCACATTTATGGATATATAGTATACACACAAAACGCATTTGTGAATTTTCCAATAAAATGTCGAAATAATTGCTCATAACAGTGTTTAACCAAATTCCGAAACAAGTTCAGAATTCAGAGTCCACTTTTCACTTTTTCAAAAATGCAAAGGAGCTTAAAAGCGAAAAGTCTCTGTTAATTCACGCAAAACAAAATGATACAACTTCCGCGGGAATTAAGCCGTTTTGTTTTTACTTTCAAATTTTATTCATGTTTTATGGTAACACTCCCATCCCACTGTGGAAGTCCTGAAAATTCGTTCGTCGATATTATACAGGACGGCTGGTTCTTAATTTGAAATATGAGTATTTAAGGAGGTATTAGAGGGGTGTATCGTCGTTTAAAACGCAAACTATTGAGTGTTAACATAAGTTGTGTCCGTTTTTTTTTCAAATAAGGAGAAGAGAACACAACAAAAAAAAAATACAACAAATTAGTCAATAATGTATTCTCCTTCATTATTGCTCTCTCAATTCTACGGCGGTTTGAAGGGGATCTTCATGAATAATATGATTTAAGTGGTCCTCATCGAAGTCCGCTGGTCGTCCGGAACGCTTCATGTCTTTCAGGTCGAAATTACTGTCTTTGAAACGCAAAAACCATCGACGAGCTGTCCTTTCATTCATAACATCTTCAACGTACACTTCGTAAACATCGCCAGCAGCTTTGGCAGCTTTATTCATTCGATTGAACGCGAACAGAAGGAGGTGTCGAAAATGCTCACTTACTTGATATTCCATTTTGAAGGCTTGTAATCAAACAAAATAATATAAGTATCGTAAAAGCAAACGCAATATCTTGTAGAGCAGAAAATTTTCTTTCGAAAGACGTATAACCTTTACCATTTTGTTTTACTTTTGGTGCTCATGATGGACATGATCTGAGAGTGTCTCAGATAAGTATGTTGTATTATATTACACTTTCGTTGTACGAGTATACAGTACAACCTGGTGGTTGTATAACCATGTGGAAATTTCTTCCAAGTAATCAGAAAGATGTTAAAAAGGCATTATGTGAAACCCAGACTGCAAGCCGTTTTTTTTTTAATTGGATACCAACGGGAATTTTATCCAAAACCCCCGTATTAGAAGTCATACATCTTATCAACTAGGTCACGGAGGTCATCTAGTTGACACGCCAAGTAAAAGTTAGCGTTACCTCCCATTATGTATCAGCCTGTAGATTTCCCAAAATATTTGCTGGCAAATATAATAAGATCTGGCCACACGGAGCGATACTGGGCCGGTCCGGACAACATTGGCCGTGGATTATTGCCGAAGACATTATAGCAAAGCCCTATTTATGTCCTTTAATCCCCATTACCATAACGGACGATGGTGTGTACTTAACCATTACGTTTACTTGTCTTAAATATAATCATAAATATGGATACAACAACAATATTCCTAACAGTTTAATTATAACGATATAAAGTTAAAAGGGCTCCTAGTTATAATTTTAATAATTTACTTACACCGTTTATTTTCCCAACATGAATATACAATACATATACACATAAATAGGCGTATTTTTATAATTAAGAAAACGAAAAAAAAAGTGATGTTTTTACTAATATATTAATATCAACTTGAATGTGGAACGGGAGGGGTACGTGGATATGGGATTGAAACGTGGACATGGAACAAAACTAAAATTAGCTGAATAAATGCTGGAAAAATACGTGCACTCAGAATAATGCATGGGGTGACCGAATACGGAATGAAATTATTTAGAATGAGTGAAATTAAGGATAATGTGTTTATTATTATTAAGTAGGAACACTCTGAGATGATTTGGGCACGTAGAACGAATTAATGAAGAAAAACTAAAAAAAAATAAACAGTGTAAATGTGAGTGGAAGGCATGGTACGGGTAGACCAAGGAAAGGAATTACGCTAAAACAGAGATTGTCTATTGGTATTTCCAGTTCACCGTTTTTTTTTTACGTCATCCTTTACTGTCCATGCAGTGAGACTTTGGAATCAGTTACAAACCAATATAAGACTCGCTCCGTCATTGGCATGCTTTTAGAAGCGACTGAAAATACTCTTAATTTCTAGTCAGTAAAATAACGTGTTTCATTCCCGATTTTTCTTTTCTTTTCCTCTCCACCATTCGTTTCTTTCCTTTTGATTGATGATATCTCACTTTATATGAAAAATAATGTTCGGGTAATTGTCCGTCTTTGTGGGGTTCGTGGGCATATACTCACGTATGTGTTTATGGATTTCGTGGGGATGGATAGTCATTTGAATGATTTATGCGACCACGTAATTTGCTTCATTTTCTTTTGTCTGGTTGGTTGGAAGATATTGCCGCCTGGCAATACACCCGCCAGATTGTATTAGTAATAAAAGTGTTAAATAAATAAAGTATGGTAAGTTAAATGAATGATATTTTGAAAGACGGAAATTGAAAAGGTCAAATAAATCGTATAAAATGTATGAGAAGGTGTATGAGTGTAGAGGAGGAGAAAGATGTGGGTCGCGATAGGACACACACAACCGCTTACTGCATCATACTCATGCACTATACATATATATATTTTTTGTTTGTATTGACTTTTTTTCCTTTGCGATAGGAAAAAAGCGTTAAGTACCGATAAAAAATTATTTATTTGGTTTTACATTCAAAACGATCTCAAAAAACGCTTAAGCGATTTGTGTAAAATATGGTTAAAAAATGCGCTAAACTATGTCCTTTTATACTAATATACATTCCATTTTTTTATTATTATTAATTATACAATACGTTTGGAATGAATATAATATCGAAAATTATTTTCTTAAGATCCTAGAAATATGAAATAACAATACTTTCCGAAAAACATATTATAATGTAATAATAAAAGTTTATTTATACAGCGCTGTTTAGACAGTAAACTCTTTTGCAGGACTCGGGATTCGAACACACTATTATTGACAGATAAAAAATATTATTGCCGGATTATAAAACTGTAGAAAACATACCATGGGAAGACGAACTACATAGAAACCTTTGTAGATCTTCCTATATGGGATATTAGCACATTTGGCTTTAGGTGTAGTGTATGTGTGTACGGTTCATATACCATTTTAAATTATAATAAGACTTCCAAAAAGGGGTACTTTTAAATATTACTTAAAGTTACACGCGCTGCCCTTGTCTCTAACACTATACTAGAGAAAATGTAGCATGTCCCTGTGATAGTTCACAAATTTGCCCCAATACAACCATGTAAGGACGTTCAGTAATTTTAATTATTTTATCAACTTTAATATAAGCCTCGATTCTAATAAATAACAAGTTATTTAGGTAAATAAACTACATAAAACTAAAAATAATGACAAATTAATACATCTTGTTACAAATTAGCAAAAATGTGGCAGTTTGTTAAAATTAAATAATATTTGGTGACGTTTGTCAAAAGTCACTGCGTTAGTCTACATTGGCTAGGGATGGGGTATACGATAATTTAATTTTCGATTTTTTTATACCTAACATTGAATGTTCGTAATTAGTATTAATTCATAGTGGATCTTGGCCTATTTAAAGATTGTTACAAATCATACAATACATTAGAAAATCAGTATAATGAAAATTAGGAACTAAAACGTCAGTTTAAAGAAAAACAATTTTTCGATTTATAAAAAAACGATTCGATTTGTAAAAAAACGATTTTACCCCATCCCTTTGAGACATGACATTTCAAACGTCACAGGGGCCATCCTACATTTTCTTGAGTATAGGTGATAAATGATTCCACGCCACTGTACCAGCAACAGCAAAATGATATTAAATTAACACATTACGGTTGTGAAGTTTTACATTATTTTTTTAAACACATATATATCTTTAAAATGTTATTTTATTTTCTTTATTAACAGTTCAAAACACGGGCGAGTGCAGGTAATTTTTCTTCGTACCAGAAGCTTTTCGGCTTGGCATGCAAAACGACCAAACCCACAAAGTGTATGTTGTACGTGGAAGTCGTTTGGGTAACAAGAGAAAAATGAACCCCAAATTCAAAAAGTTCCCGTGACAAATGAATGCGCAAGATCTGCTCTTGCTCACGGCACCGTGAAACGCTTCGCTGCGCCACAGGGAGAAAGCTCGGCTTCCAAATTAAGTTCTTTTGAACCCCAGTCGAGAATAGGGTGAGTCGAAATAGCCCTATATTTGCAAATGAGGGGTGTCTTTATTAGAAGAATCATAAACAATTCAAAAGATACTTAAAATGAAATGTACAGAGTGTAAAAACTATTCATCAAAACTTTATTAATGATCTGGTCTATATAATTTTAAATAATCTTTGGTAACACAATGGAAAACTTTTGTCTTTTATAAAATATATACAGACGGCCCTCGACTTTTGCACATAATTGGTTCCTGAAAATGTGTGCGAATGTTGAATGTTCAAAAGTAGAGGGATGTAAAAAAACATCAAAAATTGTATTTTCAAATATTTATTTATCAATAATATATTAAAAATATTTATTTATCAATATACATAATTAAATTAACGAGACGTGTTTAAGTGCTTTCAGATGTTTTCTTTATAAACTTGTCAAGAGTTAGTTGAATAACATCCTTTTTTTTATTTCCTAGATAAAGAGTTTTATAACATGCTCTGTCTTTCTCCATTGGTATCGTATTATTCCATGATAGTAAAAAAAAAATCAAGATGCATGAAGGATTCGTTTACGAGTATATATTTTTATTGTCAAAGTCTTAACGATTTTATCACCTTCTTCTTCCTCACTTTCATTGTGTATTTCATTTAATTCTTGTTGCTCAATTAAGTATTCATTTGACAGATGTACTGAGTGAGATTCAATCAACTCATTAACATCTTCGTTGTTGACGTCCAAATTTATTTCGTTCATTAGGCTAACTATTTCATCTGTGATAGTTTCCGGAGTTTCTTCAGAATTTATAAAATCACTCATCATTTGTGGGCATAATTGTTTCTAGGAACCTTTCATCGTTGACTCTTTAATTTCAGCCCACGAGACTCCAATATTGCTGATTACTTTCCATATATTATAGTTCTTCCAAAAAAGTGGGAGCGACTGCATGGAAGCGAACAATTTTTGCATTATCGACAAAAATCTTTAAAAAATTTAATTTTTTAAAATGTGCGAAATAGCGAATTGTACGAAAGTAGAATGTGCGAAAGTCGAGAGCCGCCTGTATGTGTATATTTTCAATGCTAGAAAATTTGGTCACATGACATTAAATTATAAAATGTTAAATTAATTAAATATGATACCGATAACTTCATACACCCATACCATTACGCTGTTTCCCTGTCTGGGTAAGCAGAGAGGAGCGAGTGCCAAACTACTATCACAAAACACTAACTTTTATCATTTTCTTCTTTCAAAGTATCTGTCACTTGATCCAACCAGACTTTCTTTGGTTTTTTTCTACCTTGCATTTTACTCCCATTTGCACTGTACATTTGTTTTGTTAGTTTTTCCTTATTCATACTTTCCACACTCTCAAACCATCTCAGCATGCTCTTCTTCACATTAATTTCTTATCACTTTGTTCCGTATTCTGTCATTCGTTGTACGCCATATATTCTTCTAAGTTCATGCATTTCTACAACATTTATTCACCTGATTTCAGTATTTTTCCTCGTTTAAATTTCACTCCCAAACTGTTCTCGACTATCATCTAAGCAGATTTTGATTCTGTCCGGTTTGAGTATATATGTTTTAGTGACCCATTGACTGTGTTTCTTATACTAAACACCGTTCGATATCCCTCTTAACTATTCCATCATCTCAGAAAATACTCCCCAAACAGCAGAATTCTCTGCTTGGTCTAGTTTTTCATTCCTCATCCATATATCTCATTAACTTGCGCATCTTATGACAAAACCCAACAATTCTTATTCATGTATTGTATATTTTAAATTAAAAAATAAATGTCCCGCCGCTCCACAGTATCTTTCGGAAAATGTTAATCGCCTTTCCGATCATGGACTTGCGCCACGCTCAAGCAGTACTTTTATTTTGGCATTCCTAGTTCACCGCTTCTTATTCACGCCTTCCTTGACTGTAAGACTCTAGAACCTTGCCGTAAGACTCTAGAACCAGTTACCGGCTGCCGTAAGACTGTCTTAAGCCTTAAAGTAAAACCGGACTGGGCCGGACTGACTGAAAACCGGAACCCTATTTAAAAAAGATAGTCATCTTTCCAACCAGGCCACAAAGATCATCTGCAAATCAAAGATCATCGAGTATAATAAATTAGGTTCCATCAACAAATAATAAATAAATTAGGTTCCATTATCAAATAATAAATAAATTAGGTTTCATTATCAAATAATAAATAAATTAGGTTACATCGTCAAATAATAAATAAATTAGGTTCCATCATCAAATAATAAATAAATTAGGTTCCATCATCAAATAATAAATAAATTAGGTACCATCATCAAACAATAAAGAAACTAGGTTCCACCATCAAATAATAAATAAATTAGGTTCCATCATCAAATAAATAAATTAGGTTCCATCATCAAATAATAAATAAATTAGGTTCCATCATCAAATAATAAATAAATTAGGTTCCATCATCAAACAATAAATAAATTAGGTTCCATCATCAAATAAATAAATTAGGTTCCATCATCAAATAATAAATAAATTAGGTTCTATCATTAAATAATAAATAAATTAGGTTCCATCATCAAATAATAAATAAATTAGGTTCTATGACAATAAACTTTTCTAAGGTATCTCATATTTCCATATATGAATTTTGTAGTTTGCAATACAGCGATTAATTACGTGTATACGTTAGCAGAGAGGACAGAACGCCATACTTTATTATTTCAACACACAAATATTTTGCCTCTTATACATTCATACACTTTCTCATACAACTTCTACGAGTTCTTTGACTAACAACGTTTCCTTCTTTCAGAATATAATTCCCTTGATCCAACCATACTTTCTTCTTCCTCTCACACGCATGCCACTCACATTTGCACTATACATCATTCTTGTTGATCTGTCATCGTTTATTCGTTCCACATACCTAAGCCATCTAAGCGTGTTCTTCTTCGTCTTACTTAACACATCAGCCTTAAGTTCACGTTCATCCCTTATCCCTTCATTCCGTATTCGATCATACATTATCACTCCACATATTCTTCTTAAGCTTAATCACGCATTTATTCGGCTCCCCTCAATTTTTTTTCCACGTCTATGTTACACTCCTATACATCAAAGTTAGCATCAAAATTCTATCAAAATCTGCTAAGATGATAGTCAACCGATTAATTTATTTTCCTTAATTCATAATCAGTAATGAATAATTGAATGTGGTTTGCGTTCTAATTCTAGGAAAATATCTCTTATTTGGGGATGAAACCACTGTAGACATAGGCGTCACCAAGGATATTCGGGTACTTGAGAGTACCACTGTTCACATAACAAACACACAATGGCGCTTGATTTCATACTTGAGTTAATGATTTAATTCAACGTGAATGATAACATTACTTGACAGGACAAATCTTCACACCTCACTTCATTGGCAACAGAGTAAAGGTAACCTAAATACTCAAAGCACCAGTTAGTATATACACAACGATTAACGAAATCTCTTTGGATTTCGTTAACACAAATCCACAAAATAAGGTTATACCTACCGGTATAAAAAGTGGAATAAACAGTGTTTGATAAAAAACAAATTACAATGTCTTTAAACCTCCACAATCTAAATGTCGTAACTATGAATAATATACAATGATTGAATGGTATATTTTAATTGCCATTACAGAACAAGGTCTTACGGGTTCATAGTTTGTAGAGTGCTGCGACCAACCATGGCCGGTCTAGAGATCCGCTGGTGCGCTGAACCGGAGAAATAATTCGCAATAATTAAATTATATATTCGCAAACATGACTTCAAAAAATGTTAAATATTTGTATACATTAAATACGTATAAGAATACTGACAAATAATACGAGTATTTTTATTTAAGTGAAAATTTAAAAAAAAATTTAAATAAACTTTCAAAAAATATTCCTTTCAAATTGACCGGCCAAGTTTGCCAATACTACCGGAGCGATCTCCAATACGCACCGGACGGAAACGCAGATTCAATAGGGCAGACAGAGTACAGTAAACCGTGAGACAGCGATATTTCATATTCGCTCAGCGTCTCGAGGTGCGTTGGTGCTCAGCGCACCTCAGGGCCGGCTGCCGCTGGCTGCGACTGCTCTGGTTCCCCTTTGGATCGTTTTAAGATGTCCATGCCCACTTCATTTTTGTTAATGAGGGCACTGCCCAGGTCTGTGAACTTTTCAACTTCTCCCATCATGATCTACGATAGCCACAATAATCTATACGCCATATAAACCATGTAATTCTTGTATTTTTTCTATCTAGCCTTGTGCTTTTTCCTGTACTGTAACAGATTTGTAAAGTTACCGCTGTATTCCAAACTATATATTTTGTTTTCAATTTATTGTCCAATAAATAATCAGTCTTTTGTATTTGCATTTTTTTCATTTTAGTGGTTCAATATGTTTGAAAATTATGTATTGGCGTCTTGAGATATTGATTGTTGTGGACACGATTTTAATATTTGGTTGTTCTTGTGGTATGCACATTTTGAATTTTGTTAGTACGCATCTGTATTCCGCTTTCACATTGATGTAAATAGTGACGTCCGGTTTGGTGCGATGCAGGCTGTCTGCCTTTGGACGCTCCCGTATTGTGTTGGTGACAAATAGTTTTCTACGTTAGTATACGCTTGTTTGTTTGTAATTATTTTTGTTGTAATTGTTTTAATTTTTTTTATGTCCGCTCTTTTTCATATTTGAAACTTTTTGTAATGCATGAATTTTAATAAATGTAAGTCATTTGATCATAATTGCAACAGGCTTTTAGGAAATAAGCGATAAAAATAGGAATCCAATATCGCAAGCTTAATGGAGCATGATTTACTAAAAGTCATAAACTAATCGATGACACGGCTTTTCTTAAAGGTTAATTTCCGCTTCTTATATCAATACTAAAACGAGCCATAAAATATTATTGCGTCAGCAAGAAAAATCTAATATCAATCAGGTTTTTCGATATTTTTTCACAAAGACAGGTGGGCCAAACCATAAATAATTAATCATTTATGTGCAACATCTAATTTCATTTTACCGTAGACAATATTTTTGTAAGGCAGGCGAAAGGTAAAATTGGCCATTTTATTTGATAGGACACTTGCAAGAAATTTATTAATGAGTACATACAAAACGGATAATTTTTTTAAACAATTCAAATTAAAATTTTCAGTGTTCATCTCATGCACAATTCAGACATGTTAACCGGTTAGTGAAAATGCTATAATTATGTAGACGAAGAGAGAAAACACTTTTCTTCTGTCAATTCAGCCATTGTCGTTTGGGAACATTCGAATAAATTCATTCCAGAGCGAAATATTCAGATTTGTATTTGAATGATCCAGATTGTATGAAGTAATATAAGATCAAAGGCACGTATATGAACTTCAAGCGAATGAAAAAGATACTCTACGACCTAAAAATATTGAATAACTCCTAAACTATAAAAATATAATAAATATAAATCATCAAATACATTCATTTCAAATAGTAGTTGCTGTATAACACAAATAACTCAATTATTGAGAGATTTGACATTTTTACAGTTGATAAACATTATTGGAAAAACGTTTATAGGGATAATTATTCACTGTATTTTATAATTTTGAGTACATAACCCAGCGTTTCAGGCTGATCACACAACTCATCCTCACGAGTCGCGCGTTCCTTAAATTGTATTGTTTAATGTAAAATTTTGTCATAATGTTTCATCATTATGTTTGAACTCTTCATGAATTTATTAACACGTACACTTTCCATGCGTCCGGGGTGAGCCTAGACAGACGGCCGAATTTATGCGAGGTTTTTAAACAGTTATGCGAGATTTTGAAAAGAGTTTGTCTATATTATTATTACCATTTATTATTATTACTAACATTTATTCGTAAAATGGCTTTTTAACCTCTTAAAAATGAATTAATATTCGTAAAACAATGAAACGAAGCTTAAAAATTGCACTCAAGTAGTATTCCAAAATGTAACAAATATTTTTTCTAAACGTTTTATGCATTTAACAGCACTCGTAAACGTTTCCAGACTCAAACCGTATATAACAGCTTTATTATAGACGCGTAGTAATTTGACTGTGAGCCAAACCGTCACCTTCATTAAGGGTGCTATAAATTGTCAACTAAGGCATGTAAAGAAATTATAACCGACCCCACAAAACGCTAAGGTCGAGGCCACGCCAAAATGCTTCGTTAGGCGATAAGCTAGATTCGTGACTCATATACTAGGTGACTTCATGCATGCCCACACCAAAGTGCTACGCACAAATTCATTTGACAGTCGGGAGCGGTGAGTCAACACATGATGCCACTCTCAAAACTAACCAATTTCATTACAACTTACCATTTTTATTTACTTTCTGTGCAGCTTCATTCCAAAGTGATTTTATTACAACATTTTTGTACAATTTTCTCGATGGATTCCACAAAGGCTCCCTTTTATACACAGCTGTCATTAAAAATTCCGCCACTTTGTAAATTAACCAACACGTCTGTTCGCTCGGAGATTCACTCGGTGACTAATCGTCATGCAACGTGGCGCGAAGCGTGCAGTGTGGTCACTGCGATAGTATGAAATACGTTGGTTTGCTAGGATATGTCGCCTAGCTCGCAACATAGCTCTAAGCATCAAGCAAGGCTCCTTCCTGTGCAGCCACGGCCTAACGGCTTTCCTTAAATACGATTATGTGGTACTGAATTTCTTCATTCTTATGGTTCTTTGTTGTGTCGATGTTTAGATAAAGAACACTTTCAGACAGCGTGTGAAACTTCCAACTATGGCGTGGTAAAAGAATTATTTAATTAAGCCACGAGTTAACTCACCAGTTCTATGAAAAAATTATAAACGAATAAATTCCCAACATTTTATTGCACGTGCGGCACTTAAAAATCTCTGTGAAGTTTTTAGTCTATGGAAGTATTCTGTGCTCTATGATACCTAATCTGCTTGTCAAATAAATTCGAGGTTAGTTTTAAAGAACTGTTCGTATTACTGAGGAATGAGTATTTGAAAAAAATGTCTTTTTCAAACGCATTTTCATGTATTCAGCGAATTCTCAGTTCTCCTGATCAAGTCATTAAAGGTAAATTCAATATTACACAATCTGGTTTAATTATTGTGTTTAAAAATAAAGTCGACCGATGCACAAAATTCGAAGAACGAAAAAATATTTAAGATATTTGTGATTACATATTCTTACAAAACCCACTTAATAATTATTTGAATTACTATTTTAAGTGGTTCTAACTCAGGCTTCGAACCCATTATTATTGAGTGAAAAAAAATATCACAAAATAAATATAAATAAGTTGAATGTAAGGATACGAAAGTGGTGGCTGCGGTCATTTGATTAGACACTTGAAAAATGCAGATAATTTACGAAGGGAAAATGAACTACAAAGAAAGCTTTAGATTTTCAGATACGTGACAGTAACACAGCTTTAGGTGTAAATATATAAATGTGTGCAGATGCTGTTAATTTTCCCATCTGCAGATGTTTAGAAAAACATATTTGGTTAGAAAACCGCAGAAAACGTACCACTGGAAGACAAACTAAAAAGAAAGAAATCTTTCGTTATGTGATAGTAAGGCATTCACTTTTAGGTATAGTGTATGTGTGTAGTGTTCATACACCATGATAAATTCGGTTTTGTGTATAATATGGTGTATGTGTGTAGTGTTCATACACCATCATATATTCGGTTTTGGGTATAGTATAGTGTATGTGTGTAGTGTTCATACACCATCATAAATTTTGAAAAGACCTCCAAAAATGAGTTGTCAAATCCTTCCTTTAACTGCACACGCCACCTATATATTTAACACTTAGAGGTAGACCATTCTATGCCACAGGACCAGCAACGGCAAAAGTCATGTCCCAATACCCCACCCTATTCGATCAATTCGGCATAATAAATTTATTTGATGAAGATGAAATTGATCATTCTAATCTTTGTTTATTAACATTTCATTTTATTTGCAACAGAATTTGTACGATATGCGAGTAAAAAAGCAAGAGCCAGTACACAGAACGTTCATAACAAAGTACGTCCCAAGCACCGAGGATGGAAGAAGCTAGACGGCAGCGCTGTAGAGCAGGGAACCATACTCGCTACACAGAGAATGCTGCGATGGCACCCTGGCTTAAATGTAAATATAATAGTTTTCAATTTTTGTTCTTACACATAAGTAACAAAATTGTCCGAATGCAGGCATATCTCGTTTTTACAGCGGGTTACGTTGCAGACCAGAATCAGACTTTTCTCTTGCTATAGTCGTTTTTCCTGGCTCGCCGTCATTCTACTGAAAGAAGTAAACTCTGTAATGAGAGAAAAAATACAAACCTGGCAATAAAGATTATATTTCAGCGTCATAAATAGAATTAATTCTTGATTTCCACTTACCAACCTTCTGTATTCATTTGTTATCTGGCATACCTTAGAACATGACCTGCTCAATTCTATCCATAATATTTGCAATATTAAGTAATGTGTTATGTATAACACTCTTCATCCTAAGAGTAGCTATAAAGTAACATCTTGGCTTCTTAGCTGCATGAGTAGCATGCTACTTTAGATTAAAAAGTAGCTACAACTATGGCGCTTTTCAAAGTAGCTTTGATGCCACTGCACATTGGTTACCCTGATTCCACTGCATTTTCAGTTGCTCTCTGTGTCACCAACGGTTGCTGCTCAATGTTGCAGATTCTTCAATTAAAATGTACACATCTTGAAGGACCCTTGAATCCCTTAACCCTTTAAGTAACGGAAGTTATTAGTATGGCCGTACCCAGCAGGCCGGGATTTTTTCAACAAAAATAAAACCTAAAAAAATTTTATTTTTTGTATACAGATATAAAGGATATTATGAAAACTTATTAAATATATACACCGTGGGGCGTTTGAGCTGCCGTTTACTCAGAAAAACACAGTTTAAATATTCACAAAATGTCAGGGTTGTCACAACTTGACACAGAAAACACGTTTACTTATAAATATAATGGAATATAATATACTTTGCAAACTAAAATCAACAAATTATCTGTATGATGTATAAAAAAGCACAAAAGGTAAATAAACTATAAAATAAAACCGTAAAAAGTCTATATAAACGTCGTATTATGCCGCAAAACTACCGCCAATAACCAAAGAATACATGAAAACACACTTTGTAAATAAATACTTTGAAAAATTAACACACAAAAGTTAAAAATCAACCATTGAAGAAAACTACAAACGAAGTCATTATAAATTACGTCGCAAAAAACTGTAGTCGGTAACCCTGTATCAGACACGTATTGACTGTCAGTGAAAGCTTTTAGAAAGATGACTGTAACTTTGATAATATGGGTAAATTGTAATGTTTAAATATTTCTTGACCATCCCAATAGATGTCACTATGTGTTACAATTTATAAATTATTACAATTTGATTTGATATTAGCTTGCCACAAGCTCAAAGGAGAGCGCGTTTACGCATTCATTTTGTATGGCCGGCCTGGCGAGCACTGAATCGGAGAGCGCGTCAACACGCTCCAGGCAGTGAACCGGTTAAATAACATTTTTAGTGAGTTTTTTCTCTCTAAGCATTACAACCAGTAGCTCATATTCTCTAATTCTGTCCATCGAACTAACCAACCGTGGAAATTTTTAATATCTAAATAATTTTTATTTCAGGTTGGCATTGGACGTAATAAAACACTCTACGCCATGATCCCTGGTAAAGTTGCAGTGACCTGTGAAAAGGTCAACCTTGATTGGAATAATATATGGATTCAAAATTTTTATGGTGGCAGAGAACGTCAAACTATATACAAAAAACATTTCAATATTTTACCCGAACCACAACACACGAGATTCAAACTGATAGATCAAGTTTAAATATTATTTCTCAGAGGCTTGAAATATTCATTAGAAATATATAGAATTCTTTGTTATAGTTTAGATTTAATAAATGTTTTGTAATAAACATGCTTTGTGTTGAAATTGAAAAGGTAGTTTCATTATTGATGTTAAACTAAAGATCAAATGACCTTTTCGGATAATTATTCTAAGCTTTTCTTTTGACTTTGAGCTTAAACAATATAACTTTCAACCCTTAGACTCAATTTTTACTCGTATTTCTCTTATATACGCTTATTCATCACATACTACCTTGATCAAAAAGTTTTAGGACTTTATTCATAAAATCGAAAATACAAGTTTATTCATCAAAATCGGTATGGTCCCCTTCAAAGTACTCCCCATTGACTGCAACGCACTTACGCCAGCGCTTGATCCAATCCTCGAAACACTGCTGGTACTCAATTTTCGGTATGTCCATCAGAACCGCCTTCGATTTTTTCATGACATCCTTTCGGGTGCTGTAAAGCGTTCCGCGAAACGGTTTTTTAAGTCGGTCGAACAGGAAAAAGTCGCAGAGAGCCAGATCAGGTGAATTCGAAGGCTGCTGGATAGTATTGGTGTTGTTTTTGGTCAAAAACTCATGGAAATCATGTCTTTTGCGATTTCAATGCGGTCCTTTTTTTGCATGAAATTGAGGTCTTTCGGCACCAGTTTTGCAGCGACACGTCTCGAGGCCCAAATCACTAACCAAAATATCTTGAGCGGATCCATAAGTGATGTTCAAGTCCTCTGCCAGCTCTCTGATGGTCAATTTGCGGTTTTCGGCCAACATTTCTTTGATTTTATCGATGTTTTCATCGGTTTTCGACTGCCACTGTGTTCATCATCCTCGACCAACTCATGACCACTTTTGAAGCGTTCGTGCCACCGAAAAACACTTCTCCAACATTTCCAAGGTTCGCAAATCGTTAAATCCATTTTTCACACAAAATTTAATGCATACTCGTTGATGCACAGTTAATGCCATTTTCAAACTTGTAAAAAATCAAAAACACGCACAAAGGTAGATGTACTCAGTACAGCGTAACTTTTACAAATGTCAAGCTATGACGCTGAAATTTGGAGGGAAGTGTCAATGATAGATGTGGTAACCTAACAAAAAAAAAGAATTCCAATCGGGTGACTGACAGCGCCACACGGTGGCCGGTCTTAAAACTTTATGATCACGGTAGTATATAACATTAAAGATCTGGGTGTCTTATTCCACAGCAATCCTGCATTTTCTTCTTATATAGAACTTATGTGCAATTTGACTTACAAAGCTAAGATGGGTGATGAGAATATCTTAAGTAGTTTGAACACCAAATGGTGCCAAAATGCTCTTTAATTCATTGATTTATAGCAAAATAGAAAGCAACTCTTGGAACTATAGATAGAACTCTCTCATGGTGGAGGTTATTAGAAAGATTAGTGATAAATGTTCCTAACAATTACACTAAGCTGCGCCAGTAAGAACTGTTTTCAATCACTCACGAAAGAAGGAGCCTCTTGGAAGACACTTAACTCTTCTAAACAGGACTGCTTCGGATATTGACTTATGTCATATCACATTGTTAAAAGTAAAAGGACATTGAAAAGCATTCAGTAACTTATTTAAGTGACTGTTGAATATTTTATTTTTTTCTAAATGTATAAATTATTATTTGAAATTGAAAACTCCTACATAACTAAGCGAAGCCTGTATTTGAATAAAATAAATCATAAACATGATTCTTTAACTCATAGAAAGAGACACATTGAAATGTTAGAAATATAAATCAGAGTAGCTGTCACACTTGAAGAATCATTTTCATAAACGTTATTTTTTGTCAATTCATTAAGTTCCAAAATTGGTATTAAATATTTCTAAAATTTAATACAATGGTACCTCTATCTATCGTTGTTAACCTTTCCTTCCCTGTGTTGGGTATCTTCTACATGTTTCTTCTAATAACCATCAATATCTCTATAAATATAATAAATACAAGGTTAAGATTTTAGGTATTCCTCCAAAATATATATACGCATTGATTTAAAAAATAATATTAATAATAATCAGAATTTATCGACTACATCGTAGGTATTTTGTAAAGATCGAAAACAAATTCGCATTTAAACGCTGCGAGTGCCTCGTCTTGACGATAGGTGAAGAGTATGCGGGAAGCGCGACACTATATTCGCATCTCACTCTTGCATTGAATTGCGACTGAATTGCGAGGAGCTCAATCGTCGCAAGCATAAGCCACGCCGGGGTACCGCTCCGCGCCGCAGTGTCTTCTGGACTGGCAAATAGATTAGACCTACGCCCGTTCCGTGAGCGTTGCCAGATGGTTTTTTAATGTTTTCAGCAAATAAATCTCAATTATTATAATTTTTAACTTCAATTATAATTAATTAAGGGGATTATCTATGAATGTTCTTATTTTTCCGATTTAAAATCGCTAATTTTTTATCGCATACTCACTACCCAACACCGGAGCGCGCGTTTCAATTTTAGCACCGTAAGGGAAGGGTTAAAAGGACTAGTTGAGTTAAAAGATAAATATGGGAAAACATTACCGTATTTTACGGACTATAAGATGCACTTTTTTCTTAAAAAATTGCCTCCAAAATTCAGGTGCATCTTATACTCGAAATTAATATAAAAATGTCCAGTGTTTGATTTAAAATTCCCGCCAGTCTTAAAAATGATGCGACAAACATGAGTTGCGGGGATTCACAAGCTTGCTAACACTGTCTCCCTTCCGCCCCGCCGTCACAAACCCAGAACATTGTCTAGCCTATGATGCGTCATTGCAGTCTACGGTGCCAGTGAACTTGAATTGAAAGTGATTTGTGTTATCGGTAACAGTATAATATTTTTGTTAGTAGCTAGTTTCGCAATGGGAAAAAATAAAAGGTATTCATATGATGCAGGTTATAAATTGAAAGTAATAGCATATGCAGAAGAACATGGAAACAGAGCAGCTGAGCGGCATTTCGGCCCTCCACCAACAGAAAAAACCATTCGCGATTGGCGGGCTAGTAAAGAAGAACTGAAAAAAATGAGGAAGACTAAATGTGCAAATAGAGGACTGAATGCAAAATGGCCAAAACTAGAAGATGATGTATTGAAATGAATTCAAGAACACCGTCAAAATGACATTGGAATTAATACAAAAATGATTCAATTACACGCTCGTAAGCTAGCGCTACAGTGGAACTTAACAGACTTTAAGGGTAGAGTTGGTTGGTGCTACAGGTTTATGAAGTGTCATAGACTTAGCATGCGAACCAAAACCAAAATATCTCAGGAAATGCCACAAGAGTATGAATAATAAAAATGTTATTTTTTTAGTCCGTAGCGTCTTATAGTCCGTAAAATACGGTAATGAAAAATATACCAAAATATTAACACATGTACATGAATGTGTGAAATTAATAATAAAATTATAAAGTTGCACTAAAAACAACAATAAATAAAGGAAACGATTAAAATAATCTTTCATCATTTGTTTTTGGCAGTTCTATTTCCATAAGTAAACAGTTGTTTTTCTGTGTTGCAAATGGCATTGTTTTCAGCATCATTATTGTATGTGAAAAAAAAAAGGTTTTAATTTTTCAAAGACCATTTATGCTTCCGAAAACTAAGCTGCAGGAGATGGACCTTCATGAGCAACTTCTATTTCTTTCTCCTTCGGCTATGTGTCCTCTCTCTATCCTTTTCAGGGTGTGTGATGGAAGTGACAGCATTGATTAGTGTACGATTATAGTGTTAATAAAACACGTGCATCTCGAATGTTCCGCTCATTGTTTACTAGTATCATTATTTTATTTTAAACTAAGCATTTATATATTGCTATGAAATATAGTTATATTTTTTTCAAAACAGTCGATCAAGTAAAAAACTACAAAAAGCAGAGATATTCTAAATTAATTAAAATGATCCATAGAGGATTGATGGATACAATCTATTTTTGCGTGTTTTATATGGCATTGATTCAAAACTGGATGAAATAAATTGTACATATGGGAGCACAATAATTCGAGGAATGAACGATCGAGGTTTCACTATATATGAAGATAATTCTGAAAATATTATCATCTGCCTCTTTATTGTCTCTCAGCCTTACTAGTATTATGTAAATAAGGATTTTTTATTACAGTCTAAATTTCCATTTTGTTAACATGAGACATCAATAATTACCATCAATAATAACCCAAACTCATCAAATAACTGATTACATTGCTGTTCAAGAACTAGATTGTCTTGGAACTTAAACACAGTACTGCAAGATATATGATCATTTTTGTTTCAATTCCAGCACTCCCCTGGAATCAAAGATGACATTATTTTGGAATTTGACTGTATCAACTAAACATTAAATAAAATAACTCCTCAAATGTACATACATACATGCCGGTTGCCTGTCGAGGTAGGCAGAGAGAACAGAGTGCCAGACTTTCCTATCTCGACACACGTCCTTCACCTCTTCTACATCCATCCAACACCTTCGCATACAATGCCTCTGACTTTTTACTTTTCCTTTCAAAATATAATTTATTTAATCCAATCATACTTTCCTTGGTCTTTCTCTAACATGCTTTCCACTCATATTTCCACCATTTATTTGTTTTGTTAGTCTTCATTTATTCATTCTGCATGCCCAAAGCAAGGGAGTTTTTTTTTTCATTTTACTCAACACGTCGACCTTAAGTTCACATTCATCCCTAATGATTCATTCCTTATTTATGTCATACATTCTCACCCCATGTATTTTTTCAGTTCATGCATTTTTACACCAGTTATTCAGCTCCTTTCAGCCTTTTTTCCACATCCACATTTCACTCCCATCGAATGTTATTCAATATATTCATATTTTGCATTAGTATGCCAAGGGTTCAGTGGGATTATTTTTTTATTTAATAATCGAGTCACTTAAATTGAATTGAGTATTTTTTTATAGATTCATAAATACAGAAAAACATTACAACTTTTCAAACAACCAAGTAAACAAAACAATAATCAAAATGAATTAATAACATTTAATTTTATATTACAATACAATATTTAACAAATAAAAATTGAATAGTTGAGCACTAGTAAAAATCACATTATTAGTTGAGGATAAAGAAATGAATTATATAATTTGAAAATTAAAATTGATCTTATATACGAGGGTCATCCAGAAAATAAGGTTACAACATTTATGTAGGATCGAAAAATGCTTGTCTTTAATTGAAATTGACAGGATACTTCACAAATATATTTAACTATTTTTCAACGTAATCGCCGCCGAGATCGAGACATTTCTGTAGTCGGGGCACCAGCTTTTGTATGCCAGTGTCATAGACCTCCGCCGCCAGCTCTTTCAGCCACTTCTTTACAGCTTCTTCGACCTCCAGATCGTTGAAAAATTGTTGGGGTGTAGTGACACACCCACGTCTCATCCCCCGTCATGATAGAGTCCAGAAAAGCTTCTCCCTTCTGTGCAAAACGATCCAAAAATTCACGCGCGGCGGACGCGCGATTTTGACGATGCTCCGGTGTGAGCATTCTGGGCACCCATCTCGCACACAACTTCTCGTAACCAAGTTTTTACGACACAATATTACCAATGAGACTTCGAGAAATGTCAGGGAATTCTTCGTGAAGGTCGTCAAGCGTCACACGGCGGTCATTTCGCACCTGTTCTTCAATTTTTTGCACAAATTCGTCGGAAATCACTGCCTTGCCTCGTCGTATCAGTACGGCCTTCTCTAAACAACCTAACCCACTTCATGAAATGTTGTCGACTCATCACATCACTACCATAAACTTTCACGAGCTTCCGATGGATATTCGCGGCGGTATTGTTCTGCAAAGTCAAAAAACTGATGACCAAGCGGGTTTCGCACGAACGAGAGTTGACGGGAGCGCACGACAACCTCTCAATCGGAAGAATTTACTGTGATTGAACAAAATGGCCGATAAACACGCGGGACCAAACAAACTGACCGTTAGGATCCCCCCTACAAGCAAATTACACCAATTTTGGAAGAAAAAATTTCTCCTAGCCTCAGGAGCCCCTGTAACCTTAGTTTCTGGATGACGCTCGTAGGTATATAATCATGAAGAATCACCCGGTGAAGTTTGATAGTATGTAGGAAGAACACAAGTTTTCGCTACTATTTTTTTTATGGTGTACCTTCAGTGCTGAGTTATTTTTGAAAATCAAAACCACCTTATTTTGTTGACTGCAGACTTCTGAATATGATAAAACACAGTTCAGTTTGATTCTACCACCACCCACATTGATATGGGGGACAAAATAAGTCTCCACCCAGCGCAATCTACACTAGAAGATGGAAATCTTTATTTTTTTTTATGAGCGCGACATCACGTCGGGACGAAAAAGGAACTATCGAAAACAAAAATAGTAGTGACGATGGGCTAAAGGTCTGACATCACGGGAGAAGGAAAATGACTTGCAGCACAGTAAAAATATTTATAAAGTGATTTAGGCCTGGAGTTCAAATAGCCTAGCAAATTGCCACAGAAAACTTCGAATGCAGCAAAACTATTCTTTGACACCACTAGATTGGGGTAGCCAATCAGTCCGAAGATGACCTGATGAAAGGCTGCATGAAGATCCTTTCGGAAATTACTGACTGATCATCACAGTACCACAGTGATTTGCAGATTGATTTGATTAATGTCTTCTTCAACTTTCTAACGACTCAAGAGTCTATTACTGCAGGATTATCCTCCTGTGATGCTGAGCTCTAGCTATCTCTCCATCGTTTCGGGGGTCTCCCTGGTGGACGCCGTCCATCCGGCACCACATGCAGAGCTATGTATGAAATTCTTGTGGAATTCATTCTCTGTACATGTTGGTACCAGTATCGTCGACGCTGTCGTCCCCATCTGACCACATCTTGGACCTCACAGACCTCTCGGATTTTGGTGTTCCTTACACGATCACACAAAGTCTTCCCATCAATAGCATGTAGAGTTCTCATTTCCGTTGTCCTTAGCATACTTTTTGTCCTGACAGTGTCCGCCCTCGCTTCGATGCCATATGTGAAGATAGGTCGCACACAGGTCTTATAAATGCGTACCTTGCTATCCGTTCTCATATCTTTATTACTCCATATGACATCTCTCAGGCAGCCCGCCACAGCTGCAGCTTTATCTACCTGAGGCCTTACTTCTCTGGGTAGGTCATGAGAGCTGAGCAGTTCACTGCCAAGATATCTGAACTGGGTTGCTTGTTCAATTGGCTCGTCATGTACTGAAATTCTGCACTCTAGTGGATCTTTGGAGAATGTCATACAGTTTTTGCTACGGAGATAATCATGTTGTACTTTGAGCAGGCTTCATCGAACTTTGGGAGCATTCTTATCATGAGTTATGCGACATTGAGATACAAAAAACTGAAGGCTTTAAATTTACATATTTGGCAAAATCGGAGCCCGCAGTGATGGTATGGCTGAACAGAGGGACTATAGTCAGGACCCCAATAGCGAATCGGTTAACATTACGATATCGGATAAGGTATTTCCTTAAGAAATGATTTGTGATTGTTTTACATTATTTGCTATTAAATACATTATACAAAAAATAAAATATTAAAAATAGTCAATAATAAAGCAAATACATCACGGTCATTCAGTATACAGTAAAAGTCCGTTAATTCTAATTCAGGGGATCAAATTTCTTGAAAAAAAATGAAATACGAATTACACGATCGCTAAAAAAAAGTATTTGAATTGACTTGGCACTTCCGATTGGCTAGGAATATAGCGGCCATTTTTTCTTACTGTAAAAATAATGTAAGTTAAGTAAAGTTTTGTCAACGAATTTCCGCAATACTGAGGCATAACAACATATTTATTTTTTTATGGGAAGACTGCATATGAATTTAAAAAAAGCACTATAATTGTCCTTAATTGATTTTGACACTTAATTTCACAGATTAAATTATTTATGTTTGCATTCGTTATATAAATATGACGTCACTGATTTTTATTTGGTCGCGCTCTTGTTTACGATATAACTACTGTTCAAAGTTTTTGACAAATTAATATTCATGAATGTGAAATTATCAAAAGTAAAATAAAAATAGGTTATCATTTATATGAAAAAAAGTACTCAAAACCCCATACTTACGATAATAATCTTGAGATATTTCGATATTAAATATAGTGGGTGCCCTGAGAATTCAATTACTCGCCGGCACGTAGTATACCAGTTATCCCGCCGCCAGGACCGGGTATTACGTGTATCCATTAATTTTGTAGAAATTTTTTAATTATTAGAATCCATAAATACTTTTTGGCAAAAAAGCATTAAAAATTATGAAACACAAAGTTTTTCAAATTCACAGTAGAACTTATTACGAAAAGTTGATGTTGGGACTGAAAAATATGAATTATCATTTTTCAAATTAACGGACTTTCACTGTAATACACTTGAAATATTAAAACTAGTCAGAATAATAAAACAAATATACAACTGTCACTCACTATACTATATTTTGTAAAACAGATGTAGAATTATTTCTATATGTATAGTACATTATGTTTGTGATGAATGAATTAGTGCAATCTGATATATACATATAACATGGATGGATGAAGTTTAGATCAATGACGGGAGTTCTATGTGATCCGAAAATGCCAGTAAAGTTAAAAGGAAAAGTATACCAAACGATTGTCAGGCCCGCACTCCTCTATGGCTCCGAATGCTGGACGATGTATAACTCTTACTCTAGGTAACTAGAAACTGCTGAAATGCACATGCTAAGATGGTCAGCTGGTGTGTCCCTAAGAGACAAAATAAAAAGCTCACGCATTCGTGGAAGCCTAGGTGTTACAGACATCAACAGCAAGATGGAGGAGAGGCGATTGAGATGGTATGGGCACGTTGGACGCAGAGCACCCGATCACATTGTGAACCAGGCAATCTCCATGGATCTTCCTCGAATAACAACCAGAGGAAGACCAAAGAATTCGTGAGTGGCGCAAAAAGATAACCTGATGCAGAGGCACGGCCTGGGGGACGTAGTCCGGGACAGAAGAGCATACAACCTGAGGACGAGGAGAGCTGACCCCAACAGTCTTCGCAGACAGTGAGTTGGGATGGAGCCAGGGAGAAGAAGATGTATACATATAACATGATTCAATTTGATGTATACATTTGATAATATAATTCAATCTGATATATAGATAAAATAATGATTATTTTAAAAACAAGACTATCTCTCTAAAAAAAATTAATATTAAATTTGGATAAGGTAATTTAGGATAGTGGCATTTCTGCATATTAGTTACACCACATGTTTAGAACAGTATGGTGAGAAAAAACACGTGCCATTTTTTTTTTTTTAAATATACCGTATTAGCCCGAATATAAGGCGACCTATATATTTGGAGCAGGAATGAAAGGAAAAATTCACATATAAAACAAAACTTGCGAGAGGTTCAGAAACATGATAAAAACCTACAAACGGAGACAAAGTCTCGAGTTGCGCGTTTCAAATACGCCCTTTCGCTGTAACTGTTGTGCAACTACTGGACGCATGAGGTGGAGAGGTGGGGATCGGGGCAGGCATCGCTGCATTTATATAAATACCCTTCGTTTTGCTACTTGAAGCACCCATAGCACGACACAACGGCAACGCGCAATGTCGCTGGTTCAGCTTATTGATGCTAATGTCGCCACTATCACTTAAAGGTCACCTGTCATTCGCCTTGCGTGACAAATTGCATATATTCGTTTTAATTTTCTATCTGGTCGATCTCACCAACGCAACCAAAATACACATAAACTGTGCGTGCGATAGGCGAAAAGGCTTGGGGCTGTGTGCTCTGCGCTCATTGGACACAGCCTAAATCCTGAATATAACGCGAATGTTATTTTTGGAAAAATATTTTGAGTAAAAAATATTGCGTTATATTCGGGCTAATACGGTATTAAAATGGACATTGAATAAAATAGCATAAACTAAGTTGATAGTAAGAAGTCTATCTTTGGAAATAAGCTCGCTCTTTCATCTTACTAATGTCAATAATTTAAAGTGTCATTTTTTTAACATTAAAATTACGAATTAAAAAAAAATTACGCACGGTTTATAAAATATATATTTGGCTTGTTTATCCTTGTGAATACTAGGTAATACTGAATGAATTTAATTGCAAATATTGCTGTCGCAAGCTTTTCCATTCTTGTCCAAAATTCTTTTCTAGCAAATTGTTCACATGCCGTAAATTTTTTTTTCTTAAAATTGACTACCTTAGAGCTTAGAGAAGATTTGCTTTTTTTTATTGGTTTAAATATATATTGGTTTAAGTGCTCCTAAATCTACTGTGTAATTGGGTTTTCCTGTGAAACAAACATTATAATTTACCTTATTTAAAAAATAACTTGACCTGTAGCAAACTGAAATAGCCATAACTCGTGAATTTTAATATTTTCTTGTACAGTTCTCTTCCTATCCTTGACTATGTCACAATTTCATTTTTTTTAAAATACATTTCCTAAAACCTATCTAACTGGGATAACCAAATAAAATTGGTGGTCAACGCCACACTTAAAATGATATTCATTGGGGTCAATTCAACTTTCATATTTTCTTGTTTATCTACATTCGTTTATATTGGTTTGTATGATGTTATTTAATTAAGTTGTTTGTCAATAAAATAAAATAAACTGAGTTATCAAAAAAAAATTGGAGAAAATAAGTTGGGTTATCAAAAATCCAAACTATACGTGATGGAATATATTGGTGTGCATGGTGTTATTAACACGTTCCGTGCCGCAGTACATTTTGAGAAAATAAGTACCTGCGCCACTAAACAAATTATAGTTTATATTATGTATACATATATAGGCTTCATAAATAATAATTTTTTTTTTAAAATAAAATGATTTTAGGTGATATTGTGAGCAAAGGTCACCGGTGACCTACGCGGCGTCGTACGGTAATACATGTATATACAACATAAACTTTTGTAGTCGAAACAAATTGTAGCATGCCTAATTTATTACTTATTATATTTTTTATTTATTTATGTAATATGCTATAGTGTTACGCCATAACATAATAATCTCTTATGATTACTGAGACAATAGCTCCAAAAAAAGGGTCACAATGTTGCATAGACAATGCACCCTCATAAATTTCCAGAGTGTGACAAATGGATGGTCCCATTCATTATGTTATCCCTGGAATCTCTTCTATACCCCCTAGCCTAATTGTAGAGGCTAGTTTATCCTTGAAAAGATAAACCGTAATAGCTTGCTCATGTACACCTGGAGGTTTATTAAAAATAATTGCATTTTCAAACAAAATTTTGGAAGGTATAGGTCACATTCAATGTTATAATTCGTAGTAAATGTGACCGCTGGCGCACTGGGACTGTTTATAAAAAAAAAACCACGTAGGTCACCGGTGACCTATGTGGCGCCCTGGTCAAAAACACGGTAGGTCACCGGTGACCTACGCGGCGCAGAACGTGTTAAATTAAGTTTTTGGTGAAAATAAGTTGGATTATCAATAGTCCAAACTCAAAAAACATATGATGAATCATATTGGTTTGTACAATGTTAATATTTAAGTTGTAGGCGAAAATAAGTTGAATTAACAAAAGTTCAAACTCAAAAAAAAACCATGTGATAGAACATATTGGTGTGTCAAGTAAAAATCAATTAAGTTGTTGGCGAAAATAAATTGGTTTATACAACTCAAAAAACATGTGATGTATTATATTTTAAACTAGTTTGTGTTATGCCTAATTTGATATGATTTATGATGAAGAATTGACAGTCGAGTTTTGGTAGTTTCTATTGAAGATGCCGTGCTGAGACTTGAAATGCTTGAGTAGGTCACCTCGCTGGCGGTAGTGTTTCTCGCACAGGTGACAGGAGTGTGGCTTCTCCCCGGAGTGCCGTAGGATGTGGGTTTTCAAGACGTGAGAGCGGCGGAAAGCACTGCCGCATATCTGGAAATCGGAAATGTAACAAATATAAAAAAAGACAAGACTGAAAATATACCATAGATGCTATGTCCATATCCATGCAAGGTATGGACGTTGTAAATAGATGGATAGATGTTGCAAATATTGAAAAATGAAATGAAACCACAGAAAAAAACTGATGGTGCTAAACCCAAAAGTGTTACATTAATGGAAAGAGAATGTTTCCTGGCCATCTTCTCCAACATATGAGCATCACTATAGTTCGGACCTTATGTAATGTATTTACCTAAATAACTTGCTATTTATTAGAATTGAGGCTTATATTAAAGTTGATAAAATAATTAAAATTACTGAACATCGTTACAAGGTTGTATTGGGGCAAATTTGTGAGCTGTCACAGGACTCATCCTAGAATTTTCGAACTATAATTGGGATATGAAAGAAGAGTTATATGAATTAATTAATCACCTAGCTTGATAGACTCGGTTATTAACTATGAGTTGAGTGACTACACCATTAATGTCCAAAAAATCTCGAGCATGAACAAGTTAGAGAGTGAATGGACATATATCACAAATGTGTCATCATATATCGGAAGATCTACAGTGGTTTCTTTTTAGTTCGTCTTCCCTTGGTAAGTTTTCTGCGTTTTTCTTACCAAATATGGTTTTTTAAACATTTACAGTTGCGAGAAAGTATCTAATCTAATCTAAATGGCTGCGGCTACTACAGTACCCGGCGGTAAGTAATACACATTGGGCTTAAGAAAGAGACTGTCGGCCATAATCGGCTAACTTCGGCTTTGTAGAGGTCGTCTCTGTCGCATGATGCCCTAACAGGAACACGTGTATGAATGACAGAGACGACGCTCTACAAAGCCGAAGTTAGCTGATTATGGCTGACAGTCTCTGAAGCCCGATGTGTCATACTTACCCCTCTCTCCCTGGCTCCATCCCAACTCATTGTCTGCGAAGACTGTTGAGGTCAGCTCTCCTCGTCCTCAGGTTGTATGCTCTTCTGTCCCGGACCACGTCCCCCAGGCCGTGCCTCTGCATCAGGTCATCTTTTTGCACCACCCATGAATTCTTTGGTCTTCCTCTGGTTGTTATTCGAGGAAGATCCATGGAGATTGCCTGGTTCACAATGTGATCGGGTGCTTTGCATCCAACGTGCCCCCACCATCTCAATCGCCTCTCCTCCATCCCGCTGTTGATGTCTGCAACACCTAGGCTTCCACGAATGTGTGAGCTTCTTATTTTGTCTCTTAGGGACACACCTGCTGACCATCTTAGCATGCACATTTCAGCAGTGTCTAGTTGCCTAGAGTAAGAGTTATACATCGTCCAGCATTCGGAGCCATAGAGGAGTGCGGGTCTGACAATCGCCTGGTACACTTTTCCTTTTAACTTCACTGTCATTTTTGGATCACATAGAACTCCCGTCATTGATCCAAACTTCATCCATCCCACATAATTCTATGTGTTACATCTGCTGCACATCCTCCATCGCTATGGATGAGCGACCCAAGACACTTAAAGGATTCACAATTTGGTCATGTTTCTCCATCCATTTGCACTACGGGAGTGACAGCATTTGTGTTCTCGAACTTACCGCCGGGTACTTTACCTGCTAATGCTTACACTCAATTTATTTTGTAATATTTTTAATCTGTTGATAATTGTGGCTTAGTGGAATAGTGGGCGAGCCCCGAGCAAGAGCGCTCTTAAGGAGAGTTTGCTTTCTAAACGATGGTATATAAATTGTCCTTTCATTATTATAATTTTTTTATTTTACTACATTTGTTTCCAAACCCTTTACGAGGCATCTCTTATCAATAGTGATGATTGGGCAATGACTGTGACTAGCTAACCTTGCAGACATAAGGGCGATGGTTGGTGTGTATCTTGCAGTGCTGGCTATAGACGTGCTGCGTCATGAAGGTCTTGTGGCAAGTGGGACACTCGAATGGGCGCACTCCTGAATGTCTTCTCATGTGGTTGGTCAAGTCTCCCTGAAAAATTATTTATCCATAAATTAATTAAAGGTAATGAAAAAATCCATTGTAGTGTGGGAACCACGGTCGTCGCTGAATATTGTCGCATACATACGGTCAATGACCGATGAAACGACCTTCGGATTCCTCGATAAATTATAGTAAACAGTCCAAAGGTCACATGCCAACCATTGACGCCGGCCGAGCATCGCGCCGCATTCCATACTAGAGAGAGAGAACGCACCACGCTGTCTCGCCAGTTTCGTAAATAAAATATCACCAACATACACGATATTAATCACTCTGCATTCACAGAAGCGAGACGTAAGCATATCGCGAGCGCACTCTTGTGCACATTCCAAAAACATAAATACCTACGTTACTATAAAAATAAACACACTCTCTTTCCACATTGCGATCTAACGTGTTTTATTTATTTACCAACTACTATCATCATCTCTTCAAATAAGAACCATTCTGCTAAAGTAGGAATACATATACAATGTGTTTTATTCACGACTTTGAACGGATTTGTCCTGTTACACAAAGAGGGTCTGATTCTAGTTAGGTTATTCGTTAGAAAGAATATCAGACAAGATTCTTTTCACATTGCTAGGCGGTTCTGAGAATATATCCACTGTGTGACTCAGTTGGTTCAATATCTATATATCAAGCGTGACTTTGTGTTTGGTCTGTAAATTGGCATTTAGAATGGAAGGTGATTCCTTGCATTGCTATATTTATTGGGGACATAAACTCAGTGCTTCTAGTATCGTGGAACAGTTAAAACTACCTTGAAGAACCTACAGTAGGAATATCGCAATGGATTCTTGCATTCTTGTTTGAGGCTTCTATAATTGTACACAGTGAGAAGTTTAATATTTTTATTTATTTTATTTAATTAACGACACAACAGTGTCTTTATATACAAATGAACATGTGACAGGTTATACAAGTACTTAAAATTATTGACAAATAATGCAAAACTTTATCTTAAACTAACATGAAGATACAAAAAGCAGTAGTAATAATAAATTACAGTCATCGTTTTAAAATTATTTAATAATCTTTGAGAATTTTGTGGGAATTTTATGGATATATATTGAGATATAGAAAACACATGGTCTCATTAGTGG
The DNA here is from genome assembly GCA_949825065.1 of Odontocerum albicorne. Taxonomy (NCBI): domain Eukaryota; kingdom Metazoa; phylum Arthropoda; class Insecta; order Trichoptera; family Odontoceridae; genus Odontocerum; species Odontocerum albicorne. The sequence continues at coordinate 50,519,327 of OX463842.1, read as the reverse complement.
AACGAGATGCAAGTTGCTTTGCAGAATTAAAAGCTTCACACATGTTGATGCAGGGTTACTCAACTCCAGAGGCAAAATATTGTCCTTAATATTTGGTTTATATTATATTATTTATATTAATAAAGGAGAGCACAAAGTTAGTAGCTATTTCTAAATATTGTTGTAATATTCTGGCGAATACTATTGTATATATACTTATATTAAAAATATCTAAATTGTTGCAAAACTGTTTCCAAGTCTTTGCATACGAATTATAGAGGAGTTGATTTTATAGTTAGTATAACAATTTTCGGTATAAAAGGGGTTGAGCTGTCTTGTGGATCTAGTGGGAATACGAAATTAAATACTTACGAGTAAGTGAGGTGCATCAATCACTGAGTGAATGATTTTGTATAGCAGTACTATATCGGCTGTTTTTCGGTGTGCATATTTTGAGTAATCACCCTTTGTTCTATACCAAAGATATCTGAGGATGTTCAATACAACCTGGCAGGTTTTTTACCATGTTACAATATCTTCCAACCATCCAGAACGGTATAAAACAAGTCTTAAGAGAAAACCAGAATGTATTTTTTTTTCAAAAAAATTTACATACTAATGGGAATCGAATTCACTACCCCCAGGATGGAAAAAATGTTTCTTGTCAACTATGCCATGGAGGTAAGCATATTCTTACTAGCAATCTTTAATTGCTACAATTACTATGTTAATAATTACCCAGATCTATCCGGAACGCTTTGAAGTTTGGTGGTAAGACGCTTGTCTGCCGATCCGGAGGTTGCGGGTTCGATCCCCGCTGAACCCAGTTTTTTTTAAAACGGAATTCCAGTCTGGTTTTCACTTAGGGCCCATTAAAATAACTTTCTGGTTGGTTGGAAGAGATTGCCACATGGCAATAAACACGCCAGGTGAAATAAATAAAAAAAAAGTTTGTCCCAAATGAAAAGAAAATTGTAAAATCTAAAAACAAATATCACTCAAATAGTACATTATTGTCAATAATATAATTCTGACTTGTAATAACAGATGTCTCATTATTTTCATTTTGTAAATAAAGTGAGGCGTGTGCTGTAATAATCAATTGTAAAATTTAAATAATCATTTTTTATCCATGTCCTGATGCAGTATTAAATAAATACCCGTGAGTGAAGATTTTATAGTTTTAAAACGATATTCAATATTTGACATTTCAGAATACAACAAAACAACACTTCTTCAATTGAGTATAGTAGACGTACTACTGAGGATAGAGGTATTAAATTTTAACTGAAACATCATCTGACCATGCGATAGACATGGCGAGCGTGGTATCTATTCATACACACTCTAACTTGTTCAGGCCAGAAGCTCTTGGACCTAAGCAGTATACTCGTATAAGTGAAAAAGGGATGGTTTTAACTTAAGAGGATTTCCAAATTGACAGTTACGTAAAACATAACATGGGTATGGTTTGTATGTAATTTCAATTTGATAGATTATGTGATGAGGTGGGTGCTACATGTCCCATGGACAGCTAGTTAAACCAACGCCTTTATCATTCAAGAATTAGAGATTACCGAAATACTTTCAACAACATGCAGGAAAAACATCCTAATATACTGTGGGCATGTTGCCAGAAAGAATAACGGAAATCTAGAGAAGCTGGCGATCACGAAGACAAACAAGAGAGTTAACAGGATCCTCTATAAACATTGCATTCAACGTGGCCCAGGTCTGGGAAGGATGGAGACAACAAGTTCCAGAGCATAGAGCTATTATACTCAGGATTGCGCGAAGAAAGTTATTGAAAGAACCTTGATCTTGAAGGCCTGGCTGCAGTGGGGGCAGGAGAAGGGCCGCTCGTCGGTATGGGTCTTGGTGTGAGTGGTGAGGCTGGATGACTGCCGGAAGCGCTTGCCACAGAAGTCACAGCGATATGGTCGGTCATCTAAAAAAAAAAATTTTCACTTCATTTACTTATTTTCTAAGCTCTATTGAATGGCCAAAAATAATCTGCGTGCACAAACCATTTAAGAATGCTCTTCTTCACCTTACTTAACACATAAACCTTAAGTTCAAATTCATCCCTAATCATTTCATTCCGTATTCTGTCATACAGGGTGGTCCAAAAAGGAGTGCACTTTTGAAAGTTCGAAATAAAAAAAAGCTTTACATCTGGAACATATTTATTAATTATAACTTAAAGCTAATGAAATGCAATTTTACTTGTTAAAAATTACGTTGTCCAAATGATGTCCTTTGCGGTTACGGCACTCTTCCAATCTGGCATGAAAGTTTTGGAAAACTTTCGTAAGGGTTCCCGTGGAAATGGACTCCATTTCTTCTCGAATATTCAGCTTCAACTGCTGCAAAGATATTGGATTATTAGAGTAAACCTTATTTTTAAGGTAAACCCATAAAAAAAATCGGCTGGCGTCAGATCTGGGCTTCTTGGGGGGCAGGTAATGTTACCCCTCCTTGAAATCAACTTTTGTGGAAACATGTCTTTCACTACACCAATGCTCTCGTTTGAAGTATGAGACGTGGCTCCATCCTGCTGGAACTACATGTTCCTGTTGTAGCCTTGCGATTCTTGCAGTTTTGGAGCCAAGTAGGTCCTCAATATAGCCGTATATCGTTCTGAATTAACGGTAACTGTCCGGCCACGATTGTTTTCAAAGAAAAACGGCCTTTGATACCCCATTTGGCAATTGCCACCCATACAGTAACTTTCAGTGAGTGGAGGGGTCTCTGATGTTTCAACCTGGGATTCTCTGCCGCCAATATCGACAATTTTGTTTATTGACAGATCCGTTCAGGTGAAAATGACCTTCATCCGAGAAAAGGATGTTATTGAAGCTAGTGAAGGTGTCGAGCATTTCATTAGCGAAATTCAACCTCGATTCAAAGTCTGCTGGTTTCAATTCTTGGACTAGTTGAACTTTATAGGGATGCAATTTCATTTCAAGCCATAAAATTTGCTGTAACGTCGATTTAGACACACCTAAAGCTGATAAACGTTTGCGCGTCGACATTCTTGGATTTGTGCGTAAAGATTCTCGAACTCACTCAATGATTTCGTTGGTGCGTGAGACTCTTGGGCGACCCAGTGGCCGAATTTTTTATGTCGATCCTGTTCTTTCGAATCTCTCGAGCCACTGCTTGATCAAATTAGTGCTAGGACACTCACTGATGCGCCGTAACTCGAATTTAACCCGAAAAAGTCTTCGAACAATTACATAAGATCGATTGTTTTCGAAAAACGCGTGAACACAGAATGCGCGCTGTTCTCCCGTGTAATGACTCATGGTGACTAAAATTACATAAGCCAAGCGATGTACTGACAACTCCCCGCGCCCCTCCCCTTTTCCGTTAAGAAATTATTGAGGAATTAAAAGTGCATTTCTTTTTGGACCACCCTGTACATTGTCATTACAATGGAAAAATTATATTATTATTTATACCAAAAAGAATGTAAAAAAACTTCAAATCAACATAGAAAAAATTCCTTTTTTGTTCCTTTTATCATAATAAAAAAACTATTAGTATTAAAGATTGAATGAACATAAAACCTGTATGAGTTCTGATGTGCTTGATGAGGGAGGCTTCATATGGGAAAGCCTTGCTGCAATACTTGCATTTATGGATACATGCAGGCCCCTTCTCTCGGCGCTAGAAAGTACAACAAAGCCTTAGCTATTAATGCATCACAAGTACATATTTCATATGCCTACTTATGATAAGAAAAAGATTTGTCAATTCTTACTGTCTATTGTTAAAATAAAAAATAACTGTTGTTTCATTCGACATTTATATTCTTGCAATAAATAATCAAGCCTTTTAACCTTTCGAAATAAATTGTTTAAATAACTCAGGCATCACTTTGTAGAACTCCATAATTAACTCGTTGATAACCAAGCCCGAGAACTTCCCGGGCAAAATAATCATGCATTCCTTACCGTGCCCGAGAAATTCTCGGGCTATGACAATGTCATAATGTATATATTTTTCGGACTTACTCGGACAGCTACCGCAAAAACACCAAAGCTTAATGGTAAATTTTTAGTTTAACAAGGATTCAAACAAAAAAAAAAGATTTTTTTTAATACTAAGATCGATTTATTTGCTCAATATTCAAAATGGCCGATAAAATGCGCTTTTTTTGAACTGGAAAAATGAAGTGAAAACGAGTTATATAATGTATTAGGCGAGTCAAATTGTGGTGAATCTGAAGATGAAAAACTCTTCTATAGTGAGGATGAAGAAGAACCAGTTACAGACAAGGATGCTTCAGATTCGGAAGATGAATCGGGTGAAGGGAACATTACAACCACCGGGCCAAGTAATGAAGAAGTAGTCACTGTCCCGGATCCCACACTCGGCAGCTGGTGAATAGGTCAGGGACCTCCGACCCTCCTCTCAGGCTACAAGGAAGAAACTTTCACTTTCACTTTTTTTATAAAATCCGTGGTACTGCTGATGGAAAAAAGTATGTTACCAGAAAATCTATAGTATATAAGGCCAAAGGCCTGAACAAGGAGTGTCGGTGGGGACGCAGGATATGATAGGAGCCAGGTCTCCTTACATAATGAAGATTGCTTCATTGATTTGCATTGTAAAAATGATTTTTCCAAATAATTTTATTTTATGTTTTTATTGTGTATTTTTTTCATATGTGAAAGAAAAAAATTACAAAATTATAATTGAATTTTAATTATTACTTTATTTTTGACTGATTCCAGACAAGTTAATCAAAATATTTTTTTAAATGTCATTTAAAAATATGAATTCAGCTTATTATTGTTGAGTAAGTAAGTCTTTATTTTTCTTAAATCAGACACCTGTGTGATTTTTTATTAAATTTTTAAAGCATGGTGTCGTTTGACTAGATAAATAGATAAAAACATGCTGGTTTGAGTGGTCAGTTTCCAGACACCTGTGTGATTTTTTATTAAATTTTTTAGGCATGGTGTCGTTTGACTAGATAAATAGACAAAAACATGCTGGTTTGAGTGGCCAGTTTCAGTTTTAACATGGCGGTTATCAAAGGGTTAAATAAAAAATAAGAGTCGTTTCATTTAACATTTATATTTTTTCAATAAATAATCAAGCCTTTTGACCTTTGGAAATAAATTGTTTAAATAAATCAGGCATCACTTTGTGTAACTCCATAATTAATATAAAATCAAAATACTGTCACTTTGTTTTTACATATCACACAATCATTCCTACACTTGCTGTGTCAGGTGAGTTAACAGGAATGAAGTATATATTAATTACATCATATTTATATGCGTTTTATTTCGGGAATAAAGAAACCATTTACTGTAGGACTACTCATAAACAACCGCTTTTGAAATGAAATATGTAACACAACTTACCATCAAAGGATGAGCCAATATCTTGTGACCATCGGCTTCCTCCAGAGAGCAGAACTGCAGCGAGCATGGTTCACACTGAAGGCTGCTCGCAGAGTCTCTGTGGCGGTTCTTGTGGTTCATCATGTTCGCCAGTAATTGGAATGTCTAGGAAAGAAAATTGATTGAATTTTTACATCTTTATCTAGCAAAAATATGTTTTTTTTTTCATTGAATAATTTGAATTTAAGAAATACTGAAAACGTAAAAATGTGATACGATTCCTATAAAATCTACTACTGTAGTGCGGAAAAAATGGGCAAATACAGCACTATTTTTCTCAAGAAAACCATATGATTATACTCAATAATTTGTGATGCACATTTTTCAGTATTGAGGTCATGATGAAAAAGATTCTAATATATCTGTGATTTTATTTCTGACATTTTTAAATCAAATTGAACACCTTCATTGTTCCATCAGGCCCATAGACAATCTCCCTACCATAACACCTACATAAATTATGTAATATAAGCATCCAATTCATCAAACATTTAACATACCATAACTGTGGGTCTGTGAAGATTGATATTGATTGACCCCTTAAGGCATTTATTTGTAAGTTATTGTACATTTTCAGACCGTACTATTATTTTACTTTCTACCTAGTCTACAATGAACACAATGTCACTTATTCTTCCTAGTGTCATGTCAAGTCCCCCCCAACGTTGACTATCACCTGAGAGTAAACATATTTCTCCCCGGCAGCCTGAAAAAGATCCCCAACGCTCCTTATACCAGTCCAATCACGTATATTGCGGAGCCAGGAGATTTGCCTCCTGCCAACACCTCTTCGACCCTCTATCTAGCCTTGGATGATCAGGTGCAGTAATTTGTATTGTTCTCCTCTAAGTACACGACCCAAATAGGACACCTTTCGGATTTTAATATTAGTCAGCAACTCTCTATCAACTTTGGCTCTTTGAAGAACCCTTGTGTTGCTGACCATATCTGTCCAGGGTATCCGTAGCGTTCTCCGATGTATCCACATTTCGAATGTTTCCAGTCGGTCATTACTACCAACTTTGAGGGTTCATGATTGCACTCCATATTTTGAGGGTTCATGATTGCACTCCATACACTGACCAAACGTAGCATTTGACTAACCGTTGTCGAAGTTTCAAGATTAAATTATCATCGCAGAATACGCTTCTCATTTTATTAAAATCATGGTGTTTGACCGGCAGAATCACGCAGCAGCACGTCTTACATTGAGCGGTGCTGATATAGAGTGAAAAAAAATTTAATACTTCGGAAGTATCCTAGTTGAAGACCTCGACCAAGAAACTGAAGTCAAGTGCAGAATTGAAACAATGTCACTAGATATTGTATATTTAAACATTTAATACAAATTGCTCACCTTTGCACAGTATTGACATGAAAAATATTTCCTAGCTACAGGTCTTTTCGAAAGTTCCTTATCCGGCAAGGGATCATGAATAGACTTGGTTGCCACATGAATCAAAAGGTCTTCGTGACGAGAAAACTCTTCCAAACAATGGCGGCAAGTGAATACTTGGCATTTACTGTGGTATAATTGCCTGTAAAATAAATAATAATAATTAGACAGAGAAAAAAGAACCAAGTTTGGTGATTTAAAATAATAATCAGTAGTCCCCCTGTTATCTTACGGGGATTAATTCCAAATCCCTTACGGATGATAGCAAACCTCTTCTAAATTATCAAGCTTTTTTCACGCTTCATTTGTGTAGCTTTTACAATTTGAGGTCCCATAGCAAAACTAGCATGAATTTCATAATGTTCTCTTTTTTAAACACTATTAATTCTTACCATACATTCTAGCAATAGCAAAGATTATTTTCTTCTCTTTACATACTAAGTCAAGAAATAACTTTTCACCTATTGAAATCACTTTACAAGGTATTTTTCCAATCTCTGAGTCACGAGCAATTAGTTTTGCATTTTAGTCATTACTACAATAAATAAAGGTTATTTGAAAATGGTGACAAGAACGATGCGATCACAGCTAGAGATGGAGTGCGACCGGTTACGTGGGTAACTTGAGATGAATCTTTGTGTCTTTTGTAGACCTGACTTTTCATTGGTGACACTGATTCGAAGCGAAGATATTAAATTGCTTTTAAAAAAATTAGATCTCACACATACAGATCTCTTCCTCTGGTGACAGAAGCAGAAACTATTCTTTTGATTATGCTAAGATCAACATTTCATATGTGACATTGTTGTTGAGACTTTTTCATATTCCATATTCAAGATAAACCTTGTTACAAGCTAAGCATTTTCTTGTTGCTATTGTTTGACACAACTGGTGATGATTGAATACAATATTAGTTAATCAAGTCTACATTGACAGAATTCCAACCTCTCTCTTGTATCAGATACAGGCGGCCCTTGACTTTCGCACATTCTACATTCGCTATTTCGCACATTTTTTAAAATTAAATTTTTTAAAGATTTTTGTCGATAATGCAAACATTGTTCGCTTCCATGCAGTCGCTCCCACTTTTTTGGAAGAACTATAATATATGGAACGCAATAAACACTATTGGAAACTCGTGGGCTGAAATAAAAGCGTCAACATTGAAAAGTTCCTGGAAACAATTATGCCCACAAATGATGAGTGATTTTATAAATTCTGAAGAAACTCCGGAAACTATCACAGATGAAATAGTTAGCCTAATGAATGTACTAAACTTGGACGTCAACAACGAAGATGTTAATGAGTTGATTGAATCTCACTCAGTACATCTGTCAAATGAATACTTAATTAAGCAACAAGAGTTAAATGAAATACACAATGAAAGTGAGGAAAAATAAGCTGATAAAATCGTCAAGACTTTGACAATCAAAAATATGAATGAATCCTTCATGCATCTTGACAATTTTTTGACTATCATGGAAGAATGTGATCTCAATGGAGAACGTATATCTCAAGTACGTAGGGTGATTGAGAAAGACACAGCATGTTATAGAACTCTTTATCAAGAAAAGAAAAAAAAGGTGGTATTCAACTAACTCTTGACAAGAATATAAAGAAAACACCTGAAAGCACTTAAACACGCCTCGTTAACTTAATTATGTATATTGATAAATAAATATTTTTAATATTGGGAGTACAAATTAGTTCGGTCCGTTTCCAAAAGATTGTTATGAATGGTTCATAGTGACAGCCGATTTTGGCGGTTTCAGAGAGGTTAGACATCTGCCAATAATATTCAGTTTATATCGCTTTGAGTTTCATATAAAAACCTTGTTTTGTACAGTGCTGAAAATGTCGAATTTTGTGTTAACCAAGCAGCATTTGCGGGAGGTTTTAATTTTCTGCTTTAATTGGAAGAAAAGTGCAGCTGAAGCCCATCGAATGCTTGTCGAAGTTTATGGTGATGCTGCTCCAACTGATAAATCATGTAGGGAATGGTTTCGACATTTCAAGGATGGAGATTTCAGCAACGAAGACAAGCCTCGCTCTGGACAGCCAAAAAAATTCGAGGACAAAGAATTAGAGGCATTACTCGAAGAAGATCAGAAAAACGCATGAGGAGCTTGCAGAATCATTGGGAGTGACTCAACAAGCCGTTTCCGTACGATTGAGAGCCATGGGAATGATTCAAAAACAAGGAAATTGGGTGCCTTATGAACTGAAACCGAGAGACGTTGAAAGGCGATTTTTCACTTGCGAGCAGCTGATTCAAAGGCAACAAAGAAAAGGTTTTTTGCATCAGATTGTAACTGGAGATGAGAAGTGGATATTCTACGACAACCCCAAGAAGAAAAAATACTACGCTAAGTCCGGTCAATCGTTGCCATCGACCTCAACATCAACACCAAAATGTTTTACCGCACCTGCCGTATTCCCCGGACATTGCTCCTTCTGATTACTGGTTGTTCCGAAGGATGCAGGACAATTTGGCAGGTCACCGGTTCACTTCTTTCGTAGAAACCGAAAATTGGCTCCAAACTTGGATCGCCTCAAAAGACGAGTCATTTTTTCGAGATGGAATTCGAAAATTGCCTGAGAGATGGGAAAAAGTAGTAGCCAGCGATGGACAATACTTTAATTGATCTGTTCATTAATTTTGTTTAGAAACAAATGCATTTTTGAACACAAAAAAACGGACCGAACTAATTTGTACACCCAATATATTATTGATAAATAAATATTATTATTTATAAATATTTTAAAATGGAATTTTTGACGTTTTTTTTACATCCCTCTATTTTCAAACATTCACACACATTTTCAGGAACCAATTATGTACGAAAGTCGAAGGCCGCCTGTATATCATTTTCTTACACTGTGGGAATTAGGAATTCAGTAAAAAGATGTAGAAGACGACTTGTGATTTTTGCTAATTATGAGTCTATGGCAACCTTTGACAGCAACTTTTTTATATGCGCTGATTCAATCATACTTTTTTCATATTGCTCTTTCAATTTCTACTTTACACTTCCATCAGACAAAGTTGTGAAAAGGTTTAGATAATTTTTTAATATGTTGAGATTCAGTTCTTGGAAAACAAAAATAAGACAAGTATTGACACATGACACTGTTCATAGAAACTTACCTATGATTATCTAACGCAGAAACAGTCAAATAGAGCCTTGAACAATATTCACATTGATAAAGGCATTCAATTGTAGCTAACTTCATGTCTTGCTCCAGTACAGGGTCAGTATAGTTGTGATCACAACGCAAGTGTTTAGAAATCTGCAACATCAATAAATATCATTCAAATCAATTCAAAAATTAAGTATTCAGTCTAATCATTTTACTATTTTATTTCACATTTTGATTGAGGTCTAATCCAATTAAATAAAATAAAATGCATACTACAAGAAAAAAAATTGATATTAGTTTATAAATAATAATAGGAACTCATGATTCCTTGTGAAATGGCTCAGTTATACCTACAAAGTTTATTAACCCTTATCATGGCATTGTAACACAGGTGTTACACAAATTTAGGGATTTAAAAAAAAATGCAGAAACTCGAACGTAATTTCAAATATGGCAACACGTTCATATACTGTTGACATCTGGTGATAAATATTGACAACACTACAAGCTTTCAAATGACATTGGGTCAACATGTCTGGACAGCGTGGGCGTATTTTGAAAATTGGGGTAATCTTTAAATATCTTATTAATCACTACATCTAGAGAACAATTATTCAAACCATTTTATTTATTGATAATTCAGCTATGTTAATGTTGTTCTTGTTTTAGATTATAGAATCATTTTATAGCGCTTTTTGTGTTTTATAAAAATTTATATTTTGGCAATGTAACGTGGGTGTTACATATAAAAAAAATCTATAAGGAAAAGTTGTGATTTTTTTTTCCTCAATTTTCCTTCATAACTTACCATATAACAAGGAATCACCAAAGAAAAACGTCAATATTTGGATAAATTGAACTTTGCCAAGATAAGGGTTAAGGAACCTTATCAATCTTAATTTATCAACCGAAATATGGAAGATGTCAATATTGTAAAATTAATTTACACACAATTTACTTCTCAGACTGCAATTCATAAATAATGCAAATAATTCTTTAGTTTAATTACATATTTTTACCTGTAATTTTGTTACTATAAATTTATAAAGTCATGGTTACGTCCTATTAATAATAATATCATCCAAGGCAAAATAGAGGGTAAAAGAGGTGTTGGCAGGAGGCAAATCTCTTGGCTCCGCAATATACGTGATTGGACTGGTATAAGGAGCGTCGGGGATCTTTTTTGGGCTGCCGGGGACAAAGATGCTTACACTCAGGTGATAGTAACGTTGGGGAGACCTGACATGACACTAGGAAGAAGAATAATAATAAAAGGATTGTTTATTATTTATTCATATGAATAAATAATATGTAGGAACTACTGTCGTCGCTGAAATATTGTCAACACACACGGTCAACGACCGACGAAACAACCTTTGGATATGTCCAAAGGTCGCATACCAAAACATTGAAATTGTTTACCCACAAATACTATTTACGATACATTCCACAGTAGAAAGAGAACGCATCACGCTGTCTCGCCGTTTTCGCCAACAAATTGTCTACCCACAATATTATTTGCGATGTCTGCAATATTTCAATCGACCATCTCTGCACGCACAGAAGCGAGATAAAAATATCTTGCGGGCGCACTCCCGCGCCCATTCTGAAATGTATAAATACCCACTTACCGATAAATAAATCATTAATTATTATTTATTATTCATTGATTCATTCACTCTCTCTTTCCGCATTGCTAATTGATGTATTTTATTTAAATACCAAACAATCAAAATCATCATCTCGTCCTACTAGGACATTCGCTAAAAATACATCGCCGAATATCCATTGTCAAACTTAATCTTCCTCAACACCTGCGATTTTCACGAAAGGTGTTAATATGGATATTTTTGCTAATAAGGCAAATCAAAATTAAAGTATTTTCACCTGTTCGGTAGTAGCAAATGCTTCCATGCACAACTGACAGTAATAACACTGTCTTTTAATTCCATGTCTAGTCTCCTCATGGGCCAGTCTCGCTGATAGTCTGCCAAAAGGTCTCTCACATTGCACACACTTTCCGCCGGCATCGTCAAACGGATTTTTTACCTGAACTTCTTTTACCGGAGTTTTATGTGAGCTAGCCCTCTTTTCTCGTCCTCCATTGTGAAGATACCATACATGACGGTAAAGAAGATTCTCATCGGCGAAATGCTAAAAATTGTCATGTATTAAAACTTATGTTAGGTAAAAGTTCACATTCATCCTTAATCACTTCATTCCGTATGCTTTCATTTGTCACTCCATGCATTCTCACTGTATACATTGCTACATCATTAATTCCAGCTCCTTTAATTCTTTTCCCAATCAACGTTTCACTACCATATATCAAAGTTGATACTAAAATACTGTTGTGGACTATCATTTAATAATCAAGTCTTTTGATAGATTTAAATATTGTCCAGTTCGAGTATAATGTATGTTTTAGTATTCCATTGACTTTATTTGTCTGTTTGGGTTAGTAAAGGTTATATTTGTGCATTTGGGACATATACAATATTGTAATACACTCCTTTTAGTGAAAATAGTTAATAATGGAAAAACTGTTACTAATAATGTGAGATTATATGTAAAGAATCCCTCATTTTAATTTATGTTTGTCATTAACGTGAAAAAAAAATGTTGTGATTTCACTGTTATTCAAAATTAAGGTTTATAGTAATAATAACATATATTACATGTAGTTAAAGCGTTAACACTGTGGAGGTTTAAAGACATTATAATTTATTTAATAAAATAGTTTTTTTCCACTTAAGATAAGGTACGACCCAACCGGTTTCAAGATTTTCACCTCATCATCAGGGAACATAAACAAGAGTGAATTATACCCGGGTTAGCACCGACATACTAGATGCATCTAATGGTGAAAATTCAGAGTGGAGATTTTGGGTGAAACTTAAGTGGAAAAACAGTATTTTATTAAACAAATTACAAAGAATAACATACCTTTTCGCATATTTTACAAAATCCTGGTTCATCGCCGACATGGAATTTCATATGAAATTCTAGCCTGTGTTTGGATTTAAATCTTTTAATGCAAAACGTACAGTAAAAGTTATTTTTCGAAGCAATATCTCTTTTAATTGTTTGATCTTCGATGGGTTCAAAAGGTTCCACTATAGAATTTTCATTCTGAAATGTTTCAAAAGAATTCATTTCTGTGTTGCTGTCATTTTCAATCTGAATAATTATCCTATCAGCATACAAATTTTCTGATAGCTGTAAAATAAAAATTAATTCAATTAATATTCAATAATCATAATAATACAATAATTAAACAGCAAAATTTTTTTTTTCAATTAGAAATGTTAAGTTTTTGGGTTAGCTAATTAACAATTTCTGTGCATAATGTTGCCACTTAATAACTAGTAAAAAATTAACATAAATAAAATAAACAATATGGAGTGTTTAAGTAAAAAATATTTTCAACAAACACGCAATCTTTGAATATCAAATTTTCAGTATCTCGAATAGAACGCCCTTGAGGAGAGTCTACTCTCTAAAAAGCATTATATAAATTGTCCTTTTATTACTATTATTATCACCTGCATTTTGAATGTTGAAATTTGTATTCAATTTTACACACTCATGTTCAACATGAAAATAAACAAGGACAAAACAAAAGTGATAACCGTGGGCAGAGACGAACACCAAATGAACATAGTAATGTCAGGAGCTGCACTTAAGAACGGAAAAGAGATTGTCTATCTTGGAAGCAAAATCACATGGAATGGCCGTACAAAAAGAGAGGTTGACAGTCGCATCCACCAAGCAAAACTCGCCTTTAATAAGAAATCAAAGATTTTCGAATCCAACAACATGGACCTAAAGCTCCGCAAGCAATTGGTCAAAACATGAGTGGAGTATTTTGATGTATGGTTGCGAGACATGGTGGATAAGCGAAAGAGATCGAAAAAGATTGGAGGCCTTCGAGATGTGGACCTATAGACGAATCCTAAGGATTTCCTGGAAAGACCACATTACAAATGACGAGGTTCTCAGCAGGATCGAAGAACCAGGCACCTGTCAAATACCATATCGGAAAGGCGTGCAGAATAGGTGGTTCATATGCTGCAACGTGAAAATCTCCTGCACAATATATTGGAGGGAATGATTGAGGGATCGATTGGCAGAGGGTGTCCTCGCCGAGAATATCTGGAGCAAATATGCCACAATATGGACTACATCTCCTATACAGAGCTCAAAAGGATCACTGAAGACCGAGCGGAGTGGAGGAGGAGATTCAAGGCTTTGCTGCTGACCAATCCCCAGGGTTGGAACTGAAGAAGAAGGAAGATGTGTGACTGAATCAATTTCAAACTCTAAAAAGATTTTAATGCGAAATATCTACTGTATTGTTTCTTCCTATATTAACCCTTTCCGGTCCTATGTCGAATGTCATTCGACATCGACTTTATTCCAGTGAGTCCTATGTCGAATGTCATTCGACATTTTTTTCTTGTGAACATAATTACAGTTTTATTAAAAACAACTTTGTGAACATAAATATAGTTTTAATAAAAACAACCTGGATGTATTGTTTTACCCTGTAATTCTGTAAATCTTTTGTGGACCTGATGGAACATTTTTATTTTTTTTGTGGACCGGAAAAGGTTAAGAAGTGCAAAACAGAAATTAAATGAAATTATAAAGCAATTTTTTTTTTCAGTACTCACTTGATACTTATGCAAATTCATATGAATAAATAATTCATCCTTTGTTGTGAATACCAAAGATTCACAAAGAACACAAGGATAAGTTGCTTTTTCAGTTGCATGATCCAATACTGAGTGAGTGCACAATTGTTCTAAAGTTTGAGCGAATTGGTTGCACAAGTTGCACATGTAGACTGCTGTAACATTGAGAGAATCGGAACAATTCTCTTCTATATTGGCGGGATCTGAACAATTCTCTTCGTAATTAATTATATTTACTACCTCTATGTCTTGTTTTCCATCATCTTTACACAAATAATCGTCATTAGCTTGTTCTACAGATTCAACAATGACATTTTCACTAATGTCATCAGAAAAAATGCTTATATTTTCTATTAAATTATTACTTGCGTTGATTCCCTTGTCACTGTCAGTAATAAGTGTAATTAATCTACCATTCAGTGCAACATTCCCCTCTGATAAAACCTCAGCATATATATGATCATTATGAAATATATTTGAAGTATTTTCATCGCATAGTTTTTCACTAATCGGTTGATTCAAGCAGTTTTCATTAGTAATTGAATCTTCACAAATATTTTCAAACATATCTTTTAAAACAGTATCCGACTGGATGACAGTCTGATGGAATTTAAAATGTTTCTCTAATCTCGTATGACAATTGAAGCAAATGTTTTTAGGCAAAGAATCTGTCGGCATAACTTGAATAGGTAAACACATATTTATATGTTCTGAAATACTCTCATTGTCGAATATACTTAACATGTTGTGGCTATCCGAATTACTTTCAGAGCACAATCGGCAAATATTGAGAACTACATCTGTTTGTGGTTTCACTGTGTCTGTTTTCTTGGAATAAAAATCATGATTATCCGATAAAAAAGACTCATTGAGAATACTATTTGAATAATTAATGTTTTGGGGTAGTAAAATAGAATAGTTATTAGTGCAATCGGACATTATTGTTCTTTCATTTTGATGTGACTCCTCTATTTGGATGTTCAGCGTTGGAATCGCACTAATTTTAAGCAGTGTTTTATGATTCTTCACAAAATGACTAGGAGCAAAATGTTTTGAACACAATTTGTAATTTTTATTTAATACATCTGCTGAAATGGATGCCAAATCTTTTCTATTGCACATCAGAAGCCACTGTGCACATCTGTAAAAAATAAATAATTTTTTATAATACACATTTAATAATAAATGCTGAAAATGAATGTGACAAGTATATGAGAAATGTCTAGTAAAAAGTTTGAAAATGAATGTAGCGAAATCAATGTATGTGTTAACTAAGAAAAACTAGAGCAGGTTGATGAGTTCTGTTATCTTAGCAGTATATTTACGTGTGATATACAAGTTGAAAGGGACATTGAAAGAAGAGTAGCAACAGGGAACAAGCAAACGAAGCACTTAATGTTATACAACAACCGCGGAATATCAACAGTAACCAAAATGATTATACATAATAGTGTATTGATGCCCACCTTGATGTATGGAAGTGAAACTTGGACATGGCAGAAGGATAAGGAGTAAGAAAAATGTTATAAAGATGTTATACGTTATAAAGCGTGCACTAAGGAAAATTTGTAGAGTATCAATGTTTGAAAGAAGGCAGAATGTGGACAGCAGAAATGAATACATAGATAAAATAAATGTTTTAAGGTGAGGAAAGGAGCTTTAAGAAGGTTTGGACACGTGGACAGAATGAATTATGAGAGAACGACTAAGCAAATATACAAGTCAGAAGTGCAGGGTACATAGTGTAGTATAATCAAGAAAATGTGGCATGGTCCCTGTGACGTTTGAAATGTCATGTCTCAAAGAGATGAGGTAAAATTGTTTTATTTTACAAATCGAACAGTTTTTTTATAAATCGAAAAATGTTATTCTCTAAACTGACGTTTTAATTCCCAATTTTAATTATACTGACTTTCTAATATATTATATGATTTGTATCTATCTTTAAATAGGCCAAGATCCACTATGAATTAATACTTATTACGAACATTTAATTTTATGTATAAAAAAATCAAAAATCCAATTATTGTATACCCCATCCAGCCAATGCACACTAACGTAGTGACCTTTGATGAACGTCGCCAAATATTATGTTATTTGATTTTAACAAACTGACATATTTTTGCTAATTTGTAACAAGATGTATTAATTTGTCATTATTGTTAGTTTTATGCAATGTGTTTACCTAAATAACTTGCTATTTATTAGAATCGAGGCTTATATTAAAGTTGATAAAATAATTCAAATTACTGAACGTCGTTACAATGATGTATTGGGGGAAATTTGTGAAACGTCACAGGGACCATAGACCATGTTTCTTAAGTATAATAAAAATATAATTCCTTTTTATTTGTATATTTGCATGAGTTTAAGAAAACTAAGACAAATAAAAACAGGTAATGTAAAGGACCTACTCAATTTAACAAAACATTTACCTGTCTGGATCAAACGGAAAAGGAAAGAAACATATTTCTGGGGATGAACTTTCCTCAGTGCTATAGCACCCTGCCGCAGCACAAAAAGTTGCATTTTTCGATTTCTCCTAAAAACATTAAATTAAGTTTATTAAGATTTAATTGAGACCCAACAGTTACAATTCTAACTAAAAAAAATTATTTATATTTGAGAATGCTCGTTAACCCAAAACGATAAATAAAAAAAAAGTAAACGGAATAATAATACACATACAAACATATTATCAAAGTACCATTCACTCTAATAAAGGGTTTTTAAAATTGAGCGGTTTCTTGAATTCTTGGATAAAACACAGATGGCGTTGCAAACTTGCCTGGGTCTTGTGACATTTGAGAAGTAGTGTAATGTATGACATTTATAAAAATGGAGTCATATACAATACAACGCATTCAAATTGAGAATTATTTTAAGTATTGTAATCTCCGGAAACAGTGATGTTAATTGGCCACCATGATCATATGATCTAACACCGTTGGACTATTTTCTCTGCAGTTACATGAAAAGCCAGGTCTATAAGAATGACTCCCAATCAATTCCTGAGCTGAAGGACGAAATTATTTGCGTTATTGGTGAGTTAGAACAGCAATTATGCCAAAATGTCATTGAAAATTTTGACAAAAGAGTGGACATCTGTGGAGCTGCAAGAGGTGGACATTTGGCAGATATTGTTTTTTGTGTTTAAATGTCATACACTATACTTCAATGACCAATAAAAAGTTTTTTGAAATCAAAGCAAATTGTGTGTTTTATTCAAGAAAAAAAACTGCTCAATTTGAAAGACCCTTTACATGCTCTACTTTTGGCGTATAGTGACGCAATACTGCATATTAGTTTACATTCAACACCATATTCCTTTTTTGTGGCCTAGTTGGTAAGACATTTGTCTCTCAGCCCGAAGGTAATGGGTTCGATTTCCATTGGAACCCAATTTTTTAAAAATAGGATTCTAGTCTAGTTTTCACATAAGGCCTCTTTAACATCTTTCTGGTTGGTTGGAAGATATTGTCATATGGCAATAAACTTGCAATACAATCAATTCTTCTTCTTCTTAGTGTCATGTCAGGTCCCCCCAAAGTTGAATATCACCTGATTAGATATCTTTGTCCCCGGCAGCCCGAAAAAGATCCCCAATGCTCCTTATACCAGTCCAATCACGTATATTGCGGAGCCAGGAGATTTGCCTCCTGTCAACACCTCTTCGACCCTCTATTTTGCCTTGGATGATCAGGTGCAGTAATTTGTACTTTGCTCCTCTAAGTATATGACCCAAATAGGATACCTTTCGGATTTTAATATTAGTCAGCAACTCTCTATCAACTTTGGTTCTTTGAAGAACCCTTGTGTTGCTGACCATATCCGTCCAGGGTATCCGTAGCATTCTCCGGTGCATCCACATTTCAAATGCTTCCAGTCGGTTCATACCACCAACTTTGAGGGTCCATGATTCCACTCCATATAATGACACTAACCAAACATAGCATTTGACTAACCGTTGTCGAAGTTTCAAGTTTAGATTATCATCGCAGAATATGCTTCTCAACACAATACATATTCATTCAATATTTTCCGTAGCTTGTCCCTTATCATGCTTTTATAAGTTCACAAATACACAAAAAAAAAATACTTTTCGCCCTACATTTTTCCACAAACATACGCAAAGAGGCTGCCTGATCCACCAAGTTGATGGTTCATAACAGCTATACTAAATTAGTGAGAAAAAAATTAAATAAACCTTTTGGATATTACATAGCAACAAAAATGATTTTTATTCGAAAAGCTTTCAATAAATAAAAAATTATATTCACATATTAAGAACAATACCTTCGGAGAGGTTAATTAAACTTACCATCTTTCGTTCAATTGACTTAAACAATTTTTTTTCTTAAATGTTTATCGTTTTACACAATAAATAAATACGTACACATATCTACAATAATAACTGAACAATACAAACGCCTCATCACATATCTCGAAAAATAACTTTTCATATTAAATCATATTGAATTATAAACATTTTTTAAATAAAATGCATTAAAAAATTGTAGTTGATTAATTCAATGACGCATTAAGAAAACAGAACAATGAATAATAAAATATTTATTGTTTCCAAAATAATTTTAATAAAATGTTAAAATCGTGCGAAAAATTCATAATAAATAAATGTGGCCTAGCTGAAAATCTGACAGTGACATTTCATAAGAATTAATGTCTATGGCTCTGAATCATAACTTGCTAGTGGTAAAAATAAAATATCTCGAGCAAGCTCTATTATCAAAAAACAATTATGCAAAAATATAGGTTTATTATGTGGTACTATTATTTTTTTAATAAACAAATATTTTATTAGAGCCCAATATTTTTCAAGTAATTTATGTCATACATGTACAGGGTTCTACCGTTTTGTATTCTATTATGATTCTGTGATTTTTATTTATTTTTTCAAAACAGGCTTAGCCAAATTACTTTGAAAAATACAAGACAAAAAAGAAGAATAATTACATAGAATTTTTTTTTTTAAATTATAAAAAATAATGCATATGTATACAAACGAGTATATACACACAAACATATGTTGCATATATATATTCAGTTACTTAAGTATGTTGATGAGTGCTTTCTAACGCGCTTAATCTAAGAAGAAAACTTACTTTTGCTTTTGGTAATGTGATATGAAATAGGTCAATATCCGAAGCAGTCCCGTTCAGAAGAGTTAAGGCCCTTCCAACAGGCATAGCGGCTGGAGGACCCGTTCTTGCGTATGTTATTGAGAACAGTTCTTGCCGGCGCAGTCTAGTGTAATTGTTAGGAACATTTAACGCTAATCTTTGTAGTA
This sequence comes from Odontocerum albicorne, assembly GCA_949825065.1. Taxonomy (NCBI): domain Eukaryota; kingdom Metazoa; phylum Arthropoda; class Insecta; order Trichoptera; family Odontoceridae; genus Odontocerum; species Odontocerum albicorne. Next base: position 50,499,386 of record OX463842.1, on the reverse strand, counting down.
ATGCTGGACAGCTCACAACTCCTCGAACGAGTTTGACAACGTATACCAGGAGACGCAGATCTCTTCTTACGCTCAAGGAGTTATACCCGAGCATGCCCAGCAGACACTGAGTAGGATAAAGCCACGGATAGACACCAAACTCACTCATGTAGAGATATCGTAGATATTTTTTTGTACTTTCTCCACCATGAGCGAGTTCTGCGCCCCCACCGGGCTGCAAATGCAAGCATTGCTTTCTAGTTTGCTACGGATCAATGAATTTAACAACGTTTTGAACACCAATTGGTTTTTAAACGACTTAGAGATTCTTATAACAAATCCTAGAGTTTTATAAGCTAAGTTGCACATAACTTCTATGTGAGGACCAAACGCGAGATTGCTGTGGAACAAGACACCCAGATCTTTAATATTATATGTACGGGGTATAGATTCTAGTGTATATCTATGGAATTTCAAGACGTGTGAGCGATGATACGACATAATTTTGCACTTTGATGCATTGAAATATAATTTATTATTATGGCTCCACTCACAAACGTTGTTGAGATCTGACTGTAGGTCTAAGCAGTCGGTATAAGAACGATTTTTTTAAAAATTTTGAGGTCATCAGCAAATAGAAGAAAGTGGATATTTTTATAACTCTACCTATTAATAAAAATAAGAAATAAGGTGGGTCCAAGATTAGACCCCTGCGGAATACCTGAGTAGGCAGTGAAGTAATCGGAGTTGTAGATTCCATGTGAAACAAATTGTTTTCTATCTGTAAGATAATCTGACAGCAACCTTAGTAAGTTACCTGGGAACCCAAGTTCACTCATTTTTTCTAATATGTTTTTGTGATTGACGCGATCAAAGGCTTTTGCAAAGTCATGATACGAACAATCAATCTGATTGCCACTATCTACAGCCCTTGAAACATAGTCGGTGAAGACCATCAGATTGGATTCAGTAGATCTGCCTCTTCTGAAGCCATGCTGCTTATCAATTATATATGGGTCCACTAACGACCTTAGTGTGCGATCCATAAACATTTCTAGGAGCTTAGCTAATGAAGAAAGTATGGCGATAGGTCTGTAGTTGGTTACATCGTCCTTAGAACTTGGTTACATCGTACTTGGTCTGTAGTTGGTTACATTGTCCTTGATGTAAAATGCAACCTTGCGATTTTCTTTTCATGTAACAATTTCTTCCAACTAATAATATATACATACCCGTGTCCCTGTCGGGTTAGGTAGAGAGACCAGAGGATCAAACTTTCCTATCGCGACATTCATCTTTCGTCTCCTTCCCATCTATGCATGGTCGTAGGGGAATTCATTTGAACTCTGCGTTGTGCTATTTTCTTCGAATAACTAACATTTTTCAACGTAGTATTCCGAGCTATAAAAATATCTATTTGTAATTAATTTCGCTTCAGTAAACAAATAGCAAAATCTATTTATCAGACGGAATGAAAACTTTTTTAAATTACTAGGCTACGTGTACAGCTTCCAAAGAAGCTGTTTAAATTATTTTTTAAAGTAATAGTTTGGTGACTTGGCTTGATTTATATATTTTTTTGGTTTTTCATGCTGTATAAGATATTTTATTTAAATTTTTTTAGGAATTCTTCTCGTGTTTTTATTGAATTATGTAAAAAAATAAAGATGATATTAGAAATCTATTGTTATTTGGACTAGAACCATGTACCGTAAACTATGGCCACTTAACCTACCATTGGCAGCTTTATCCACCTCTATCAAGTGTTAGAAAAACTTATATTAAGAAAATTGCATTAGTAGTAGAAACTTCATTCATTACTTGACACTGGCCATGTATACGCCTTCATATATGGAGTTCACGGCCATTATTCAAAGAGAGAGAGAGAGTAACTTTATTTCTCTATGGTATTCAATATTACTCATTAGGCAGCCCTATGCCATCACTGGACACTGGCGTATACTCCTTCATATAAAGGAGTTCACGGCCATTATTCAAGGAGAGAGAGAGAACCCTTGGAAAAGTTTTCGTTAGCGACACTGCTACAGTTGTCAATATGTTGTTTTTGTAACGTATTGCGAGTGGCCGTTTTGAAAAGTCTGTCCAAATTTCCTCCATATCTCGATAACTACAGAATTGAGGTGAGTAAACTTAATATGTAATATATTCTTATGAAAATAAAAATGTAATTGGAAAGACTTCTTTAACTGTTTTTGGAGATAATCGTTTAGGTTTTGGTAAAGTTGCCACAGCATCAAGTGTGGCAACTTTACGTGTTGTTAGGGTTGTCACTATCATGTTTATAGTAGGTAGGTAGTTAATATGAACGAACAAAAAAATTATCCACTTATTTTAATTGTTTTAGGTTAATTCGAAATTCCTCCTAACAAAGGTCAGAAACGGAACAAAAGGAAAATTGGAGCAAGGCCTTACAAAAACTATTCACAGAAAACACTTCCTGGCGGTCGATTTGGTTGAAAAAAACCTTAAGTTCCTATGATGTGGAGAAATTTGTTTGGAATTCCTCGGAAGATAATTGAAAAAATAATCAAAAAATCTGCATACCGATAAACCTGGTCTACCGCATAGACTCACGGAGGAGGAATACTCTAAATGTATTTAAGTTCTAAAAGCCTCTTAAGAATTTGGATTCTCTTTGAATATGAATTATCAGTAAGGTCTACACAAAGCATTAAAAAAGCGCGGGTGGAAGTCACTCGAGGATTTTAAGCAATTTTTTGAAAATTTAAAAGTGTCAATTGAAAGTGTGCCACCAAGTCATTTAAAAAATTATGACGAAACGAATCTCAGCGATGACCCTGGAGCTGCAAAGTGCATTTTTAGGCGTGGGGTCAAATACTCAGAAAGAATATTGTATTATACGAAAGGCTGCATTTCAATAATGTTTGCTGGAACGGCCAATGGTGACATTTTACCGCCGTATGTAGTCTATTAGTCAGAATGAAAAGGGGTTGGTTTGACTCCATAACATTCTTGGATTGGTTTAAAACTATAATAATACCTTGGGCACGCAGTCTAGAGGGTTGAAAGGTGATTATTGGTGACAACCTTTCAAGCCACATCAATATCAAAGTCGTAGAACTATGTGAGCTGCACAATATAAGGTTTTTTCTGCCTCCATCATTAACTCATTTAACGCAGCTACTCGATGTGGCCTTTTTCGGTCCACTGAAAAAATCGTGGAGGAAAATTTTACTCAAATACAAAATCGAATATCCGAAACAGGCTTCTCTGAACAAAAGCCATTTCCCTTTATTGTTGAAACAGCTGGTTGAGGATGCAAATTTAAGAAAAGATAAGAATAAAAACATCATTAGTGGGTTCAGAGGAACAGGAATATGTCCTTACGATCCCTAAACAATTTATAAAAAAAGGCCTGAGTACAATGATAAGGTAAACAATTATCAAGTGCTACTCAATTACCTAAAGGAAAACAGGTCACCAAACCCGATCAAGAGAAAAACAAATAAGAAAATTATTGTTCCAGCTGGCAAATCTGTTCCAAGTTCAGACATATTATCTAACGCCAAGGAACCAAAAATTAAAATAGTATCAAATGTATTAATTAAACCAGTAGATCCGCCTGTAGTTGGACCATGACCAGTTGCAACCTTCAAGGAAAAGAACAGTTTGAAATTTAACTTGTTGTTGAGGAGATCTCAACGAGTGGAGCGGCTAGCGGAGTCCTTCCCAAGCGACCGTTTGCTGGCGATCGCAACATGCCATGGCAGATTGGGACCCCTAAGTTTGGAACCAGCATGTGTTCATTAGGGACAACTTGGTCCCCGCAGAAACAGAGGCGAAGCAGAGGCAAACAGAGGCTTCCATGGGCAAACAGGGGCCTGGATATGGAGGAAAAGGGGGATGGCGTAGGGGAGGTAGACCGGATAAGTCTCCGGAGCAAAGTGGAAGAGTTCTGAGACTATATCGCAAAAAAAACTAAATCGATGGATTGTAACCTCGGTAGAGGAGTTGATGAGCATCATCAACAGTCTGGCGAAGGCTAGAGATGTGAGCACTGGGGTCGCGGGAGACGAGATCAGGTCCTTATCGACTCCGCCTAGCAGCTTGAGCCGGGGCGAGCGTGCCATAAAACTCTTAAGCGAGAAAATGGATGACATTAGGGGTGAGGTGGCCCTTCTTAGGGAAGAAAACAAGACTTACAGGGAACAGCTCAGACCAGCTGTCGCTTATTCGGGATTGGCCAGTGGTTCGGGTCTCGCTTCGGGTCCCGCATCCTATTCGGGAGCTCTCATCGGAGGATGCGCACCAAAAGGGGTTACTATTCCGTCGGGACACGGTCCGGAGCGGAAGTTCGCGGTGGTTGTGATGAGCAGCAACAAGAGGGATACATCTGAGAACATTAAGAAACGTCTCCTCTCTACTGTGAAGCCCAAAGAACTCAAAATAGGGATCACCGGTATGTCCACCATTTCACAAAACCGGGTTGTGATAACTTGCCCGGAAGAGAGACACCTGACAAAACTCAAGGGTGCTATAAATTCTGTCAAAGATCTTGCCGCGACCGATGGCAGGAGGAGGAGACCACTCGTCATCTATAAGGGCAATAGCAAGACAGAAACGGAGCAAGACTTGATGGAGGAACTCGTGCTGCAGAATGACGAGGTGTTCGAGACCTTGGGAGGTGGTCAGATCCAGGAACACCTAAAGATCATTAGAACCCTGCCAAATAGGAATAACACCCTAAAGAATATAGTTGCGTCGGTGTCGCTACAGTTGAGGTCGGCGCTGCTTAGCAAGGGTCGAGTCAATCTCGGCTTCTCCAGGATCCACGTAGAGGATTATTCACCCTTGCTGCAATGTTTTCAATGCCTTCGTTTCGGGCACATGACATCTCGGTGCGCGGAGAAGCAGAGATGCATGCATTGCGCTGGGGATCACCGTTTCTCGGAGTGCACTCTGAAGGAGAAGGAGGATTCCAAGAAATGTTACAATTGCTGCAGGACCGGAGAGCGCGGCTTGAGCAGGGGGACACAAAGCATAGGGCAAACAGTCGAGACTGTCCGTTTCTGCTGAAGATGGAAGGGAAAGCCAGGGAAAGAACCGATTATGGCTGCTGACGGGACAGGAGTAGAGTAATCTTGGGTCATATAGTTCTATCAACAAAAATCTTTAAATTTTTTAAAGATTTTTGTTGATAATGCAAAAATTGTTCGCTTCCATGCAGATGCTCTCACTTTTTTAGAAGAACTATAATATATGGAACGCAATAAACAATATAGGAGACTCGAGGGCTGAAATAAAAGAGTCAACAATGAAATATTCCTGGAAATAATTATGCCCACAAATGATGAGTGATTTTATAAATTCTGAAGAAACTCCGGAAACTATCACAGATGAAATAGTTAGCCTAATGAATTAACTAAACTTGGACGTCAACAATGAATATGTTAATGAGTTGATTGAATCTCACTCAGTACCTCTGTCAAATGAATACTTAATTGAGCAACAAGAGTTAAATGAAATACACAATGAAAGTGAGGAAGAAGCTGATAAAATCGTCAAAGACTTTGACAATCAAATATATTAATGAATCCTTCATGTATCTTGACAATTTTTTGACTATCATGAAAGGTGATCCCAATGGAGAATGTATATCTCAAGTACGTAGGGCGATTGAGAAAGACACAGCATGTTATAGAACTCTTTATCAAGAAAAGAAAAAAAGGGTGGTATTCAACTAACTCTTGACAAGTTTATAAAGAAAACACCTGAAAGCACTTATACACGCCTCGTTAACTTAATTATGTATAATATATTGATAAATAAATATATATTCTATAATAGAATTTTTGATGTTTTTTTACATCCCTCTGCTTGCGAACATTCAACATTCGCACACATTTTCAGGAACCAATTATGTGCGAAAGTCGAGGGCCGCCTGTATAAATCATGATTCATTAATCAGATTCATTACTGATGCTCGACTTTCTCCCTAATTTCATATGTGAAATTACAGTAAAAATATTCAGTAAAAAGAGCATACTAACTTGGAATTCTTCATTCCCATGTTAATATTTCATATAGTCATTTTATGTTTGTGACAAACTGACAAAAATATTATTGCCTACGTATCGGAAATATAAAGTATGGGTAAATATGTAGTCATGGTTTGCAGGTGACCTGATTTCATGCGCATACATATATCACATTCTGTATTGACCCATCTAGCCTTCTGTCATCACATTCGTGAGGACAAAAGGATTATATTTTTTAAATATTTTTATAACCCATTTATGAATCTTTGTGTCCCCCTAAGGCTTGACGTCCCGAGGCAAATGCCTATATTTGCCTGTTAGCAAATGTAGCTCTGGCTATGACTACTTTTTACTAACTATTTGAATAGTATGCTACTTTTAATTGAAAAGTAACTTTATCAACACTATCTATAAGAAATAACAAATTGTGAAATATAGGTTCAATGATACAAGAAATATGTTTTATTCTTTAATTTACATAGATATAACATGTGGGTGTAAAAATATTACTATAAGTAAGTTAATGTATGATTTATTTACAAAATAAGAAAAATGAAAATAGCAACAGAAAGTCTGAAAAACATTCTGAGATATGAGAAAAGTTTTTACTGCTAAAATTGCAACGGAAACAGACAAGATTGCTACTTGGCTGTGGTCATACACATGTTCACTTGTTCCAACTCAGAAAAAAAATTCACAAGTCCTACAATCCAATAGGCATACCAACTTTTAATTAACCCAAAGGCAGCTTGCAAGTCCCAATTTAATCCCAATTTTGGCAAAAAAACAGTAGTTTATAATTTATTTGTCATCTCAGTTAATATTTAGTTTTAAATCCATTCTTTTAAAAGTGAATGATTCTCAGTTGCAAAAAATATATATTGAACATAAAAACTTGTATGAAAACTTTGAGGCTGATGATCGGCCCTGTGGGATTTTTCCAATTCACCAGTTGGGGCCGATGATCAACCCCGTCGGATTAAAAGGGAGGGATTTGAGTCAGATAAAGTGGGAGATTTTAAGTTTTCTCTTTCATTCCTTATGTTTTGCCTTTTACATTTTTCAACATCTTAAGATTAAATTGAATTATGATGCTATGATATGACTATTTTGATAAATATTTTGAGGAACACCAATGTTTATTATCATAACCATTGAAAAACTAACATTGAAAGGAAAAAAATGAGAAATGATAATTGTAATTTATTTTTATCAAACACTGTTTATTCCACTTTTTTGTAACGGTATAACCCTACCAGTTTCAAGGCTTTCACCTTATCTTCAGGGGAGCACAAACAAGACTAAATGCTGTTCGAACTGGTACCGATACTCACGCTTCAACAGAAATGACATTTTTTTATAAATAACAAGTTTTTCTTGCAAGGATAAAAAATATGTTCATGAATAAAAATAATATTTCTATGCATTATGTTGCTCATTTTATTTATTTGCCTATCAAAACTATTTCTTTCTTTTTTAAAAGTTAGACAGAAAGAAGGCCTGAGAAGAAGACAAGAGATTCGTGAATAATGAGAGATAAACAAATAAATACATACATACACATACTGTATTTTACGGACTATAAGACGCACCTTCATTTTTAGGCAATTTAAAAAAAAAATAACATTTTTACGATTTTTATTAAGATTGCAAAGCCAGACTAAAAAATAATTCATAGTTTATAAAACCGAACTGACCTTTAAAATCCCTGAAAATCGTCATCTGAACTTTCTTCTTCTTCCTCTTCATCGTCATCGTTGTCCTCTTCATATATAAGATGGTCTTCACTTTATATGAAGAGGACAACGATGACGCCATTTTTAAGACTGGCAGGAATTTTAAATCAAACACTGGACATTTTTATATTAATTTCGAGTATAAGACGCACCTGAATTTTGGAGGCAATTTTTTGAAGAAAAAAGTGCGTCTTATATTCCGTAAAATACGGTATATATCATCATGCAGTGCCCCTTTTATGAAAGGTAGGGAAAACCGATTTCCACACTCTTCTATCCAAGTATACCACTTTTTCTTCGTCAACATTCAAACATCTTGACATGCATAATCTTCTATTACTCACAGTGTTGCTGAGAAACGTACAAGAATAGGAAACATTATCCTTAAAGTAACTGTAAAATACTGTCATTCCTACTTTTAAATTGGCTACATGAGTAGCATGTTACTTAAGATTGAAACAACTGCTGCTTTTTTAAAGTAACTTTATCAACATTCTTTATTCATGCTATTAACTTCCTCTTCAATCAAATTTTGACCAACTTGATTCATCTACATTTCCCTCAGTCTCGTACACCAGTGCTCCGCAACCGGTGTGCCGTGGCACACTGGTGTGCCGTGAGCCGGATACAGGTGTGCCGCGGTTAAATTCAATGTATTTGACATTTAACAATTTTTCATTATGTATTTAATATACAATGACAAATTATTTTTCATAATACTGTCTATTTTTCAAAATGTAGTATAGAATAATTATTATAACTAAATAATTTTTCAATGGTCCCCCAGCACCTGGTGCTAACTGTTGAAAACTGCGTAGTGTGCTTTGTACACACCATGGCCGCACCAAATTAATCATAGACAAAGAAAAATGACCCTCATGCGCGTCGCTGAAGACTCATACGCATGCTTAAAAGGTCTTGACCAAGAACTTCGAGTTGCGCTGTCAAAAATCGAGCCGAATATAAAACTTTTGTGTTCATTGAAACAAGCGCAGGTATCACATTAATTAATTATTATTTTATAATAATTATTAGGATTGCGTAAAAATAAATATGTTATAGTTTTATGTATGTATACTTTTCAAATAAAAAACAAAAATTTATTGTAAAATTTGTGTATCAATTTAATACCTATATATTTTAGCTTTTGGTGTGCCGCGGAATTCTAGGAAGAATTTTGGTGTGTCGTAGGTGAGAAAAGGTTGCGGAGCACTGTCGTACACCATGCACTTATATATTCGTCCAGTCATTCACTTATTTGTTCTTACTTATACTTTGGATATGTGGAGAATTTCAGAATTTACTTAATTTATCTTATGAAAGACTTTTCCTTCTACTATATATTAATTTAGGATATTTATTCTTGTTCCTATCTTTATGTTTTTAATTAAATTAAAAATATCTTTTCACCATGTCTCAAAACAGTAAGGTGTTCCATAAAAGGGTTGAAAATGAGATTTTGATGAAAATATATTTGATAATTAATCAAGATAATGTGTTTTTGGTGCAAAAACTAAAAGTGAAAGTTCACACTAGTGAATAAATATTAGTCCAAAGACTTTTGTAATAAGCAAAATTAGCCAAAGCAAAATATACTTAAGTCTTAAATTACTTTAAACCTAACCTAAAAAATAATTTCACAAAATTTGAATGATTGTAAATGTAAAGCAACAAATTATTTACTGATTTAATGGTAATGGAAGTCTTAAAACTGATGCTGTATAAGTGAATGTTTCCATAAGAGGTAAATATGATATGCACAGATGATGGCATAGTTGAGATAACTTTGTACAATACTTAGAATTAAACTCTGCAAGTCATAAAATTTACAAATACGTTATGACATAAAATATTGTATCAATTAAATCGACATTTAATTAAAAGAGTTATATCATGTATTTGAAAAGGTATTGTATTAAACAGTAAAGGTCTATTTTTCTACAGTTAATATATCGTCGCCGATATTGCAGGAACACGTAACTCGATTTTTTGGTATAAGTAACTTTCTTTATTTTTTGTCATCTCTTGTATCATTGACACATTTTTGCATTAACACATATATTTATTTTTAACAAGGAACGCATTTATTCGTAACTGTAATACCAAGAGACATTTTTATTTGATAATATTTTTGCAGAAAAATCGTTTTTTGTCTCCCCTGTAAAATTTGGGCAATCTTAGATACGTGTTCCTGCAGTATCGGCGATGATATGTTCCATTTGAGTACTTCATGATCACTGTTGCAGTTCAGCATGGCATTTTCTTGGATCTCTTCATTTTGACTATTTTTAAGGACTTTCACTTAGAAAGTTCATGGAGGGTGTGAGACTACTTCTAATGCCACAAAAAATGGTAACTGTTAGAAAACTGGGGATCTTGAATGGTATTACATTGCTTGGAGATTGTGAGTGATTTATAGTGTAATGTGTAAAACTTGAACTTTTTTCATCTTGACAAAATTATGCGCAACAGCTCCTTCCCTAAAAGTGACAGCCTCTGTGTATCAAAAGCTATTATAGTTCGGAAATTCTAGGATGAGTCCTGTGACAGCTCACAAATTTTCCCCAATACAACCTTATGTAATGTATTTACCTAAATAACTTGCTATTTATTAGAATCGAGGCTTATATTAAAGTTGATAAAATAATTAAAATTACTGAACATCGTTACAAGGTTGTATTGGGGCAAATTTGTGAGCTGTCACAGGACTCATCCTAGAATTTCCGAACTATAACAGAGTTAATTTACATATTTCGATACCACAGTTGCTGGGAATGGGGTCTTATTTAGGGTAAGTGCTACAAATGGCACTTTTAATTCTATCCTTAGCCAAGAAACACTTACGGCTGTTTGGCACCTGCAAACTACCTATTTTGCTACATGATTCTTGGCATGTTATCAATTGGCATGTCCTTAAGGACTTAGATAAAAAAAACTTATAAATTATGTGAAGTGTGTAGAGTGAGACTGAAAACTGACAAAGACTGAAAACCCTAACAGCAGGAGATTACCAGGAAGGCCGCCGAAAAGATGGAAGGACAGCTGGACGTCATCATCCCAGGACAGCCCACCATCACAAACAGGTCATATGACCTAAACCAAGAGGAAGAAGAAAAAGGGTAGAGTTGAGTTAGTAGCATCATGTATTTGAATGCCATTTGGTAACTGACTAAGAGCTGCAGCTATCTTAACGCCCACTAAGGACTAAACAAATTGGACATTTTTACACCAAATAATAGATTTGCAGTCTCGGTCTAAGAAGGCATACATGAAGCACTGTGTTGCAAACTGACATGGATGAATGTATATTTTAGCATCTCTGTATTCTTTTAAATAAACCACATGTATGTTTGTTTTTGTCATTTTTTTCTTATAATAGGATACATATCTACTGTTCTAGTATCTACATGAAACTTTATGGATGCCCATGAAAATATACACTTAACATACATACATATCTAAATAAATATATGTGTGATTTTTTACATTTCATTGACAAAACAATTTTATCCAATGTAATGATGAATACTAACAGCTGTACACATTTTACTGGCATACTCTATGTGTTGTCCTATAGTATTTTACTGGCATACTCTATGTGTTGTCCTATAGTATTTTACTGGCATACTCTATGTGTTGTCCCATAGTATTTTACTGGCATACTCTATGTGTTGTCCTATAGTATTGATTAATTATACACAATTCTATAAAAAGTGACATTCATTGTCTCTCTTTTAGTTTTACATGTACACCAGTGCTTGACTTCAAGATGAGATCAGCTGTCAGTTGAAGTGCCTGTCCCGAAGGTAAAAGTTCAAAATTTCTTATGATTTTGGATATATTAGCTTTCATCTCCATCATAGCAAACTTTTGACCTGAAAAAAAAAAAATATTTAAAAAATTACAATAATAAATATTATCAATAATGCAATACAGAAGAATTATTGTGCATATCAATGGATTTAAAAAAAAAATTATTGTACCTGATACATGGCTGTTTTATTGAGCCAAGGTATTAAAATAATTCTTTAAAATGTACTATTGACTGTATCTACACATTTCAATGTGGAGGGTTTTGCTAATTTTTTTTTTTAAGGTTGAGTTAGATTAAGGTTAGGTTTGGTTGGAACACCTAGTTGTTTGTTAATTATTTATTTAACACTTATTGCAAATAAAATCTGGCGGGTTTATTGCCAGGCGGTAATCTCTTCCAACCAACCAGACAAAAGTAAATGAAGCAAGTTATGTGGTCGCATAAATCATTCAAATGACTATCCATTCCCACGAAATCCATAAACACATACGTGAGCATATGCCCACGAACCCCACAAAGACAAACAATCACCCGAACATTATTTTTCATATAAAGTGAGATATCATCAATCAAAAGGAAAGGAAGGGATGGTGGAGAGGAAAGGAAAAGAAAAATCAGGAATGAAACACGTTATTTTACTGACTAAAAAATTAAGAGTTTTTTAGTCGCTTCTTAAAGCATGCCAAGGACGGAGTAAGTCTTATATTGATTTGTAACTGATTCCAGAGTCTCACTGCATGAACAGTAAAATTAATTAGTGATGTAGGTAAGTAACAGGACTAGCCCTAGTTGATAAGATACCTGTTTGCTCCTGGCCCTAGTTAGTAAGATACCTGTTTAACCCTTCCCTTACGGTGCTAAAATTGAAACGCGTGCTCCGGTGTTGGGTAGTGAGTACGCGATCAAAAATTAGCGATTTTAAATCGGAAAAATAAGAACATTCATAGATAATCCCCTTAATTAATTATAATTGAAGTTAAAAATTATAATAATTGAGATTTATTTGCTGAAAACATTAAAAAACCATCTGGCAACGCTCACGGAACGGGCGTACGTCTAATTTATTAGCAAGCCCAGAAGCAACTGCGGCGCGGAGCAGTAGTGGCTTACGCCGGCGTGGCTTACGCTTGCGAGGATTGAGACAATTGAGCTCCTCGCAATTCAGTGGAGTATGCAAGAGTGAGATGTGAATATAGTGTCGCGCTTCCCACATACTCTTCACCTATCGTCAAGACACAAGGTCGAGGCACTCACAGCGTTTAAATGCGAATTTGTTTCCGATCTTCACAAAATACCCACGATATAGTCGATAAAATCTGATTATTATTAATATTATTTTTTAAATCAATGCGTAAATATATTATGGAGGAATACCTAAAATCTTAACCTTGTATTTATTATATTTATAGAGATATTGATGGTTATTAGAAGCAACGTGTAGAAGATACCCAACACAGGGAAGGAAAGGTTAACAACCCAGGGGTTGTGGACCAATACCCGTTGCTATCTATGTAGATTGTTAAAAATAGTTATCTTTTGGTTTTTGCTCAGGGCTTGCTTGTTTTTTCTGGTTTATTATAGATGGTTACTACATAAACCCATCTGGTTGTACTGTATTCAATGAAAGTATAATATAATACAACACAATAATACAAATTTCAATTTTCATACCTATACAATTCCTAGACCCTGCACTGAATGGCACTGCAGAGTATGGATTTCTCTTACTAATCTCTTCAGGAAGATATCTCTCAGGAATAAATTTATCTGGATCTGGAAACACATCTGGATTCCTATTCATGTTGTATACCAAGATTACAACTGTCGTGCCGCCTGGTACGCGAATGTCATCTAAAAAAAAAGTAAAGCAATTTTATGACATGTTGATTTGAAAATCTAATAATGTTTATTTATTTCAATATATGCTCTTTTATTTACCATTAAAAATAGTCAACATCCAAATTAGAATTTTAAGTGCGAATAAATATAAAATCAACGTGTCATAAAAAGTCTAAACATTAACATGAATCATACACAAGAAATATCAGAAATTCGTCCATGCATAGTACCTACCTTACATATAAAACAAACATTTGTAATCGAAAATCGGAAAGAAGTATCGATTTATTTTTCTCATGCTAAATATCCTCAGTGAGATACAGGCAAAAGCCTAGTTTACTGGGGATACGACAAATGAAAGGCAATAAACCCAGATCCATTAAAATTGTATGTCCAAATCAAATTATCTGTTGTTTTTCTCAAATTGTGTATATTTCTTGTCATGTGTAATAATAAATAAATAAGACAGGCTCAGGTGATCTAAGACCATACAAATACAGATAAATTTGCAAATTAAATATTAATCGGTTAGAAAAGAATAAAAACCAAAATATCTTAGTTTAATTCATTCACTCCAATACACATGTGAAAAAAAGAAAAAAATGCACATCAAAACTTCAACATATTTTCAGAAATCTCAGAAAGTTCGATAGAAAAAAAAGCCAATTTGCTACTTAAGTACCCTTTTTATATTTGAATCTTTTTTCCCCTTATCAACTGGGTTAAAATAATACGAGAGTTCCCCTATATTTATCAGTCCTTAGCCTGTCAGGTCCTTAGCCATTAGCCTTTGTACCATTATTATTGCTAATTTTAGTAGTTTTTTGACTGTAAATTATTTTAGTGTGTGATATTGATTCCCTAGTAATGTGCTTGTGAAATTGCTAAAACAGTCAATCACAAATCTAAACCAAATAAATACTAAAATTAATAATGTATTGGGTGTTAACATAAGTCCTGTCCGTTTTTTCAAAATTTAAAAATGAGCACCAAAAAAACAAAATGGTAAAGGTTATATATACGTCATTCGAAAGAAAATTTTCTGCTCTACAAGATATTGTGTTTACTTTTACGTTACATATATTATTTTATTTGATTACAAGCCTTCGAAATGGAATGTCAAGTAGACGAAAGTAAGCATTTTTGACACCTCCTTCTGTTCGCGTTCAATCGAGGGAATAAAGCTGCTCGCTATTTGTGAAATGTACGGTGAAGATGCTTTGAATGAAAGGACAGCTCGTTGATGATTTTTGCATTTCAAAGACGGTAATTTCGACCTGAAAGACATGGATCATTCCGGACGACCCGTGGACTTCGACGAGGACCGCTTAAACCATTTTATTCATGAAGATCCCCTTCAAACCACCGTAGAATTGGCTGAGCAGATGAATTGTAGTCACATGACTATATACCGCCATCTTAAATCAATGGGAAAAGTCCAGAAGTTCGGCGCTTGGTTTCCACATGTTTTGGGTGTCGAAAATGCTCACTTTCGTCTACTTGACATTCCATTTTGAAGGCTTGTAATCAAATAAAATAATATATGTAACGTAATAGCAAACACCATATTTTGTAGAGCAGAACATTTTCTTTCGAGTGACCTATTTACTTTTGGTGCTCATTTTTAAATTTGAAAGAAAATGGACACAACTTATGTTAACACCTAATAGATAAATTTTACAAAAGGTTAAAAAAAGTTCCAGTTAGTGTCATAACAAAAACTTAACGAAGAAAACAAAAACATAGAATAATCTGCAAGAAACAAACATTAAATGATTAAAAAAATTACTTAATATCATTTGTACAGTTAATATACAATATATTTTAAATTTGTTTAAAAACAATATTGTTCCTCATATGGTTTCAAGGCTTATAGCAACACTTGCAGATGGTTCAGTCAGTGTAATGTAACAGTATAATCCTATGCACATCTTTAATCCCTTCAGTGAACCCGTGAATAGGCCAGTCATCGACTTTTAACTATCAAATAATTATTAGATAAATGTGAAGCCAGTTTTTAATGTAACAAGTAATACTGGTACATACTTATGTTTGTATCTTTTGGTGTCTGTCTAGCGAGCATTGGCACTGATGGGTACAGTCTCAAAGCTTCTTTTAATGCCATCTCCAAGTATTTCATATCTCCCAAGTCACTATAAAAGAAAAAAATAAAAGTTTTGACACATAACTGTAACCAGCGGCGGCTCGTGACTTTAAAAACAGGTGGGGCATGATGAGGCTGAAGATACCCTCCCAATTTTATTTTGTCAAAAAAAAAATTATCTATATGTTTTTAGTACAGTGAGGTCGAACCAAGAAAATACTAAGAATTATCAATTTTTTTATTGCGAAATTAAACAAAAATAATTTTTATTTAAATATAAACATTAACAAAACTATCATTATAAAAAAACATGTATTTTTCACAAAATCAAATGAAAATATTTTTTATTAACGTATAAAAATTGAATAAACAAAACTCTAATTATAAAAATATGAATTTTTCACAAAATCAAATGGAAATCGTTTTTATTAATATAATACGTGAACATGAAAAACAAAAAAATAAATGTCGTTCATTACAGCGCGGGGCAGGCGTGCTCCTGCCCCAAACAGACCTTTACACAGCAAAGGAAAAGCGACCTTCTATATACGGTAATACGGAACTTTTCTCTTTACCTCCACTGACTAACCAAACACCATGAGATCTCGCGTCATAGCGACAGCTTAACTGAAGCTAGCGACCGCGTGACCACGGCAGATACAAAACTGCCCCGCCGCAACTCGTTTAGTTGTATGCGTGCATCGTATTTCGTACTTCGTGCGCGTATATATTTCACACCTACTTACCAGTAATAAGTTAATATCGTTTTTATTAAAATATTTATAAATCATTACGTGCAAATAATATTCCGAAAAACTAAGAATAATTACAATTATACCAATAATAAAAACACGTTTCAAAAACATTTCAGCTAATTATTATTTTTTTATTAGGAGAAATGTGTGTGGGGCAGTGCCCCGGTTGCCCTTAAAGACGAGCCGCCCCTGACTGTAACTATCTTATATGCTTAAATTTTCAGTATCCATAAAGAGGGTGCGTCAGTTATTTGAGAATAAATTTTGAGATTGAGGAAAACAAAATATTCAGTAGAAAAACTAATATATTCATAAAATTTATTCTACACATGTTCTTACATATACATAAAAAAGGTTGTTCAATAAAACCACCTTCAGCTTTGATAACAGCCTCAACGTGGCTTCTGAAATGTCTACATGCATTGATCAGGTGGTCCTTATTTCTGTTGGTCATAACGTCCATGATGGCAAGCCTCAACGAGTTCTTGGTATTGTGAGCATGCTTGTCATGCACCAGATCTGATTATTGATTCTGAGATATGGAGCTGATTGCTGGGGTTCTCATTGATGATAAGTTGAACTTTCTGGACTAACTTGATTTTCCTGACATTGTCCAGCCATTGAGAATGTTTTTTTCTTTTGGCCACTGAACGCACATTCCTGCCAGAGGCCAGGAGCTCTTTTCTGATCTTAATCACGAATATCCTGGAGACATTTAAGAAGTTTGCTATCTCCAAGTCTCTATGGTTGGTGGCTAAGGCTTGCCTAACAACATGCCCTGTGTAAGATTTGATGTTTCTATGATGGAGTTGAAAAATGAGAGAAAGTATTTAGTTTATGCCACTTAAAGCCTCTAAAAATTGTGTTTTCAAATAGATGACATACCCTGTATATTAGACGTTCTTGTTTTTTAGGCCTAATTTTATGATCATTAATTACAACACTAATTTTGACAACAATTTTTCTAACTATATTTATTTTTTAAATATTAAAAAAACCTATTTGGAAATGTAAATTAGAATTATGACTCTCTATTTTATTATGTATAACAACCATAAGCATCATAATGAAACAAAACTTTTGAGATGTGGATAAACAAGGGAAATCTCAAAGATTCCTCTGACAGATGATATTGCAAATGAAGAAGTGCATTTTGCTCGAAAAACTGTGCAAGTTGCAATATGTTAGTGTCAAAATGAGCTCCTAAGCCTTCTGGATATAGTTTTTTGATATGTGGTTGTCAGTTGAATTTTTCATCTATTGTGAGTCCCAAATATTTTTCATTTAGACTTGGCTGGATCAAGTGACAATGACAATTCTGCAGATTTGAATCGAGGCATTCATATTTGTATACAATTCAACCCTTATTTCTTTCAAATGTGGAGATGTTATATGTGAAAAAAATTCACTACAATGATTGGTAAAAATTGTCTACATACCTTAGACTTGATGGCCTTGTTTTGTCATCACCAAAAATGTTTTGCTGTTCTTCAAATAATTTTTCTTGCACTTTAGGGTAAGTTGACATTAAATAGAGAGCAAAGCTTAGTGCTGAAGTTGTAGTGTCATGGCCCTAAAATATGTGTTTTATTAATTTGTTGTTTTTAATTAGATTATGACACAACAAAATGTATCAATGAATCCTAACCATAAGATATTCAATTTTATAATAATAATGTGAAGACACTTTTAACATATAGTGCCGTTTAGAGAGCCAATTTTTCTCAAGGACGCTCCAACTCAGGACTTGAACTCACTGCAGATTAACCTTTCCCTTCCTGTGCTAAAAAAATCCGCATGTTCTAGTGCTGTGTATTCAATACACATGTAAAAATGAGCTATTTAAAATTGGAAAAATAACAATATTCATAGCCAATCGCTTAAATTAATTAAATTTAAAGTCAAAAGTGATGATAATTGAAATTTCATTGCCGAGAACATGAAAAAAACATCGGCCGACATTCACAAAAAGGGGCGATGCAACCACCTCAAATGGCTGCCCGAAAGCTACTGAAGCGAGCGAACTGAGATTCTATTTCTTGCGTTCCCATATACCGAAGTAGAGTGAGAGTGAGACGTGAATGGCGTCGCTTCCTCACCCATAGCGTTTTTTTAGAATGAATATATCTACATCACAAACTGGCACACGTTTGACTGTATTGGTGAATTTATTCCCGATTTTCACAAAATATCTCTGATGTGGCCGATAAGTGCTAATTATTAATAATATTATTTTTTTCATTCAATGCGTAAATGTATTACGGAGGAATACTTAAAATCTAAACCCAGTATTTATGGAGATATTAAAGTTTTTAGAAGCAATGTGTACTAGTTACACACCACAGGGAAGGAGGGGTGAATATTTTGCTAATGCATTGCTTTGTAACAAGATGTATTAATTTGTCATTATTGTTAGTTTTATGTAATGTATTTATCTAAATAACTTGCTTTTTATTAGAATTGAGGCTTATATAAAAGTTGATAAAATAATTAAAATTACTGAACATCGTTACAAGGTTGTATTGGGGCAAATTTGTGAACTGTCACAAGGACCATGCTACAATTTATCAAGTTTATTGACCTAATAGTAGCGAAGTATCACTATGTCTAAAATGTTTTTTTATCTGTAATTGTCGGTATGCCCTTATGTTTCTTTGCGTGATTGTAGAAGAACCAGATGGAACCTTAACTCAACCCAAACATGAACATAATGGAAACCCATGATCACAGCACATAGTGCCTTAGAACCAGAACCCGAGAAGATGGATTCAAGTCAGGAGGAAGAAGAATATACTTGATAATTAAATCTTATTTCATCATTTTATACAAATAAATCATTTATATTTTCAAGGAAAAAAAGTATTCATAAATTCGATTATAGATGGATAATTTATAATCCATATCTCTTTTATTATTACAATAAAAGAGACAAATTTTGTTCATTAACTGAGTAAAATTAACTATTCCCATTATCAAATATTTTAATTGACTCAACTATTATTTATGAGTTTTTATTTGATGTAGTCAAACAAGGCTGTAACAGGTAAAACTAGATATTTGTATTTTAAGAATAATTAATTGATTAAGATAATATATATGATACATACAGTGCCGTAACTAGCTTTTCATATTATATATTCTATGCATTGTTTATTTTTGGGGGCCTTATTTTTATTTTTGATAAATAAATTTTGATTTCATTTTAATTTAATTTAATTTATGTCAACATTCAAATAAATTGTTTGATACAAAGATTAAAAAATAACAAAAAAAATATTTAACATTGACACGTAAGGAGTGTTATATTAGGTGTTAACATAAGTGGTGTCCTTTTTTCCAAATTTAAAAATGAGCACCAAAAGTCAAACAAAATGGTAAAGGTTATACGTCATTAAAAAATAGAAAAAAAATCAGGATTATAAAACTGGTGACGAAACCCTGGAACTGATGTAAAATATGAACTGTCAAAAAAGAATGAGTTACGCGCACTTTTTTGGCACACTTCGAAAAATTGTCGATCTAATATAAAATATTCATTTCTGTGGATATTTATAAATGTTTTTATTTCGTAATGACATCATTCAAATCATAGAGGTTTTGATGAGGAATACATAAAGTATAAAGACCCTGCAATCAGTATGTTTAGAGAAATTAAATAAAATATACGACCTGGTCGCTCGCGTCCCATCACCGCACGGCAAGTGTTAAAAAAATAACTACAAATCTTTGTATAATTCCAAATCTTTGCAATTATGTTTGCATTTTATTCTTTGGTTACTGATAAAACAAGAAAAAATCAATATTGTTACGTAACATATTACGTTTAGCTCACTTTGTCATAAGAGTAGCTGTTAAATAGTGCATTCTTACTAAGCTGCTATAAAAGAAGCTGTTACGCTGCTATTTAAAAAAAATAGCTTAATGACATTGGAATTTTTTCTATGATTTCCGTTGAAGCTAATTATGAATAATTAAGAAAAAAATCACTACTGGGAATTAAGTTTTATTAAAATATTTTACCTCAAATAAAAATGTGTCCACTTCTTCCCTTATATCAATATCAGTCAGAGGTTTTCCATCAATAGTAGAAAGTAGAAGAAGATCTAAGAAAGCCATTTTCTTCTTTGTACCTGTTGAAAGAGTTTTTTTTAGTATTTATTAACATGACTTTTTCTTTAAAAAATTAAGAATATTTTCTTGGTAAAAAAGTTAAATGATTACTGTGAATATCAATAATTTATAAAATCATAAATAATTTAAGGATCTTCATGGTCCTTAGTGGTTGATTGCTTTTTTACTAATTTATCATTTACTGCATTATTATGCCATTATTATCGCATCATATGCCATCGTCATTATTGTATTAACCATCAACATAACACATCGATCAATAAATCCCTGGACTAACTACTAAAACACATTTGTTTGCCAAAATTCTTCTTTATTCATCAACATAGTCTCCTTCAAGAGCGATACATTCATTCCAACGCTTGCCTAACTTTTCTATGCCAGCCGTGTAGAACGATTTATATTGGTTTCAAAATAGGCGTTAGTTTCGGCAATCACTTCTTCATTGGAGCCAAATCTCTTTCCCTGGAGCATCTTTTTGAGGTCTGCGAACAGCCAATAGTCGTTGGGGGCCAAATCTGGAGAATACGGTGGGTGCGGAAGCAATTCGAAGTTCAACTCATGCAATTTGACCATCGTTACCATCGACTTGTGACACGGTGCATTGTCCTAATGAAAGAGAACTTTTTTCTTCTTCATATGGGGCCGTTTTTTTGCAATTTCTGCCTTCAAACGCTCCAAAAACTCCTGTTTATTTCGCGTAAACAGCGCCAAACAGCGCTCTGAATCATCGATGCGTTGTTGTTTCTGTTCCATTGTGATCAAACGCGGCACCCATTTCGAAAAAAGCTTTTTTATGACCAAATGTTCATGCAAAATAGTGTAAACACTATCAAAAGATATCTTCAAGATGTCAGCTATCTTACGCAACTTTACTTTGCATCCATCACGATTTTGAGGGTTTTTTTTGTAGTGTAACAGCCTCATTTGGACGACCAGAGCGTTCAGCATCATTTGTGTCTGTACGACCGCGTTTGAAATTAGCATACCACCGACAAATGGTTGTTTTCGACGGAGCAGAGCCCGGATAGCACTTTTCAAGCCATCGCTGAGTTTGAACGGTATTTTTTCCCATTAAAAAGCAATGTTTTATAAACACACGAACTTCGGTTTTTTCCATTGTTTTAAAATATCAAAAGTAGCCTCACTAAAACAACTGTAACTCAATTACACAATGTCGGAATGTTATGAAAGTTTGACACGTAACTTTTAAAGGTTGGTACTAACTGAAAATGGCATGGATTTGTTATTAGAGGCGCTATCTGTTTGTTAGTTCCAGGACTTATTGATCGATGTGTTATATGTTCATTAGTGATATGAATAAAACATTTTTAATACAATGAATACCTTAGCTACAATATTTTTTCTCGTTTTGCAAATCTTTAGTAACAAAAATGTAAGATTATGTATTCAAGAATTGATAAAATGTTTTCCACTGACAGTTTTCTGAGTGGGAATTGCTGGGAAGACTTTGCGTGATTGTGTAAGGAACACCACAATCCGAGAGGTCTGTGAGGTCCAAGATGTGGTCAGATGGAGACGACAGCGTCGACGATACTGGTACCAACATGTACAGAGAATGAATTCCGCAAGAATTCCATACATAGCTCTGTATGGGGTGCCGGATGGACGGCGTCCACAAGGGAGATCCCCGAAACGATGGAGAGATAGCTGGAGCTCAGCATCACAGGAGGACAATCCTGTAGTAACAGACTCTTGACTCTACATAAAGTTGAAGAAGAAGTTTTCTGAGTACAGAAAGTGTCACAAATGAAAAATATTGTAACTCGAGAATCCTCAGTATAAACAAATCTGATGGTATTGTAATATGCTAAGCTTTGTTGTATACAGTAAAACCTGGCAGGTTTATTGCCATGTCAGATATCACCCAACCAACCAGAAAGATGTTTAATAGTTCTTAAGTGAAAACTAGATTCGAACTCTTAAAAAAATCTTGGTTCCAATAGGATTTGAGCCTGCAGCCTATGGATGGGAAGATGGGGGTTTTCACAATGCAACAGATGTCTGAGGTCATTATTTGGATGAAAATGTAAATGAAATGAAGATATTCAATCCATTTTCAACTTTTTTTTAGATATTAGTATGTACTCGTATATAGTAAGTAAGGTTTTATGGAATAAGATTTTTTTAAGCGACTGAAAAAACTCTTAATTTCTCCTATTATGAAGTAATAAGGCATCCTGCCATTGGACCAATACTCTAAACAGGTATTCACAACTTACTCTTAATTTATAGTCAGTAATATAATGTGTTTCATTCTGTTTTTTCTTTCCTCTCCACCATACCTTCCTCTTCCTTTGATTGATGATATTGTAGCGACTATACGTGCGGTCACTGAACCCACGAGACGACCTTTGCCCACCTTAACAATGCGAGACAAACAATGGAAAAAGTCCACTCGGTCGGTCATTCAACTCACTACTAGCGGAGACCGCATTCCATGAGGAAAGGTGAGAGTAACACATCTTCCGCGCTGTCTCTTAAAACAAAGGATACCTACGCATCGACAATAAACATATTGTAAGCGCAAAGCTGAGACAGCGATATATCTCGTACGCATTCCCGCACACGTCCAAAACATTATAAATACCGACGTTTGTCAATAAAATTCCTCTTTGCATATTCCGATTTTGACAAGTTTTTATTTATCAACAATCATCCTCATCATCTCTCCTTTAAGGAACAACCGTTCCTAAAATATTGTTCAAATATTTTGTAAAGATGAATAATCGTTTTAATAATGTTTGCAACCATACAAATTCCTTTATTTACTTTTGTCTGGTTGGTTTGAAATCATTGCCACCTGGCAATATTTCCACCAGATTTTTTTTACAATGAAGTGTTACATAAATAAATAAATAAAAACAAAATATTCTTATAAACCTGTGTCATCGATATAGCTTGACATAGTCTCTTGCGTGCGTTCCAGGAGTGTTCTCCTCTCTCTGATCATCTTGTTGGTGAAGCCGTGGAGCACTGCTAGAGCATTCAGCTGTTTCTTGTAATCATCGGTCCATTTGAAAAGGAACTCCACTTTCTTGAATGGGTTCTTTACCCTGTCTATGATGACCTCACATTGTCTGTAAATAGTCATTAATAATATTATTTTATTGTATAAATTATCACTACCTGCTTCTCGTAATGGTTTTTTTTTTATCAATGTTATCCATATTTATTAATGTTGTGGTTTTCGAATATTCAAAAAAATCCATAAATTTTTATGTAACGTCATATTTCATGGACAAATTTATTACATTAAGTTTCATGGACACATTACTCTTAATTTCAAAAACATGTTACATCAAGTTTCATGAACATATTGCTTTGCATTTTCATATTCTTCGTTGTGAATGAAGAAAGTTCAAAGAAGAGATAGGATGATAAAAAAATGGATATAGTTTGAGAAAATTTGACTGAAGTAAAGAGCGTGTATGACAAACTTTATGGATGTGAATGAGACATAGGTTCTTTGTGCTATTAGAAAGGTTTGGAGATTTGTTCTCTTTGTCTACCTGATAAGTGATATGGCATGATGTTATGTGTATGATTTGCATTCTGTAGTTCCGAGTCTGATTGCCTGGGGATGTTGGACAGTTTTTATTCAGACTTAAATTTATTGTTTCCCTGGCACTTAGTAGCTTAAATTCAAAAAAACTTTCTTGAATTGATTATCGCTAGCTTTAGTCAATAAGATTAGTTTCATGATTTTATTTTTTATAATACATAACATAGATATATACGAGTACATACATCCTTTAATAATATAAATAATCTAGTATAAACGAAACATTAAGGACAATACATTGCCTCTGGAGTTGAGTAACCCTGCATCAACATGTATAAGGTTTCGATTCTCCGAAGCAACTTGCATCTTGTTCTACAAGTGAGCCCGTGTGTTTTCTATATCTCAAGATCTATCCATAAAATTCTCAAAAAATCAAATTTTTGTTCTATGTAAGCGTTGTTCCACTAAAAACAAATCTGAGTTCTTTACCTCTATAAAATAAGTCTTCGACAATTACGTAAGTCTGCTTGGTGAAGTTTGGTAATATTTTGTGGTATACATACATATATTGAACTTAAATAATTTTAAAACCATGACTGTCTTTATTATTATTTCTGCTTTTTGTATCTTCATGTTGGTTTAAGATAAAGTTTTGTATATTTTGTCAATAATTTTAAGTACTTGTATAACCTGTCACATGTTCATTTGTATTAGGTGTTAACATAAGTTGTGTTCATTTTTTTCAAATTTAAAAATGAGCACCAAAAGTAAAACAAAATGGTAAAGGTTATACGTCATTCGAAAGAAAATGTTCTGCTCTACAAGACATGGTATTTGCTTGTACGTTACATATATTGTTTTATTTGATTACAAGCCATCAAAATGGAATGTCAAGTAGACGAAAGTGATCATATTAGTGACGCATAACCTTTACCATTTTGTTTTGCTTTTGGTGCTCATTTTTAAATATGGAAAAAACGGACACAACTTATGTTAACACCCAATATATAAAAGACACTGTTGTGTCGTAAATTAAATAAATAAATTAATTAAAGGCAAAAAGCTTAGAATTCGTCATCGTAGGTATTAGCTATACTACCGCAATATGAATAATAATTGCCTTAATATTAATAAAATTTGCGTATGCTATTGCTATTCAGCAAGTACATCATAATAAAAGATCAAATTTGATGTAGTAAATATATACATAGTTTTTTTTCTATTCGGATAATATTACGAGAACAAATTTGAGTTTGGAATTCAGATATACTGAAGAGTAGGGTCAGGAGACAACATTGTCTTCGAATCCATTAATCAAGCCTTTGGATTTAGAACCAAAGAAGTAGACACATACCTGTGATCATAAGCACACATAATACTACCGCACGTGAAGAGACAATAACACTCACACACGTCTCCGTATTCCAATCAGACTGGGACCCTTTGTTTCATTTATCTTTTCGGATACAATCGAGAAACGAACCAGAAACCTCTCGGAGGTCGCCTTGTGAGATAATAAAAATTATCATACAAGGAAAATCAATAGAATCACTGATTCCCATTTAGATTCCGTCAAGGATACCGATTAGTATTATTTACATATTGATCATTAAAAAAATATATTCAGCTGCTGACCAGTGTAGATGTACAAAAACCAGTTTTTTACGCGACATCTAAAACCTCGAATCGGTTTGATTAGACGATTCACATCACAACCTTGACAATGATCATCAAATTACTTGTTTCCAACTGTCAAATTGAAAACAATTCTAAATTGTTAAAATTGAAAAAAAAAAACATCGTTTTTAATTAGAGATTCATGTAACTTTTATATTTAAAACAACATTAATTAATTATTTAAATAATAAATAACATATTATAGATAACAACTCCTGTGCGCGTATTGGTTTATTTTGTGCAACACGTTGCATTTCAGCTAGCACATAATTGAACTCAAGGTTTTAGTTGTAATTATTTTTTTCGGGCCGGTGTTGGCCCGCGAGTTTATTTTGATTACATTGTAAAATTTACAATATAAGTAAATCATATAAAATGATAATCAGATATTTTTATTTAATGACCAATTAAGAAACACAATAACTGACATACATAATTAAATTGAACATTTTAACTGTAATTAATGGTATGAGATTTATCCTAAAAACTTACAATAAGTGACATACATAGGTAATTCACAGAATGGAATTAAACATTATAATTATGATTAATAAGAGGTTGGAGTCCACCCCCGACCCTGCGCCATAGATATCTCACTCGCCGGCTAGTACCAATACAAAAATTTGCGCGTAATTTAAAACTATAGTAAGTTGGTATGATGAGCTAGCTAGGTCTTGGCCCTTGGGACTTTGTGGAGGAGTCAGTGTGACCCTTAGGCTAAAAAGTTTGGAGACCCCTGCTCTAGAGAAAAAACAGCAAGACAACAACAAGAAACAGTGCAAGACAAGTACTCCATTTAACTTCAGTGTAATATTGAAAAATATTGATTTGTTCCCGCCATTATTTACGAGCTTTTATTAGTATGAAATCAAAAGCAATATACTCGTATATTAGTTAATACTCACGCCTTGACAGCCTTCACGTACTGGGATTCGGAATCATTCTGGGCGTTGATTGACACCCCCATTGCGGTTTCTGAAAAATAGTTTTTTTAATAAAACTAGCTTTTTGTTTTTACATTCACTTGCTTCTTCTTTTCATGTCAAATATATAATATTAGGCCGAGGCCACACAGGTAGGAGCTTCACTTGGTGCTTAGAGCTACGCTGCGAGCTAGGCGACATATCCTAGCGAACCAACGCACCGCATACTATCGCAATGGCCACACTGCACGCTTCGCGCCACGCTACATGACGATTAGTCACCGAGTGAATTTCCTAGCGAACAGACGTGTTCGTTAATTTTATTGTGTCACCAAGTGATTTTACAAGATGGCGGAAGTTTTAATAACAGCTGTGTATAAAAGGGAGCCTTTGTGGAACCCATCGTGCAAATTATACAAACATGTAATAAAATCACTTTGGAATGAAGTTGCACAGGAAGTAAATAAATATGGTAAGTTGTAATGAAATTGGTTAGTTTTGAGAGTGGGATCGTTTGTTGCTCAACCGCTCCCATATGTCAAATGAATTGGTGCGAAGCACTTTGGCGTGGCCAAGCATGAAGTCACCTAGTATATGAGTCACGTAAAACCTAGCTTAGTACCTAACGAAGCACTTTGGTGTGGTCTCGGCCTAACAGAATTATACTACCTGGATGCATAGCCGCATTGGCTAACAGGTAAACCTAGGCGTTTGCCTAGGGGCGTCAAGCCAAAGGAAGCGCCCAAAGATTCATAAATAGGTTATGAAAATATGTATAAGAACTATTTAAATGAATGCTTTATGAAAGAATGTGTTCACTTTAGTTCATATTTAATATCTAATGGTAACCACGATTGTTAAATGTTACAGCTTAGCAAACTATTTATTTATTTAACACTTATTGCAAATACAATCTGGCGGGCTTATTGAATGGCGGCAATCTCTTCCAACCAACCAGACAAAAGTAAGTGAAACAAGTTATGTGGTCGCATAAGTCATTCAAATGAATATCCATCCCCACGAAATCCATAAACACATACGTGAGCATATGCCCACGAACCCCACAAAGACGGGCAATCACAATATCAATATCATCAATCAAAAGGAAAGGAAGGGATGGTGGAGAGGAAATGAAAAGAAAAATCAGGAATGAAACACGTTATTTTACTGACTAGAAATTAAGAGTTATTTTAGTCGCTTCTTAAAGCATAGCAAGGACGGAGTAAGTCTTATATTGGTTTGTAACTGATTCCAGAGTCACACTTCATGGACAGTAAAGGACGACGTAAAAAAAGAGGAGCAGTGAACTGGAAAGACCAATAGACAATATCTGCTTGAGCGTAGCGCTAATCCATGATTGGAAAGACGCAGAAAATTTTCGGCGAGATAAGAGGGTGCGGTGGGACAGTTAAGGATGTTATACAATAGAGACAGTATGTGAATTTGGCGTCTATTTCTAGCATTCAACCAGTTCAATGCTTTCTTGTATGAAGTTATATGATCGTACTTTCGTAGGTTGAAAATAAATCTTAGACACATTTTGAGGACGCTGTAAAACTATTAGTGAATCCAAATATTTGTTTATTTATGCACACCATTAACACACCTGCCTATCTCGATACGCACCCTTAGCTTCTTCAACATCCATACACCTTCTCATACAACATCTAGGATTTCTCTGACTTTCTACGTTTTCTTCTTTCGGAATATCATTCGCTTGATCCAACCATATTTTCCTTGGTCTTCGTTTCACACGCCTTTAACAAAAAAAATCACTATATGTCTCTTTTGGTAGTTTTTCTTCATTCATTCGTTCCAAATGCCATAACCATTTCAAAGTATGTTATTTATCTTGCTTAACACATAAGCCTTAAGTTCTCATTCATCCCTTATCACTTAATTCCGTATTCTGTCATACATTGTAACTCCATGTATTCTTCTCAATGCACACATTTGCAGATCGTTTATTCGGCTCTTATCAATATTTTTCCACATCCACATTTCACTCAAAGTAATGCATTGGATAATACGAAATTTTCTTTATCACAACAGTATTTGAGAAATTCAGTTTGTTGAAATCAACTTCATTTAAATTATAAAAGTTAAAAACACAAAAGTATGTACTTGATTATGTCATATGGTTCTTGAGGAAAACGCTATGTATGTTATCGTCTTATGATTTTTCCCTAAGAACAATCGATATTCCCAATCTTACATCTTAAACAAATTTACGTCATTAAAATTTGGAAACGGAGATATACGAGTATGTATGTTCCTTTTTACGTCATGGAGATTTTCGTAGAAATACAAATTTAATATTCCTATTTTAGTGTAGTGTTATACCCAAGAAATACAAATATTTTATCAGCGTTTAAATATTGCATCTGAGGTATTCAAAATTATAATTGTTATAATTAATATTGTTTCGTAATTATAATTGTTTTCCTGAAAAAAAAACTAATTCTGTTATTTCAGGAAAATAGTTATAATAACGATTTTCTATTTATTAACAATAAACATTTTGAGTTAATATATTTCTATTCAAATTGAATATTAGATAATTAGGCATTCCATCAAATAGAGATGATGCTTTGTGCCAACAACAATTTGAAGAAAATTAGACAGTATGATAATATGTAAAAGTAAAAATAAGTAAATAAAAAACTAATATTATATTATTGTGTTCACCACAGGTTTATTTTTGGGTTTACTACCGGTTTCGAAGACCACCGTCTTCATCGTCAGGTGAATATAAATTAAATTGCTAAAAATACAATTCAAATACAAGTGTAAATAATATAATACGAAGAACTGCGAAAGCTTTGAAATTTTCCTTAAATCTCATTTTCGTTAATGTTATACAACCTTGCATTAGGCTTACTGTTCCCGTAAGCACGGATATGTCGATATTTTCCCTCACTCACCCATCCTATGAGAGTATTAACCTAAGGTGGGATGGAAGACCTCCTAATCAGCTTGGTAACGAAACAACCCCGGGCAAGACTAGATTAGCTTTAATTAAAACAATCACTATGAATGGTCATGGTCTCAAAATTAAGGGAACGATTTAACAGAAGATATATTCACAAACAAATATGATACACTCGCACCTCTAAAAATCACTTGAAAATTAAGAACATAAAGAATATTTTACATATATTAAACGCTAAGGAAGAAAAGGAAAAAATAACAAATTGACTTCTTCTTTATTACGTGGTTCTCTGATGTATGTCTTGAATTATCCATGTCTTGAACTCGGCCCACCACCTGTCTCCATCCTGAGCCATGTTGACTGCAGTGCTTAAATACGATCCTGTTAACTCTTTTATTTGATTCACCCATCTTATACGAGATCTTCCTTTTGATCACCTTTCCTCAACTGTCCCAGTGATCACCAGCTTCTCCAGACTTTCATTATTCTTTCTAGCAACATGCTTAAAGTACATTAGGATTCCTTTTCTGCATATTGTCGAAAACCTTTCAATAATCCCCAAATCTTGGATGATGACATTAGTGTGCCGTATGGTCTATAAGACATGGAGCATTACATTGTCGAAATAATTGTATGATCATCAGTTAAATACTGTACCAATTTTACCTATAAAACATTAACACAAAGGATAGATGTTTTTATGTGGCAATCTCAAAAATCCCAGTTACTCGACTGCTATAGGCAGTTCGATCGTTAATGATCTTGACCATCATCGTGGACATAACGTCCGTCCGCCCACCAGGTTCGTCTTCCGACTTTTTCTACTGCCAAGGCTTTGCACAACAAGTGACGTCAATATCGTATACAAAATCTCCCAATAGTGGACTTCTTTGAACTTGAACTAGCCATCAACAGTTTAGTTAAGTCCGATACGGCACGCGAATGGCTTAGCTTTATATTGTTCTTTCATATTGACTTTGCTTCTATATGTTATATGTTACGGTTCCATTACACTTACGATGTATAAAGTATAGTTCAGTTTGATCCCATCACCACCAACTCTATCACTAAGATAAAATAAGCGAGATACATTAGAATATTGTAATCTTATTTATTATTTTATGAGCACTTCATCACGTAGATAAGAAGATCTGTCCAAAGGGACTCCTTCTCCGGCGAAGACATCCCTTAGTGTGAAAATAATATTAGCAATGACGGAATTAAGGTCCGATGTCACGCGAGAAGGAATATTAATTGTAAAACAGTAAATATACTTAAAAAGTGGCTTAAAGCCTGGAGTTTAAACAACCTATCAAGTAAATATCCTAGTAAGTTGAAGACAGTACAACCTAATATCAATCAATCAACCAGAGAGATATTAACCCTCCGTCGGGCGCAATGCAAATCCTAACACGTTCAGGCGCAACTCATCTGTGAGAAAGCTTATCAAACTGAACTTTTCACTCAAACATGATTGTATATTTGTACATTTCTTTGCACTTTTCAATAACAGCATTTTTAATTTTCTCATATTGTTTTTCTTAAAATAGAAAATAACTAGTTTACAATATTCTCAGTCTTTTATTGGCAGCTTATCAACACAACGAATGCAATTCAGTAACATCACAATTTTTTTAGTAATTTAATTCCCACAGTAGGTTTGTAAAAAAGATTTAGCACAATAAAAAGTATGTGGAATTAACTGTCACATCTTCATAAGGTAGGTGTTCATGTGACAAAAATAAAAGCAATAAGTTAACATTAGAGAAAACTATGCTAGCACTTTTTCAAATATAATTTAGAATGTAAAATTCAAATTCACTTGTGATCATAAAACTTCTTCACAAAAACCAAAGGGAGTATATCAAAATATGATTAGAAAGTTATTCCTGATCAGGCTTACGTTGAAAATTTTCGAAAACATTATTATAACAATTTTCACACACCATACGTGCATGTTCGTATTCATATAGTAAATAACGATCAATATAATTGAATTAGGGGCTACCACATAGATATACGAACTATTGCCGGTATATTAAAATAAATATTGAGAAAAAAAAATTAAATTTCGGAAATCAAAAATTCTCACGTAATCGGGCGCAACTCATCCACCAGATTAAAATGTCCGTCACGGAGACCAACGGTGCACTGGAGAAATAACAAAGATACTCTTGTGTGAGGGGTAGGGAGTCAGCCTCACCTCTTTGTCAGTAAACCTCGCCCATCGGCATAAAAAAAAACTAGGTACGTCATCTCACAGATTAGATGCGCCCGCCCAAGGGTCAAAAAGGTTTTCAGTAAAAACCTGAAACCCGTTCCGAACGATGACTTCTGTGCCTAAATTGGTAAGACGTGTAATCTGTCTTCCAGCCCGGGGATTGCGGGTTTCATTTCTATTAATAATAATTTTTTTAAAAAAGGGTTTCAGTTTGGTTTTCACTTAAGGGTACTTTTAAATTTTTGGTTGATTGAAAGAGATTTCTACATGAATAATACATCCATCACTGTATATAATGGCAGCGTAATAAAATAAAGTCGACAAACGCTGGGTTGAAAGACAGACATCTAAACTACTAAGATATAAAAATCATACTATGTTCATCGTTTCCTGATCACCTATATTAATTTATTCAATGTTTACGCTCTTAGGGTCTTAGATTTATTTCATTGACAACATTTGCTCATAAGAAAGAATATTAGTAATGATTTTTCTTGACGTTGTTGATAATATATCTAGTGTTACGCAGTTGGTTTAGTATATCTATAATATGCGACACTTGGCGTTTATCGCTTGATATTTTTGTTGTAAGTTGGTCAGAGTGTAATATCTTGCAAGGCTCTCGGGGACATATAAGTTTAGTGGCTTTTATATCGCAATAAGACAGTTAAAATTCAATTGAATGCTCACGATGGACTTCAACTTTATCGTTTCGAGGCCTCTGTGAATGAACATCTGTAGCAGTTCGATATAATGTGTATATTTTGGATAAGTTCTCTCTACTCCATATTATTTATTGTAGTAATGCCCAAAGATACTACGAAGGATAGTCCAAAAGTTTACGGTTAGAACAAGTTAGATCATGCATCGACATGTATCACACAGGCCACTAAATATGATCAGGCAATATTACAGTTAAAATAAGCCGATTGGAGTGACGTGGTGTTTCGTTATATTCTGAAATATTAGAATATCGCCTGGTTTTCGAGTTCTTTCAAAGGAAGATAAAGGTCCGGTAGAAATCAAACGTCGTCTAGATGGATAATATTTCACAGTGAAATATTAGGCTAGACAATTTCGCTTTAACGGATAATTTATTGAAGATCATTCTGTCCAGATATCAAAATATTTTTCCAATTAAACGAATCCAAAAATTAATCTATCGTTCTAAAAATGTATTCACCTACAGAGTGACTTACATTGAAAAATAAAAATGTTGGTTACATTCTATCCCTTTTTTTATATCCTTGGGCAGGACATTTTTGGGCATTTCTGTAAGTATAGGAAGGTAGTGATGCCAGTCATTAGATTCGGTACTTTCCCGTATATGCATATGTTCAGAAAACATATTTGGTAAGAAAACCGCAAAAAACTTACCAAGGAAAATGAATTACAAATACGAGTAAATCTATAGTTTTTTTTAAATATGTGATAGAAACACCTTCAGTTTCAGGTTAAGTGTAGTGTATGTGTATACATATAGTATTCATATACCATGATGCATTTTGATAAGACCTCTCAAAAAGCAGTGTCTTCAATACTTCTTAAAGGCTAGACAGAGAAGTAATCTACCTCAAAGTTCTACCCCTCTCCGAAAGAACATCTCTCAGACACAGATTCGAAAGATACAATGGAAACATCCTATTTATGAATTTAATACGAAGCGACAATGTTTGAAATCAATTATTTCGCGATATTTGAGTCACTGCAGACTTTTTAGATGCTGACTAATATAATATTACAATATTTATGACTATCATATGTGAATTGGTTTATTGCAGATAGAATGGAACATACCTGCTCTGCTATTTCAACGCTGCCGTTTTAGTGCCGCTGTTTTTGCGCAATCTTTTCTACGTAATTATACATTTTTGTGCGACACTGTTTTGAGATTTAGTAAACAGTTTTAAGCGACATTTTTTAAGTTGATTTTTTTCTACTATCAAGTTATCGTCTAGTCTATCAAGTACCACAATAAGGATAATATTTAACCCCAATATTTTAACCTTTTGTATGTTAAACTCATGTCTTTATAACTCTAAAAAAATTTGATAACTTTTGATGAATGAATATACTTAATCTCATTTTATGCGTTTAATCTACTGACGGGTTTTACTTAACCTTTCCCTTCCTGTGCTAAAAAAATCCGCCCGTTCTGGTGCTGTGTATTCAATACACACATAAAAATGAGCGATTTAAAATCGGAAAAATAAGAATATTCAATTAATTAAATTTGAAGTCAAAAGTGATAATAATTGAAATTTAATCGCTCAAAACATGAAAAAAAAACATCGGACGACGTTCATAAAATGGGTGAAACGACCAGCTCGAACGAACGACCGCTGGCTACTGAGCGAGAGAAGCGAGCGAACTGAGATTCTATTTCTTGCGTTCCCATATACCGAAATAGAGTGCAAGTGAGACATGAATAGCGTCGCTTCCTTGGCCATATCTGTTTTTTAGAATTAATATACCAACGCCACACACTGACACACGTTTGATTGTATTTGTGAATTTATTCCCGATTTTCACAAAATATCTCTGATGTGGCCGATAAGTGTTAATTATTATTAATATTATTTTTCATTCAATGCGTAAATGTATTGTATTACGGAGGAATACCTAAAATCTGAACCCAGTATTCATTATATTTATAGAGATATTAAAGTTTTTAGAAGCAATGTGTACTAGTTACACATCACAGGGAAGGAAGGTGCAATGTGTACTAGAAGCATTATTTTTTTATTGAAATAAATGTTAATACTGTTTGTTATGCGTTTCTTTGTTAATGTATATTTTTTAGTAAAATTGTTTGATAATTCTTTGTTTCTTAATTTTCAGACAAAAATAAACCATAAAAATATTATGAATTTCAAAATCACAACTTTTTTATGGTAACGAAATATATAATATAAGCTACCTTATTCGATACCAATACTCGATACTATATACTAGAAATCGTTGAAAAAGTCTTTTTGTGATACTTTCGATTAAAATAAATTAGGTCGTGGACCAAGCTACCATTGTGGGCATCCAGCTTCCCTTCTTTCGAAATGTTTCGATCGATTACATAACTAAAAAAAAAACATGTTTATCTAAGAATCTCTTAATCTCAATTTTGATCAAGAGTTCCCAAAGCGGTCGATATCGACTCCCTGGAGTCGATTTGATTTTTCTAGGGATCGATAGTTTCTATAAAAAAAATTGGGGGTCGATGACAGCAAAAATAGACCCCCTAACTACTGCTATTTGTTTGTTACTTCAAAATATCTATGCCTCCAATAGGTACCTAATTAAGAAGTAAAATAATTGAAAATAAAACACTTTTTTGATAAAAACACATTACATACCAAACTTGTGAACAAAAAGATAAAATGTGTCATTAAAAGAGTATTTTTTTGCATTAATTTTCGTTAAAAAATATCTATGATTCCAATAGGTATCTAATTAAGAATATTTTAATTTATTTTATCAAACAATGTTTATTCCACTTTTTTGTAACGGTATAACCCTACCGGTTTCGAGGATTTCACCTCATCTTCAGGGGAGCACAAACAAGATTTGTTTAAGGTGAGCACAAACAAGACTTTACAAAAAAGTGGAATAAACAGTGTTTGATAAAATAAATTACGAGTACAATGTCTTTAAACCTCCACAACGTTAATGCCTTAACTATAAACAACATATATTGTAATTAAGAATATTTGTCAATATTTGTACTCATTTTGAATTTAACACACATATAACATATACTCGTATTTCATAAATGTCAAATATAAAAAAAAACTCGGCTCTTATTTTTTGTGCTCCCCTTAAACAAATTTTGTTTGTGCTACCCTGAAGATGAGGTGAAAGCCTTGAAACCGTTAAGGTTATACCGTTACAAAAAAGTGGAATAAATAGTGTTTGATAAAATAAATTACAATGTCTTTGAACCTCCACAACGTTAATGCCTTAACTATTAACAAAATATAATTAAGAATATTTGTCAACATTTGTATTTATTTTGAATTTAACATACATATAACATATACTCGTATTTCATAAACGTCAAAAATTAAAAAAAAACTCAGCTCGTATTTTTTGCTTTAATTTTCGTCAGCGCAGATTTCAATATTAAATGTTGCACAAGATAATGCAAATGCATAATCCGTAATCGTTTTATCTTTTCAATCCTTAATTACAAGTGATTAAAATTAAAAGTTTGATATCTAGTCAAATATTTAATATCGCGTACTGTACAAACTTATTAATTTCATTAAGTAAAGTAAATGTCTAGGGGGTCGAAAGTTTTAAAAGTTTTTGGTAAAGGGGTCTGCGGTAGAAAAGAATTTGGGAACTCTTGATTTAAATAGTGAATCATATTATAAAACATTTTTTTTCTGATTCAGTTTTAAGTACGAGTATAACCAAATCATTAGCAATGTTTGTGACATTCCGTAATGTCTTATAAGTGACATAATCCTAAATTTTATTGTCTTCATTCACATAAAGGTTTCTATTACGTGGTCCACATGTTTTTGCCGAAAACTGGTGTAATAAGAATATTAAGTAATATGTAGATTTTATAATTCAAATACTGCTACGCACTACAATATTATGAAAAACTAGTTTTTCGTTAATATTCTAAAAGGTTGAGAATATATTTAGCTCATAAAATATAACAAACAACTTCGCTTTGTAGAGAATAAATGATGAAACAATGATTAGACGAGTATACAAGTCAGAAGTGTTATTGGAAGATCGAAAAAAAATATAATAAACAATTTCGTTTTGTAGAGAATAAATGATGAAACAATGATTAGACGAGTATAAAAGTCAGAAGTGTTATTGGGAAATCGAAAAAAAATATAACAAACAATTTCGTTTTTTAGAGAATAAATGATGAAACAATGATTAGACGAGTATACAAGTCAGAAGTGTTATTGGAAGATCGAAAAAAAAAATATTACAAACAATTTCGTTTTGTAGAGAATAAATGATGAAACAATGATTAGACGAGTATACAAGTCAGAAGTGTTATTGGGAGATCGAAAAAAAATATAACAAACAATTTAGCTTTGTGAAGAATAAATGATGAAACAATGATTAGACGAGTATACAAGTCAGAAGTGTTATTGGGAGATCGAAAAAATATATAACAAACAATTTAGCTTTGTGAAGAATAAATGATGAAACAATGATTAGACGAGTATACAAGTCAGAAGTGTTATTGGGAGATCGAAAAAAAATATAACAAACAATTTCGTTTTGAAGAGAATAAATGATGAAACGATTATTAGACGAGTATACAAGTCAGAAGTGTTATTGGGAGATCGAAAAAAAATATAACAAACAATTTCGTTTTGTAGAGAATAAATGATGAAACAATGATTAGACGAGTATACAAGTCAGAAGTGTTATTGGAAGATCGAAAAAAAAAATATAACAAACAATTTCGTTTTGTAGAGAATAAATGATGAAACAATGATTAGACGAGTATACAAGTCAGAAGTGTTATTGGAAGATCGAAAAAAAAAATATAACAAACAATTTCGTTTTGTAGAGAATAAATGATGAAACAATGATTAGACGAGTATACAAGTCAGAAGTGTTATTGGAAGATCGAAAAAAAATATAATAAACAATTTCGTTTTGTAGAGAATAAATGATGAAACAATGATTAGACGAGTATAAAAGTCAGAAGTGTTATTGGGAAATCGAAAAAAAATATAACACACAATTTCGCTTTGTAGAGAATAAATGATGAAACAATGATTAGACGAGTATACAAGTCAGAATTGTTAAAGAAAGATCGAGGAAAACGTGGCTGAATCAAGTTGAGGACATTTTGAATGAAAGTAATTTGAGAAGTATAAAATAGAATATAGCGGATAACGAGATGTATGAACGTAGAGGATCTAACTTATTTACCAGACTAGGATTCTTTTCATTTTATTTTTTTGTAATATTAACCTTTCCCTTCCCATGCTAAAAAAATCCGCGCGTTCCGGTGCTGTGTATTCAATACACATGTAAAAATGAGCGATTTAAAATCGGAAAAATAAAAATGTTCATAGCTAATCGCTAAAATTAATTCAATTTGAAGTCAAAATTGATAACTGAAATTTAATTGCTGAAAACATAAAAAAAACATCGGGAATATGGTTATGGCAAGGAGAATGTGATTTTGGCAAGGGGAATATGGTTATGGTAAGGAGATTGTGGATTTGGTAAAGAGAATATGGTTATGTCAAGGATAATGTGGATATGGCAAGGAGAATGTGGATATGGCAATTATAATGTGGATATGGCAAGGGAAATGTGATTATGGCAAGGATAATGTTGATATGGCAAGGGAAATGTGGTTATGGTAAGGATAGAGTGGATATGGCATGGAGAATTTGGTTATGGCAAGGATAATGTATATATGAATATGGACAGGATCGTCGTCGTTGCCGGGCCTCGCCACTCCAACGTCAGTCTTGAACCATTCTCCCACCTCGATTGGATGATCTTCAGTGAGAGAACGTGGACAGGATAATGTGGTTTTGGCAAGAGGAATGTGGTTATGGTAAGGATAATGTGGTTATGGTAAAGGGAATGTGGTTATGGCAAGGATAATGTGGATATGGCAAAGATAATGTGGATATGACAAGTATAATATAGATGTGGCAAGGGAAATGTGATTATGTCAAGGATAATGTAGATATGGCAAAGGAAATGTGGATATGGCAAGGAAAATGCGAATATGCCAAGGACAATGTGGTTATACAATAGCAAGGATATGAACACTTGAAATAGTGGACATGGGAGAAGGAAATCAAAAAGGGATTATTTTGTTAATTATAGAATCAAAAATGGCCATGGGTTATACTTACCACATATGACGTCCAAAGCATACAGCGCCATCAAAGGGAAGATGTTTATAGGTTTGTCAGTGGCGTGGGGTCGCAACTTGTGCACCAACACGTCGCTTTGGTCGTTGAACACCCGGATGAAGTTCTCAAGTATCTTGAAATGGAATGCAGGAGTGATGATCTTCCGATGCTTTCGCCATTTGTCGCCTGGAAGCAAAAGAAAATACATGAAGACAATTTTTTTTGGGGGAGCTTATCAAAATTGGCGAACTCGTGATTAGCATTCATACATCGGATATGGTATAATTACAGCTTTATATACTCTATATGGACTCGTGATAGAGTACGAAACACAGAAATCCGAAGATGTGCGAAGTTGAAGATATTGTCAGATGGGGACGACGGAGAAGAAGGTTCTGGAACGAACACGTATCCAGAATGGCGGAACCAAAAGCCGTAAGAATGGCCAGGGACAGTATCCCCCAAGCATGCATACCTCCAGGATGACCTCCCAAAATATGGAAGAAAGACGTCACAAGAGGGAAACGATGATGCAGGACCATAACAGGCCTAAAAGAAGAGGAAGAAGAAGTATAGACTCACATAAAATAAAATGATGACGGAGTTTTATTATTAAATGTAAACATTTTACTAGACTGATAACATTTGCACATAAAGACGTGATATATGCGTATTCAATTTCAAATATTCACAAACTTGTTTTGTGGGTTACATATAAGACGCATTTATAAATTGCATACATAAATAAGTCGTTTGTTATATAAATTCTCCATGAAGAGACTATAAAAAAAGCGTTGTAAATCTGCCAGAAGATCAGCCGCAATGTATAAAAAAAGATGACGCTTCTTTTGGAACTTGAAACTAATTGCTATTTGAATATAAGAGTATAATTAATCTATCCTATAGGATGGGGCGTTATAACAGAGCTTTGGTCGTTGCTGGTTCTATGGAATAGAATGGTCTACCTCTTAATGTTATATAATATATGGGTGGTGTATATAGCTTTAGGAAATACTTGAAGATAAGTTTTTATGGGAGATCTTAACAAAATGTATAATTGTGTATAAACACTACACTACTATCACATATCGAAAGATCTATTAAGGTTTCCTTATATTTTACATTCTCTTGGTTAGTTTTCCGCGGTTTTCTTACCAAATATGTTTTTCTGCAAATGCGGGGAAGTATCTAGTGACCGAAGCCACTATCTTACTATCCTCAACTTATATCTATTTATTTTTTAATACTTTTAGTCTGTTAAGCGCCCTTGGGAAGAGTCAGTCATAAAAAGGCATTTCATAACATTTCCTTTTATTATTTTACTGTCATAAAGTGCAATAGCTCACACACAATAAACTATGTGTACAGTACCTAGCGGTAAGTAATACACATCGGGCTAAGAAAGAGACTGTCGGTCATAATCGGCTAAATTCGGCATTGTAGAGCGTCGTCTCTGTCATACATTCCCAAAGATTGATTGTGAAAATAATTAATAAACTTCCTGCCCGGTATTCCACAGCGGAGCTTTTCAGAGAGTATCAGGTCCTGAACATAGCCAATTTGCATCTCTAATCCATTCTCTGGTACTACCATCGAGAGGAAGGGAAGATGCAGACTCAGCAGAGACACATGACACGCATGGCAACTAATGAAATGTTCACCATCCCTAGAGTTAAAACCTCTTTTGCCCAAAAGCCAATATGCTTATTTGGCTCCCATGACATACAATGGCGTGCCGAATTCAATAAAGGTAAAGGTAGGAAAACCATTTAGAACGTCGATCGGAGCGTGGTTGTTATTGCGACAGGATTTTGAGTACTTGGGCTTTCAGGATGAATGACGTGTGGAAAAGATTTGTGTGGGCTCGTGAGTGTGGGTTTCTTCTTGTTGTTTTAATTATTGTTGTTTTTGTATTTGTGTTTCTGTGTATTTTTGTTTTTATTTTTATTCTTATGATTGTGTGCTGTATATTGTGGGATGAATATTTTTGGTCTTTCTGAATTGATGATGTATGAGGAGTTTAATTTCGCATGATGTTTCCAGTTGTAATTGAGTGTCACTGTTTGTCAGGTTGATGAGAACGTGCAATGGGG
This sequence comes from Odontocerum albicorne, assembly GCA_949825065.1. Lineage (NCBI taxonomy): Eukaryota > Metazoa > Arthropoda > Insecta > Trichoptera > Odontoceridae > Odontocerum > Odontocerum albicorne. The sequence continues at coordinate 50,458,779 of OX463842.1, read as the reverse complement.
TTTTGTTTTTGTGTAATCAAAAATCGGAAAGAAGTATCAATTTATTTTTTCATGCTAAATATCCTCAGTGAGATACAGGCAAAAGCCTAGTTTACTGGGGATACGACAAATGAAAGGCAACAAACCCAGATCCATTAAAATTGTATGTCCAAATTAAATTACCTATTGTTTTTTTCGCAAATTATGTATATTTCTTGTCATTTGTAATTATAAATAAATAAATTTAAAAAAAAAACATACAAGTGTTCCGTTGCGTCGTCGCGTACTGGAATGTTAACGCATCATGCGATGGAGACGACACTCTACAAAACCATGTATATTACTTACCGCCGGGTACTGTACATATGTTCCAGGTGCTTTTATTTCACCAATTTTACTCGCTTCGTCTATAATTACAAGTCTGATTCACTCTTTTAATTTTTTTTTGTGATAAATACGCCTAATACTTGTTTAAACATATATTTGGTACCTTTGATGTAAGACCTCAAGGTGCATCAACTGACTGCAAGACGCACCAACGTCTTTATAATCCAAGGATTGGAGATTACCTTAAGGCTTTTTATAATATGTAGAAAGAAGTCTTAAAATACGAGTACTTTGGAAAAATTGCTATAAAGAGTGGTGAAAGTAGAGAAAGATGGTTAACCTTTCCCTTACTGTGCTAAAAAAAACCGTGCGTTCCGGTGCTGTGTATTCAATACACAAGTAAAAATGAGCGATTTAAAATCGGAAAAATAAAAATGTTCATAGCCAATCGCTTATTAATACAATTTCAGTCAAGTCAAAAGTGATAATAATATAAATTTAATTGCTGAAACCATGAAAAAAACATCGGCCGACGTTCACAAAAAAACGGGCGAAGAGACCACCTCAAATGGATGCCCGAGAGCTACTGAAGCGAGAGAAGCGAGCAAACTGAGATTCTATTTCTTGCGTTCCCATATACCGAAGTAGTGAGAGTGAAACTTGAATAGCGTCGCTTCCTCGTCCATAGTAGTTTTTTTAGAATGAATATACCTACGTCACACACTGGCACACGTTTGATTGTATTGGTGAATTTATTCCCGATTTTCACAAAATATATCTGATGTGGCCAATAAGTACTATTCTTTGGTCTTCCTCTGGTTGTTATTCGAGGAAGATCCATGGAGATTGCCTAGTTCACAATGTGATCGGTTCCCATATACCGTTCCCATATACCGAGTGAGAGTGAGACGTGAATAGCGTCGCTTCGTCACGCGTAGCGGTTTTTTAGAATGAATATACCTACGTCACACACTGGCATACGTTTGATTGTATTGGTGAATTTATTCCCGATTTTCACAAAATATACCTGATGTGGCCAATAAGTGCTATTTATTATTAATATTACTTTTTCATTCGTATTACGGAGGAATACCTAAAATCTGAACCAAGTATTTATAATATTTATAGAGATATTAAGTTTTTAGAAGCAATGTGTACTAGACCTCCAGGACGGCCTCCCAAAATATGAAAAGACAGCTGGCAGTCGACGAAGACAAGAGGGAAACGATGATGCAGGACCATAGCATGCCAACAGGCCTAAAAGAAGAGGAAGAAGAAGAAGACTTAAATATTTGATAAACTACATTGATTCAGCATTCAGTCAAAACAACAAGTATGAGAGTTTAAAACCACCTAAGGACTTGTATCATTAAAAGAAAACGAAGTTGTAGAAGAACTGGACAAACAAGTGAATCAGCGAATAAAATTTGCGTAGATCCGAATATGTAATTTCTCGGCAGCTGCATATGCAAAGGCATGCTCACATTTGTGGGAAAACCGGATCTAAGATGCTTTCATCTGCGACTCGGGCTTGATATTGTTAACTTGATACAAAATGTCAACAAAATAGAAAAAAAAAACAATTTTGTTATGAAATGACGAATCTTTTTCCTTATAAACATTTTTGCCGGATTTACTCATTATGAATTTTATTCATTTTCAACTTAGAATTCTTTAGCTGTTATTAGGAGTCTTTAGCTGTTATTAGGGGTCTTTAGCTGTTATTAAGGGTCTTTAGCTGTTATTAAGGGTCTTAAGCTGTTATTAGGGGTAAAATAATATTTTAACTTTAAAGAGTTTGAAATTCAACATCTCTGTATAAATTGAATGAAAATGCTTTCGTGTTGGGTGAATTCATCTCAAATTCAATACATTGGTTAAATAATATACGGAAAGTAGTTTCGTCTTTGTCAAATTGATTTATTTATTTGTTTTTCACATTTTCATTACAGCACAACCTGGCGCGCGTATTATCATGTGGCAATCTCGTCTAACCAACCAGAAAGATGTTAACGAGTCCTTAAGTGAAAACCAAAATGGAGCCCTTTTAAAAAAAAACTGGGTTCCAACGGGAATCGAATCCGCAACCTCCAGATTGAGGGACAGACGTAGTTTTAGGGTTACTACATATATAGGCTAAGGAGGTCGTCGTTGATATAGATAAGATAACATTATTTTGTATAACGGTTTTTTTAACCTGGCGAGTTTATTGCCATGTGGCAATCTCTTCCAAACAACCAGAAATATGTTTTTATAGGCCCTAAGTGTTAACCAGACTGGAATCCTATTTAAAAAAAATTGGGTTCCAGCGGGGAACGAACCCGCAACCTCCGGATCGGCAGACAAGTGTCTTACCACCAGGCCACGGAGGTCGTCGTTAACGTTGATATAGTTAAGATAACATTTTTTGTATGACGTTGATATAGTTAAGATAACATTTTTTTGTATTACGTTGATATAGTTAAGATAACATTTTTTGTATGACGTTGATATAGTTAAGATAACATTTTTTTGTATAACTTTGATATAGTTAAGATCATTTTTTTTTGTATAACGTTGATATAGTTAAGATAACATTTTTTGTATAACGTTGATATAGTTAACATAAGATAACATTTTTTTGTATAACGTTGATATTGTTAAGATAAGATTTTTTTGTATATCGTTAATATTTTTGTATCTCGTTGGGGGAGAGGCGATTGAGATGGTATGGGCACGTTGGACGCAGAGCACCCGATCACATTGTGAACCAGGCAATCTCCATGGATCTTCCTCGAATAACAACCAGAGGAAGACCAAATAATTCGTGGGTGGTGCAAAAAGATAACCTGATGCAGAGGCACGGCCTGGGAGACGTAGTCCGGGACAGAAGAGCATACAACCTGAGGACGAGGAGAGCTGACCCCAACAGTCTTCGCAGACAATGAGTTGGGATGGAGCTAGGGAGAAGAAGAAGTATATCGTTGATATAGTTAAGATAACATTTTTTGTATGACGTTGATATAGTTAAGATAACATTTTTTTGTAAAACGTTGATATAGTTAAGATAACATTTTTTTGTAAAACGTTGATATAGTTAAGATAACATTTTTTTTTGTACAATATAACGTTGATATAGTTATGATAACATTTTTTTGTATAACGTTGATACAGTTAAGATATTTTTTGTATAACGTTGATATAGTTAAGATAACAGTTTTTTTGTATAACGTTGATGTAGTTAAGATAATTTTTTTTTATATAACGTTGATATAGTTAAGATAATTAAGAATCGTTTATTTCGTTAATAAATAAAGAAAAGAACATTTTTGTATGACATATAGTGGAAACGTATCTGAGAATATTCATGTCAAATCATCTGAGAAAATACTACCTGAATAACAGAACTATTTAACTTGTTCTAGCATTTCAGTATTCACAGGATGTATGAAGAAATACTAACAAAGCAAACATATAGTGCAAATGTAAGTAAATATAAGGCGCTGTAGAGAAATACTAAGGAATTAAGTTAAGTCAGATTAAGTGAATGAAATAATAAAACGTAGCAAGTCAGATAAATCGTAGGAGATATACGAGAATGTGTAAGAATGTAAAAGAAGCGAAGAACGTGTGTTGAGATAGGAGAGTCTAGCCGTATGTCCTTTCAGCTTACGCTGACAAGATGATAGCGTGATGGTATGTAAGTTTGTTATTGGTTTTATATATATATATATATATATATATATATATATATATATATATATATATATATATATATATATATATATATATATATATATATATATATATATATATATATATATATATATATATATATATATATATATATATATATATATATATATATATATATATATATATATATATATATATATATATATTACGTTTTTCGTCATCAAGTATAAAACGGGTGGTTTCCTTAAAGAAATAATTAAAAATATGTTGAATATTTTAACATAAAACGAACAGTTTAACATAAAACGCTGGAACCCAGATTTTTTTAAATAGGATTCCAGTCTAGTTAAACACTTAAGGCACATAAAAACATATTTCTGGTTGGTTGGAAGAGATTGCAACATGGCAATAAACTCGCCAGGTTAAAAAAAAAAACAGTACCCGGCGGTGAGTAATACACGTCGGGCTTGAGAAAGAGATTTGTCGGCCATAATCGGCTAACTTCGGCTTTGTAGAGCGTCGTCTCTGTCATTCACACACGTGTTCCGTCCCGATTTGTCAGTCGTTGTCAAGCGTTTCAGGGACAGAGACAACACTCTACAAAGCCGAAGTTAGCCGATTATGGCCGACAATCTCTTTCTTAAGCCCGGTGTATATTACTTACCGCCGGGTACTTGTAATGACTTTGTAGCTTAAAATAGTGATCAATTATTAAAACTGGTTCCAAGAAATGTGAATTTTTTGAAGTCACTATTAAATATCTCGTAGTTACAACTTAAATACAAGTGTCAATATTCCGTTGAATAATCTTATTTCTTATTTTCCTTTCTAGTTTAAATTCACTTGAATTTATTTATTAATTTTAAATATGATACTTCCGTGGAAAGTTCTTCATTGAAGGGTATTTCGGCAGGCTCGATTTCCGGTGGTGAAATATTTTCTAAAAAAGGCTCCAGTCCGGTTTTAATTTAAACGTTCCTTAACATTTTATCGTTCATTGCCATGTTGTATTGTATATAACAAAAGCGTCATAAAATACAACACAATTTTAAGGAGGCATTTAATTAAAAATCTAGCTTTACAAGTTATTTACTTAATATTATTCTTATAATGGGTGTGGAAAAAAGACCGCCGAGACAGTGCAAAGATCTCTTCAAAAGATAATCAAAATACTTGATTTTGCCTAGAAACAGTTTTTAATTAAATACTTGTTGATTATTCTCTATCTTGAATTATTCATTTTATGTATTTTATTAAAAAAATCGCGTCAAGTGCGTATATTTGTTACGTTATTTTCTAAATATCCCATTTAAATTCAAGGCCGGCCCATAGCAAACCTATAACCCAAGAGTTCCCAATTTTTTAACCCGTTCCCAAAAACTTTTAAACCCGTCAACCCCCTAATAATTTACTTTACTTACTCAAATTAATAAGTTTGTACAGTACTCGATATTAAATATTTGACTAGATATCAAACTTTTAATTTTAATCACTTGTAATTAAGGATTGAAAAAGATAAAAGGACTACGGATTATGCATTGCATTATCTTGTGCAACATTTAATATTGAAATCTGCGCTGACAAAAATTAAAGCAAAAAAATAGACTTTTTTAATGACACATTCTACCTTTTCGTTCACATGTTTGGTATGTAATGTGTTTTTAACAAAAAAGTATTTTTTAAAAATTAATTTACTTCTTAATTAGGTATCTATTGAAATCATAGATATTTTGAAGTAACAAACAAATAGCAGTAATAAGGGGGTCTATTTTTGCTGTCGTCGACCCCCAAAAACTTTTTTATTGAAATAATCGACCCCTAGAAAAATCAAATCGACACCAGGGGGTCGACAACGACCACTTTGGTAACTCTTGCTTTAAAGGTTTCTAGAAATTGTTGAAATTCTAGTTTATCGAACTTTATTACAAATATAAAAACTATTAGTCAAACTTAATTAACAATAATAAAATAATATTATTATGAATTTTTGTTATCCTTAAACTTGAAATGTTTTAATAATAACGATTGTTTCACACCAAGCTGCTTAATTTATTTATTTTATTGTTAAATCCTTGAACTTTTCTTGTTTTACAAATTTGAATACGAACATAGAGGTATCTGATTTGATTTGTTATGAACATAAACAAAAATAGTGAGATTTATTAAAGAAAAAATAACAAGGTCATCATTTCAGGATTATCCTCGTTTTCTGCAATCTTAAACCAGTAACTCAAACAACATATTTTTTGCCTTTCAGTTGGTGCCTATTGTCTAGCATTCGTAGTCAGCAGAATTACGATAATTTTGTGGGCGATGCATGTTTATCGTGGATAGGCTTACATCTTCAAAACCTGTTGAGGCGTCTGTTGAGACTACACAATACACTATTGTTATTGCAAAAAAGGTAATTATATTCGACCTGACTATGAATGTTGCTAAATCCAAAGTCATGGTGATAGAAAAATGGGAAAGGAAAATTAAATATGATGTATGGATGAGTAAGGAAAAACTAGAACCATTTGAATAATTCAGCTATTTAGGTAGTATTTTCTAAGATGGAAGAGTTACGAGGATTCGAACAGTTGGTAGCGATAAGAAAAAAGTCAATGGAACATTAAAACAAATATACTTGAACCGGATAGTAGAAAATGTGCTAAGTTGATGATAGCCCACAGCAGCATTTTAGCACAAACTTTGATGCATGGAAGGGAAATATGGACGTAGAACAAGACGACCTCCGTGGTCTGGTGATAAGACACTTGTCTGCCGATCCGGGTTTGATCCCCGCTGGAACCCAGATTTTTTTTAAATAGGATACCAGTCTGGTTAACACTTAGGGACTTTAAAACATATTTCTGGTTGGTTGGAAGAGATTGCTTCATGGCAATAAACTCGCCATGTTAAAAATACCAAAAAGACCAAAAAGAGCTGAATAAAAGCTGTATTAATGTATTGAGTAAGATAGGCCCTCTGAGATGGTTTGGAGATGTAGAACGAATGAATAAATAAATATTAACAAATACGGTGCGTGTCAATCAACCTTAACCAAAAATAATTATAACATTAACAAAAACGACAGTCACGTTTCGATCCCTTGCGTGAATTTTTTCAATCTTTTTTGTTCTTATTGAATTTGGTATTTCATTGTGTATATCATGGGTTCCAGATAAATGAGGATGTAATATTAAAAAAAGAACATGTCCACCAAATCATAATGTTAGGAAATCGCGAAAAAAAAACTGTTTGCATTAAAAATATATGACATAATAATTCATTGTATAAATATCTGAAATCGCTTAGGGTGACTTGATTTGTTGTTTAAAATCGAATCATAATAATTAAAATAATTACTCGTATTCTAGTTTAAAATATAGACATGATCTTTTTTGAGTGAACAATTCTACTTTAATCTTTTTTGATTGAACAGGTCTGAGACATGATGTTTTTTGTTGGATTTCAAAAATACTATACAAAAAATAATAAAAAAAATAGAGTAATTTATTTTAATTTTAATCAAATAAAATAAGTGAAGTGTTGCAAAATAAGAAGAAATATTACTATAAAACTATAAATATATGTATGTAGATAAAGCTGTATAATGACATTACACTGCACGTACGATTTTAAACTGACAGTTGCTGGTGAATTGATATGAAGTTAGACACAATCGGAAAGTTATGATTGGTCAATTCGGACATGATGTTTTTTGATTGATTTGAAGCCTGGACAAGATTTTTTTTGAAATAAAACCTGTTTTTTAATTATGATTATAAAATGATTTATGCGCTTTTTTCATTAAAATGAAAATGTTAAACGGCTCCGTACCATCGATAAGAAAAAATCTGCTTTATCAGCTCATTTTTTGTATCCGATGGACACGATCTTTTTTTAATGTTACCTCCTCAAATATGTTGCCTTCGGGCAAAATATGTTCTAGCTCTACGCATGGTTAATTCACTATACAAGTTATGTGTCTTGGTTGAGTTTCTATTTTCTGTCTTGCTGATACCATTAAGATCTAAAAGCTTCCAGCTTGAACCATTTAGATCATGTATAGACAGATACCATTCCGAACACGTTCATCGCATGCCCAAGTGATATTACACTTAACATTTGATACCTCTACCCACAGTAGTATCATATATCCATTAAAACTGATAGAAAACGTGTGATTGATTTCGTTATATGTTATTAAATGTTGAAAATTTAACATCACGCGGTTATCTACGTTGGATGTTGTCGACGTAAAAAAAAAATTTAGTAAACAGCGTCTAAAAGTCGTTTAATTAATGCCGGGCTTCAACATTCTATAAAAAAAAACATGGTAACTGCGAGGTGTTACATTTCAGAATATAACGAATCGACACGTCTTCTGTCGGCTCTAGTTGAGATACTACTGAGGAGAGATGTATCAAATTTGAAGCGACTGATTATGTTGCGAGCGTGGCCGGCGCAATATTTATTCATGCTAGCTCTAATGAGTTTAGATCGGAAACTTTTGAACCTAAGTTGTAATGCCAGATAATGGATTGAGGTATTTATTGGTTACGTTATCGTTTTCCTCCTACACCCGCAGGAATGCTTTATTCTTCTGATTATTGTACGACTAGAATATAATCCAAAGTGACTTACCTTTGCTTGTGAGAAGGCCTGTCCCAAGCCAGGGGTGTAAATATCTGTATTCGTCGGACTTCTCAATAAACTCCTGATTATTGAGAAGAGCCTGAAATAATATATTTTTATGTTTTTAATTAATAAAATAATTAGAACCATAAATTTATCGATCATAAATATTCCATTAAAATTCAACACAATCATGACGACCTCTGTGATCTAATTAGACTGGTAATTGGGGGTTTTGGGTTCGATTTAGATGGTACCCATATAAAACAAAACAAAAAAAGTTCTAATCTACTAAAATAGTTCGCCTCGTAAAAATATTTGCATGCGTAAGTGTTACGTGAGGTAGTAATACCAAAACGTGCGATGACGAAATGCAAGTTGCGTGCCTACTCCAGTGATTGTCAAACTAGAAGATTTATTGAATAGGCTGAAAAAATGTATTCCCAGGCCTCTTCAATATGTTCAACGCACATTCTGATATGTTGAGAGGTGCCATATGAATGAATGAATAAATTTAATCATGATCATATGGACAGAACCGCATTTGCTAACATAAAAACATAAGCATGGGCCTAGGGGCGCTAAACCAAAAGTGGCGCCCAATAAATAGGTTATAAAAATATTTAAGAAATAAATAGTAATTATGAACTTCAATGACATCATATATACCTACATTTGCGGAGAAGAAATCAGGACGTATGTTAAACTGTAGTGATTTGTTATGTGGCACGAAATATGTTACATAATTATCCGGAACGGAAGTTAATTATCCGGAACGGAAAAGAGGAAAACAGTTTTTGATAATATTCGAGGGAGGAGGGGAATCGCAAACTGCATAGATGCGTCGTGTATACCAGTGGTCGCCAAACTTTAGGACCTCACAGACCACTAAATTCATAATTTTAAATCCTGCGGACCATTAATAGGATTTTTTAGTGTTATTTTACACGATTACATGGAAATTTCGTTATTTTACACGATTACATATTAATTTCAATTTCTACACACAAAAAACTTAGTAAAATGATGACAATACAATATTTATAAACATATTTGACTTAATGAAGGGAGTCGACGATATGTTTTAGGAGTGCATCCTATAAAATATATTAAGAAGAGCCGCACTGTGAAACATTAGAAGAGTGCGAAACGAGGCGAGAGTAAGACAAAACATGTGCAATGTAGCTAGCTACACGTCTTGATTTCATGCATCTTGCATCGTTCATCCGTGCAAGTCACTTATTTTTCCGGATTGGTTTGCTGTGGATTAAAAAATGCAAATAATGTCCACATTTCTCTGCGGACCAACGAAATTTTCTCGCGGACCCCCACTTTGGCGACCGCTGGTCTATACTATGGGTGGGCAGCTTGTTTGTTGTCGCGATCGACATTTAAAGTACGTAAAAAAAATAGTTGCGAATGTTTTTTTTTTCGAAAAACAAAATTGTCGCAATCTACCTATCGAATTCACGTAATTCAATACACATGTTATGTATAAAAAATCCGATTATTAATAACTAAAAGTTTATTTTTAAGTATGATATAAGCGGAATTTAGTTCGTTAAAAAATATTTAGAAAAATAAAACTTATACACATTCGTGTTAAATAACATACACATGAGTAAATTTATTTGGGGTAGACATCTTAATCTTCATATTTAAAAAAAGGATAACTAATTAACTGCGTAAACAAATACATGCGCGTAATAAGATATTGTAAGTTACAAAGACTGCCGCGACCGACCAAAAATTGCTTCGCAATCAACCTGTTGGCCATCCCTGGTCTACACAAATGCGACACTGCATTTGGATATTTTCAAAATTAGTTGAGTCCACAACTTGTTGTTTGAACGAGCAATATTTTGAAAAAAATAGGCATCTCATAATTTGCTAAAACCGTACTTTAAGATATAAGGGATTTAGATAAGATAATTTTATAATGTTTTTTTTAGGTTTTATTCATGTAAATACTCGTATTATTCCAATCCACAAAAAGTTGAAGGCTCGCTAATAGAAATGATGTTTAAATTGAATACGTATATATATTAAAAGTTCAATAAAAAATAACGTATCAATTAATACGTTTACCCATGAATGTCGGAATACAAGTTTCATAAAAAAATGTTTGAATCTGATAAAGCACAACAACGGATAATGAACTAACTATGGGAAACAGCGTGATGTTCATTTCGTCGCTGAGCCTTATTCTTTTTTGAGAAGTCTGCTTCTAATACAGGTTTTAACTCGTTTTGCAGATATAAAAATGAATGTCAAAAGAAAAATATATGCCAATTTTAAATAAATAAAATATATGTCTCAATATATCGTGCCAATTAATAAACAAATCAACGTCTCGCGCTTAACCCTTCCTACCCTGTGATGTGAAACTAGTACACATTGCTTCTAAAAACTTTAATATTTCTATAAATATAATAAATACTGGGTTCAGAGTTAAGGTATTCTTCCGTTATACATTTACGCATTGAATGAAAAAATAATACTAATAATAATAAGCACTTATCGGCCACATCAGAGATATTTTGTGAAAATCGGGAATAAATTCACCAATACAATCAAACGTGTGACGTAGGTATATTCATTCTAAAACCGTTATGGATGAGGAAGCGACGCTATTCACGTGTCACTCTCACTCTTCTTCGGTATATGCGAACGCAAGAAATATAATCTCAGTTCGCAATTGTGTTTCTTCCTTCGAGGTATAACAGTTGGAGACCGAGTCCCGTCTCAGTTCGCAGTAGCTCTGGGGTATCCATTTGAGGTGGTCTCTTCGCTCGTTTTGTGAACGTCAGCCGATGTTTTTTTCATGTTTTCAGCAATTAAATTTTAATTATTATCCCTTTTGACTTCAAATTTAATTAATTTAACCGATTCGGTATCAATGTTCCCATTTGGGACACTGGTACTGAACTCGACTTTTTATTGAATATTTTATTATAATTTTATTAAAAGTGCGTGCAATTAAGTAGATAGAGAATAACAGGCCGCAAATAATGATGTGCAACACTACGCAATTTTAATACAATTATAATAAAATATTCAATAAAAAGTCGAGTTCGGTACCAGTGTTCCAAATGGGAACATTGGTACCAAATCGGTTAAGCGATTGGCTATGAATATTCTTATTTTCCCGATTTTAAATCGCTCATTTTTACATGTGTATTAAATTCACAACACCGGAACGCGCGATTTTTTTAGCACAGGAAGGGAAAGGTTAAAAGGGTGCAGTATAAGTTTTTTTAGATATGTAAGCTTTAAATTGGGCATTCCTAAAATTAACATCACGACGAAAATGCGCTTAAGTCTCTCGTCTTACGGTGTGGAAACTTGGATTCAACGAAGAGAACAACTGAGAGACGTAGAATAGATGCATTTGAAACATGGTGCTGGAGAAGGATGATACTAATTTCATGGACAGCAAGGGGAGCTAACACCTCCATTCTCTAAAAATTGAGTCGACGATATACCTTCGACCAGTCCTCCGATTCTTTGGGCACATTGCTTGTGGCCAAGGAGTCAGTTTAGAGAGGTTTGAGGTTACTTGAGAGTTGGAAGGACAATGCATAAGAGGAAGAATCCCAATGTGTTGGACTGATCAAGTGAGGTACGCAACTGGATTACCCTTAACAATTGCCCTTCGAGCCACGGAGTGCAGGGATGGATGGAGAGGAGTAGTCAGAGGCTACCATAGAAGTCACGATGCTCAGTCGTGGGATACACGACAGGATGGATGAATGATTGACTAAAAACGACTTCATTTAAGATACGTTCAAAGATGACTTACCTCAGCATCCTTTGCATCGGAAAGGATCAGCACTAGTTGTGAACCAATGAAAGCCCTCGTTCGGACTCCAAAGTCTACCCACATCTCGTTCAGCGATTTGAATAGATCTGAAAATTGTAAAATATTAATCATTAGTGCATGATAGAATATAATATGTGCTTCTAGAATTTTCTATAGTACCATATAGAGTGGAAGCATGGACGGTGAGAGGAAAGGAAAGAAACGTAATAGATGCCTTCGAAATGCAGTGTTGGAGGGGGATGCTCTGAATAGTTTCTTTTGAAACACAAGGCGCATCAACGTTTCTATCATCCCAGAATTGCAAATTTCCGAAAGACTTATAGCAACATGTAAAAAAACAATTCTTATTTAATTTGAGCATATTGTTATAAAAAATTATTTAAGTCTGGAGAAGCTGGTGATCGCGGTGACAGTTAAGGGAAGACGAACAAGAGGAAGTTTTTCTATGAGATGAACGGATCAAATAAAGGAGATAAAAAAATCTTCATGACTCAGGACCGGGAGGAATGGGATACAGGTGGTGCGTCGAGTTCGAGGCGTAGCAGAGGACCAGTACGCTTTGCATTGAGCAAGCGATGAAGAAGAAGGAATAATGCTTGGCTTTTGGGAGATGTGTTATACAACTGCAGCTGCTTGTGTGATTTGATAACTCCCAGCAAAAAATGTCTTTTAGATTATTTAGCTGTTTATTCAAAATTTGAACACTTATTTAATTTCCTCTCTACGCTGGTAGTGAATCTGGGAGTGTACATTAAACAATTTTCGTACATTCTTATTGAGTATATAACTGCTCAATTTTTTTCGTACTAGGCGTATCCAGAAAGTAAGTGTACTGAGGCTCTCACGACCGGATGGATTTTATTTTCGACATGTTGGCTACACTTCCGTGTAGCCTGACCCTTCCTCTCCGCAACGAGACCGGTTCGAGGTCAGTACGTTTAGAAGTGTCGACGCGACAACACGTTTTGTGAAAAATGTCAATCCAATCTCCCGCCAAGTGCGAAATAAATAATGCCGGGCAAGAGTTTTTGAGGCGCTGCAAACTCCATGGAGATGAATTTCTCCGCTCCATCGTTACTGGATATGAAACTTGGGTTGCACACTACACGCCTGAAATCAAAAGGCAGTCTCAACAGTGGCGTCACACCTCTTCACCCTTCGCCAAAAAGTTCAAAACCACAATTTCAGCCAAGAAAATCATGGCATCCGTGTTTTGGGACTGTCAAGGCATAATTTTAATTGAATATATGCCTCAAGCGGAGACCATCAACTCTGCAAGATACTGTGAGACCCTAAAAAAATTGCGGAGGGCGATTCAGAACAAGAGGAGAGGCATGCTGACAAAGGGAGTCTGCCTGCTGCACGACAATGCCAGACCACACACGGCCAATGCCACGAAGGAACTGCTCGCCTCGTTTAAATGGGATGTCCTGAACCATCCCGCGCATTCCCCTGACCTAGCACCTTCAGATTACTATCTCTTTACCTCCCTGAAGCTGCATATGGGTGGAAAAAGGTTTTCAACCGACGAGGAGGTAAAGGAGGAGGTGGAGAAGTGGACGGAGGGGTTGGCGGGAAACTACTTCGAGGTAGGCATCAAAAAGTTGATACCCCGCTTCACCACCTGCATTGAGAGGAATGGCGACTATGTCGAAAAATAGCTTACATATGTACTACGGTAACCACGTAATTTTTTTGTTTAAATAAAAAAAATTGTAACCTACAAAAATTCAGTACACTTACTTTCTGGATATGCCTCGTATTATAATTTACGTATACAAGGTCTAGAAAAATATCTGACACGCCCTCTATTGGTGGGGGTGTATCTTGATTGGAAGGATGTTGTGAGATGAGTCCAGACATTTGGTAGGTTTTACGAGTATTTAAAATTTATTTTTTTATATTGCCTTACCATATATGTATAATTTTAAGATATATTTATTTATTTTACACATGACAAGAAATATTCATAATTTGCGAAAAAACAACAGATAATTTAATTTGGACACACAATTTTAATGGATCTGGCTTTGTTGCCTTTCATTTGTTATGTATGTGTTCATACAATGCCGCTATCAGTAAACCTATATGTATTTATTAAATTATCAGGATCTCTGTATTCAAGTTCTTGAGGTAGATTGGACACCTTTAAACGGTATTTTAGAGAGGTTAAAAATTAATTGAATTTAAATATTTAAATATATAATATAAGAAACAGAAGTATACGTTTGACGATATGTTTGGATATGCATGGAGCAAAAAGTACTAGCTTGGATATAAGACCTTTTGCTTACTCTGGCGAGAGATTTTTTTAGACCAATCAGAAAGATAATAACGAAAATGAGAACTCTGCGCGCTATTGCTGGGAAGACTTTGCGTGATCGTGTAAGGAACACCAAAATCCGAGAGGTCTGTGAGGTCCAAGATGTGGTCAGATGGAGACGACAGCGTCGACGATACTGGTACCAACATGTACAGAGAATGAATTCCACAAGAATTCCATACATATCTCTGCATGGGGTGCCGGATGGACGGCGTCCGCCAGGGAGACCCCCGAAACGATGGAGAGATAGCTGGAGCTCAGCATCACAGGACAATCCTGCAGTAACAGACTCTTGAGAGTCTACAGACAGTTTAAGAAGAAGAAGAAGAAAGATATAATAGAAACCTTAACTGAAATCGAAACTAGAACTTTAAAAAAAATGTAGTACCAAGGGAAATTAAACTCACAACGCCCGGTTGGTAGACCAGATGTCTTATCAATTAGGTCACGGAGGTCGTCTATTAATATGTTAGATACATTAAAAATAATCGCGCAATATAACAACACGACTGTTAACAATTGATAATTCCATCACCGTTAAATAGTATATAAGTGTACAACTGTTCAAACTGAACGAATACTCTGTTTAAAGACAAAAATACTTGAATTTTTGTATTGTAATGTAAAAAAATGTGTAAATGACTGAATTAATTGAGACAGATGAACAACTTGTGGAAAGAAGATGTCTTGGAGTGTATTGGTTCATTGTGCGCAAGCTGTTGAATTTCAGAAAGCACACAGTTTTCACAGATCAAATAGATCAATGTTCCATGATCATCAGCAGGTTTCAATCAGCTGCAGCTATTCGATATGATGTCATATATGTAAGCTCAGTTCAATCTTATCACCATCTGCACTGTTACAGGGAAGAAAATAAGTCCACATCCAACGAGATCTATACTAAAAGATCGAAATTATTTCTTTTCATGAATCTTCGAAAACACTTTAGTTTCACTTTGTGGTGCCATGTTTTATGTAAAAAGAAATAAAATAAATAAATAAAACACTTATTTTATATTTTTGTGTTCACCACTGGTTTATTTTGAGTTTACTACCGGTTTCGTAGACCTCCGTCTTCATCGTCAGGTGTAGATAAACTAAATTGCTTACAATATATTTCCTCTGCAAGTGTAAATAGTATAAGAGGAATGAGGTAGGGGAAGAGGAGTGGGGAGAATTTTGAGTCAATGGTAAATGAGACGGGAAAAAAATTTAAATGCATGTTACGGCAGCCCCGGGTCTGGATATCCAAGGGGATGGATTTTAAATGGGAAACATATTTAGCAAAGGGCTATTATTAAAATTGGTTTGATTGTTGTTTGAATATTATCAACAATCAAACCAATTTTAATAATAGCCCTCTGCTAAATATGTTTCCCATTTAAAATCCATCCCCTTGGATATCCAGACCCGGGTCTGCCGTAAGAATCATTTAAATTTTTTTCCCGCCTCATTTACCCTTGTATCACATCTCTTCCCACTTCTCTTCCCCTACCTCTTCTTCTCCCTGGCTCAATCCCAACTCATTGTCTGCGAAGACTGTTGGGGTCAGCTCTCCTCGTCCTCAGGTTGTATGCTCTTCTGTCCCGGACTACGTCCCACAGGCCGTGCCTCTGCATCATGTTATCTTTTTGCACCACCCATGAATTCTTTGGTCTTCCTCTGGTTGTTATTCGAGGAAGATCCATGGAGATTGCCTGGTTCACAATGTGATCGGGTGATCTGCGTCCAACGTGCCCATACCATCTCAATCGCCTCTCCTCCATCTTGCTGTTGATGTCTGTAGCACCTAGGCTTCCACGAATGCGTGAGCTTTTTATTTTGTCTCTTAGGGACACACCAGCTGACCATCTTAGCATGCGCATTTCAGCAGTTTCTAGTTGCCTAGAGTAAGAGTTATACATCGTCTAGCATTTGGAGCCATAGAGGAGTGCGGGTCTGACGATCTTTGGTATACTTTTCCCCTATCTCATTCTCTCCCCCTACCTCATTCCTCTTATATTATTTACACTTGCAGAGGAAATATGTTGTAAACAACTTAGTTTATCTTCCCCTGACGATAAAGATGGAGGTCTTCGAAACCGGTAGTAAACTCAAAACAAACCAGTGGTGAATACAAAAAAATAATATAAAATAAGATCGAAATCTCCTTTATTTTTTTAAGAGCGCGATATCGCTTACTAATGAAAAAGGCACTGCTTAAAAGGAGTCATCCTTCGGTGGCGACATACTTGATTGTGTAAAGAATAGTAGCGACGATGGACTTAAGGTACAAAGTCACGAGAGAAGGAAAATATACTAACAAAGCAGCTAAAAACCTGGAGTTCAAACAGCCTAGTAAGTTGTCAGGAATTTCGCATATAATTTGAAATTTAGCAAAACTTTCATTTCAGCCCACTAGATCGAAGTAGCCAATTAGTCCGTAGATAACTGATTTAAAGCTGAGTGGAGATCTCATCGGATATTATCGACTCGATTGTCATCGTAGTATCACAAAATGCAATCTTCGGATTGATAAATCTGACAGCATAATTACAATTCAGAACCCGTGGCGCCTGTTTGGTTAGCGTGAATACTAACCATTTAATTTTTTTCTTCCGAAATAGTTCGTAAAAATGAAGAAACAATTATTATGCCAGGTTGCTGAGAGCACCAAATACTCGAATGTACATACTAGGTTTTCACGCTAATCTCTTGAGAAATATTGTTTGGTCTGTGACGCACGTCAATAAATACATTGTCAATAATATGTGAATTCAATCATATTTACATTGTATAAATAAACTTTGATAATTATAATGAGGTTGGCAAATAAATTAATCTTAAAGAAAATTAAATGGCGTTAATTGTATATAGGCTGTTATACATACCATAACACCGTTACCCTGTTGAGATTAGCAGAGAGAACGTAATGCAAGGTTTTCCTATCTCGATACACATCTTTGCCTCTTTTACATCTTCTTATACAGTTCCTACGATTTTTCTTACTCATTACTTTTCCTTCTTTCAAAATATCTTTCTATTAATCCAACCATGCTTTCCTTCATCTTCCCTTGCCACGCTTTCCGCTCCCATTAGTATTGTTTATTTGTTTTGATAGCCTTTCTTCATTCATTCGTTCCATATACCCAAACCATTGGTCTTTTTCATCTTACTCAACACATCAGCCTTTAATTCAAATTCGTTTCTGATCACTTCGTTCCATATTCTGTCACACATTGTCACCTCTTGTATTGTTCTCAGTCCACGCATTTCTACATAGCTTATACGGCTCCTTTCAATCCCTTTTCATGTCCAAGTTTCACTACCATACATTAAAAATTGTACTAAAATTATTTTGTGGACTTTCATTTTAACCCTTCCCTTACGGTGTTAAAATTGAAACGCGCGCTCCGGTGTTGGGTAGTGAGTACGCGATCAAAAAATTGCGATTTTAAATCGGAAAAATAAGAACATTCATAGATAATCCCCTTAATTAATTAAAATTGAAGTTAAAAATTATAATAATTGAGATTTATTTACTGAAAACATTAAAAAAACCATCTGGCAACGCTCACGGAACGGGCGTACGTCTAATCTATTTGCAAGCCCAGAAGATACCGCGGCGCGGAGCGGTACCCCGGCGTGGCTTACGCTTGCGACGATTGAGACAATTGAGCTCCTCGCAATTCAGTGGAGTATGCAAGAGTGAGATGCGAATATAATGTCGCGCTTCCCGCATACTCTTCACCTATCGTCAAGACGAGGCACTCGCAGCGTTTAAATGCAAATTTGTTTTCGATCTTTACAAAACACCTACGATGTAGTCGATAAATTCTGATTATTATTAATATTATTTTTTAAATCAATGCGTTAATATATTATGGAGGAATACCTAAAATCTTAACCTTGTATTTATTATATTTATAGAGATATTGATGGTTATTAGAAGCAACGTGTAGAAGATACCCAACACAGGGAGGAAAGGTTAACAAACTACAAAGAACAATTGATAGAGTTGTATGAAGCACGAATATGATAAAAAAAAACAACCTTCATATTATATTATATAACAATTATGCATACATCACCTAACATCGGATAGAGAACATGACTACCTACGTGGACTAGTTGGTAAGACGCTTATCTCCAAACGCGGAGGTTACGGGTTCGATTCCTGTTGAAACCCAGATTAAAAAAAATAAATTACAGCCTGGTTTTTACTGAAGGCCTCTTTAACATCTTTCTGGATGATTGAAAGATATTGTCACATGGCAATAAGGCCGTACTGTATACAACGAAAATGTAATACAATACAAAAATATCATTGGTCAAATAACGCTTAGGATGAAACTGCTCATAAAAATTGTAATCAAATCTACTAATAAAATTAATCCTCTCTCTTTTCCATCTCTCTCTTTCTCTTTTTAGCTCATGGACTTGTTTAAAATCCAATGCTTAGTATACCACAACCCTCCAAGTGGAATAAAAGAAATTCACTTAACATAAAGTTCAAATCCAGAGCTTCCGTTTTTTTATAAAGTCAGTAAATCGCATAAGCGGGTGGTTTAGCGGTCTAATCGCTGTTTCAGACTTCAGTTTACATCATTTTAATTTATTTTTAAAATAGTTTTTCTTAATCCCGAACCACAGTTTAACATATCAGTAATTTGTAATGCTGAATGTTTCGAAAACAGCGACCTCAAAAAATAATATCGTTTTATTGTGCATTTCAAGCAAAGTTCACAAGAAATAGTTAAATTTCATTGCATTTGCATAACGAATCTGTTCAAATTGTCAGTTACACAATTTTTCATCAAATGCAGTCGTTGGTGTAAATGTTTGAAGATATGTTTCTTTTTTATACACGATACATATATAATTTATATCTTATAATGGAAATTGACTGTGAACAAATGTGTAACAATGTAAACAAAACCTCTATTTTGTGGATATAACATAGAGAACCACCTTACTGGGCAAGGCCTGTAATGAAGAGGTCTCATTTATACCTATGTTATAATGGAAAGTGACTCGTAGTGAACAAATGTGTAACAATGTAAACAAAACCTCTATTTTGTGGATATAGAGAACCACCTTACTGGGCAAAGCCCGTGATGATGAGGTCTCATTTATGATATATGTTATAATGGAAAGTGACTCGTAGTGAACAAATGTGTAACAATGTAAACAAAACCTCTATTTTGTGGATATAGAGAACCACCTTACTGGGCAAAGCCCGTGATGATGAGGTCTCATTTATGATATATGTTATAATGGAAAGTGACTCGTAGTGAACAAATGTGTAACAATGTAAACAAAACCTCTATTTTGTGGATATAGAGAACCACCTTACTGGGCAAAGCCCGTGATGATGAGGTCTCATTTATGATATATGTTATAATGGAAAGTGACTCGTAGTGAACAAATGTGTAACAATGTAAACAAAACCTCTATTTTGTGGATATAGAGAACCACCTTACTGGGCAAGGCCTGTGATGAGGAGGTCTCATTCATAAAACAAATATATATATTTGAAATTGCCACCGATGTTTTCAGTTAGAACATGGGTTTTGAATTACTTTTCACCTATCAAACTTTTAATTTTATCGGTGCGAGTGTTTCGTGATTTATTTATCTTCCATGTAAAATGCATAGGTCTTCCGAATTCAGCGATTTTTTTAATTCTTGGATAAAACACAGATGGCGTCGCTAACTTACTTGGGTCTTGTGACATTTGAGAAGTGTAATTTATTTATTTATTTAATTAACGACACAACAGTGTCTTTATATACAAATGAACATGTGACAGGTTATAAATTACTTAAAATTATTTGCAAATAATACAACTTTATCTTAAACTAACATGAATATACAAAAAGCAGTAGAATATATTACAGTCATCGTTTTAAAATTATTTAATAATCTTGTATTACATTTATAAAAATGGAGTCGTATACAATACAACAACGCGTTCAAATTGAAAATTATTTCATGTATTGTAATCTCCGGAAACGGTGATGATAATTGGTCACCAAGATCATGTGAACTGACACAGTTGGACTATTTTCTCTGGGGTTACATGAAAAACCAGGTCTATAAGAATGAACCCCAAAATTCCTAAGCTGAAGGACGAAATTATTCGCGTTATTGGTGAGTTAGAACCGCAATTATGCCAAAATGCCATCGAAATTTTTGACAAAAGAGTGGACATGTGTGGAGCTGCAAGATGTAGACATTTGGTGGTTATTGTTTATTGTGTTTGAATGGCATACATTATACTTCAATGACCAATAAAAAGTTTTTTGAAATCTAAGCAAATTGTGTGTTTTATTCAAAAATTAAAAAAAAAATATTAAAAAAACCGCTCAATTTGAAAGATCCTTTATAAGAATAAATTTGGTTATAATTTTCATTCATAAAGTTACACCTTTTTATATTTACTAGATCTACCAATAAATCAGCTGACATTATTTGAAAATATGTGATTCATTGTTTTTTTTTTGGCATTTATGATAATAAACTCGCAGTAATAAATATTATGTTCATTATCAAAATTATTATGTCATACTAGAGGCAGTGGCTTATAAAATGCCTCGAGTTCACCCCACGTGTTCTAAGCGCACGTGTGTCTACATCACGTGTCTGGCTCGTTTCAGTTACCTTGGTTTTTATCCAGGTTCAAGTTACTTTCTTATACATCAACGACATTACTGAAATACCTTTGTTAGCCATCATTTTAACAGATTGTGAAAATCAGATCTTACAAAATACAAACAAGATCATCTCGATTTTTTGTTAAATAAGTTATTATTATTTTATAAATCAGAATTATCGAGTTTTTATTACCTACCACGAAAGAAAATCTTTTAAATGAAGTAACTTTTTTCCATATGAAGAATAAAAACGATTGCATCAAACAAACAAGTTTAATATCTCCCAATATGATGGTTTGCACATAATACTTTAATACCGATGTTGACGTATGGTAGTAAAAAGTTGACGTATGGTAGTAAAAATTGAAAGGAGCCGTATAAGTGTTAAAGAATACGAAATTAAACGAAAAGGGATAAATATAAACACAAGGCTAATGGCACGTGGAGCGAATTAATGCAGAAAAACTAAAGAAACAGATATACAGTACTAACGTGATGGAAAAACGTGGTAGAAAAAGACAAAAAAAAAGGTATAGCTGGATGTCAATAATATTTTGAACGAAAAAAAAGTAAGAAGTATTAGAAACCGTAAAAGCTGTATAAGAATGTGTATATGATAGGTGTGGAAGAAGGGAAATGTATGTTTATTGAGATAGGAAAGTCTGGAGCTCTATCCTCTCTGCCTACCCCAGCAAGGAAGAAGCGTGATGATAGGTCTTTAGTTTTTTGAAAATCAGATTTATTGACTTTATTATCTACCACAAAAATCATTTCCATTTATTTTCCCCTTCCAGCCACAACAAAAAATTAAAGTTATTATACAATATATAATATAAAAAAAGGCTTAATATAAAAGCAGTTATAAAAAGGTTGTCTCAACGTACTGAAGAAAAAAATAATAATGAGGTTTTTTTATTTTTCGAAAAACAAAAGAAACATATTTCAAAAAACATATTTTTTTCTATTCTGGTTTTCAAAATACAGAAAATCTTGAAAGTGTTCTTTATTAAATCACTTAAATTCAAAATGATATTTCCCCATATACAAGTATGTCATAATATCTATAATGTGGATTAAATATTTTTTTATATATCCGAGTATATACGTCGAAATCGAACTTACCGACATCAGCTCCTATAACATTATGAGCATTTCCTATAAAAGGAAGTACGTACGGTCCTGGAACATTTTTCATCATGTTAAGCGCCCGTCTATTCCGCAAATGGGATACAAGTGTCAATATTAATAAAACCACCATAAGTATTATAAAAAACATTTTGATTTATTATATTGCAATTGTTCTATTTTAAATTTCACTCGATGTAAGTTTCTGATATATATATTTTGTATTAAACGCACGCACTTGAAATTATTCGTTAGATGATCCGCGACCAGCAAATATATCTTGCCTTGGTTTGAGTGAAACGAATACTGCGAATTTTTCTATTGATTCAACTCGTTTTAATAATCTCATATCGTCATTAAGGAAACCGCTTCGATCAAAATGTGTCTAAAAGATTTTTTTCGCAAATCATTTAATCTGCGCCAGATGTGCGCAACCAACACATTAATACTTTGCCTCTGGAGTTGAGTAACCCTGCATCAACATGTAGGAAGATTTTGATTCTGCAAAGCAACTTGCATCTCGTTCTACTAATGAGGCCATGTGTTTTCCATATCTCAATCCATAAAATTCCCACAAAATTCTCAAAAAATCCAATATTTGTTCTATGTATGCGTTATTCCACTAAAAACAAATCTGAGTTCTTTACCTCTATATAATAAGTCTCCGACAATTAAGTAAGTCTGCTTGGTGAAGTTTGGTAATATTTTGTGGTATACATACATAACATATATTGAACTTAAATATACATATAATTATTAAATACTTTTAAAACAATGACTGTAATTTATTATTACTACTGCTTTTTGTATCTTCATGTTAGTTTAAGATAAAGTTTTGTATTATTTGTCAATAATTTTAAGTACTTGTTTAACCTGTCACATGTTCATTTGTATATAAAGACACTGTTGTGTCCTTAATTAAATAAATAAATATTTTGAAAGACGGAAAAGAAAAAAGTCGGAGAAATCATAGGAGTTTTATGAGAAGGTATGGATATAGAAAAGATACAAAATATATGTGGCAAGATAGTAAAGACTGGCGCTCTGTCTTCTCTGCCTACCCCGACAAAGAAATTGTGTGATGGTATGTATTTAGGTACAGTACCCGGCGGTAAGTAATACACATCGGGCTTAAGAAAAAGACTGTCGGCCATAATCAGCTAACTTCGGCTTTGCAGAGAGTCGTCTCTGTCGCACGATGCGCTAACAGTCTCGCGACGGAACACGTGTATGAATGATAGAGACGACGCTCTACAAAGCAAAAGTTAGCCGATTATGGCCGACAGTCTCTTTGGCAGCTTTTTTGCCTCGATTGAATGCGAACAGATATACAGTCATGTGACTACAATTCATCTGTTCGGCTAATTCTACGGTGGTTTGAAGGGGATCTTCATGAGAATATGGTTTAAGCGGTCCTCATCGAAGTCCACTGGTTGTCCGGAACGCTCCATATCTTTCAGGTCCAAATTGCCGTCTTTGAAACACAAAAATTATCGATGAGCTGTCCTTTAATTCATAGCATCTTCACCGTACACTTCGCAAATATCGCGAGCAGCTTTGGCAGCTTTATTCCCTCGATTGAACGCGAACAGAAGGAGGTGTCGATAATGCTCACTTTCGCCTACTTGACATTCCATTTTGAAGGCTTGTAATCAAATAAAATAATATATGTTACGTAAAACCAAACACAATATCTTGTAGAACAGAAAATTTTCTTTCGAATGGCGTATAACTTTTACCATGTTGTTTTACTTTTGGTGTTCATTTTTAAATTGAAAAAAAAAACGGACACAATTTATGTTAACACCTAATAATTATATTTAACAGTGAATATACCTTTTTATAAATATATTTAAATATTACATTAGAGAAAGGGATGTACGCATATTGATGTGAAAATATATAACACACTCTCTCTCACTCTCTCTCTTCCTTAGCATTATTATTCTCACATGGTGGTGTAAAAAATGAAAAGTAAGTACATAGAAAGTGGATTTTAACGCGAAGATATGAAGACGAATTAGGATTTTTTAAGCACGCAAAATAAAACGAGAACTAGTCCATATCAATCTAGTCAAAGTAAATTAGTTTTGTTTAAGTATTATACATTTAAGAAAAGGTTGAGCACCGCTGATAATCAAATTTCAATAAACAATGTACAGCCCAAACAAGTTCGTGTCTTCGATGATCCAATAATATTTTTGTCATTTATTTTCAACGGTGGAGTAGTCTCAGATTTTTCTTCTCAAGAATTTTTCTTCTACTGTTTTAGTAAGTTAAGTTTGTAAAGTCGATTGCAATGGACAAAGGGATTCACGTCGATCCAGTGGGGCGCGGTGTTATGATAGGGCTTTCGCCGTTGCAGGTGAAGAAGCGTGGAGTGGTCTACCCTTTAGTGTTCGAGATATGGGTGGCGTGTGCAGCTTTAAGAAGACAACTTTATATAAACACTACACATATACACTACACTACACCTAAAGCTGAATACGTTACTATTACGTATTGGAAGATCTATAAAGGTTTCTTAGTAGTTCCTCTTCCTTTGGTAAGTTTTGAATGATTTAAATGCGGACCTTCAATCAGCATGGCTTACTCATAAATCCTACGAAGACTCAAGCGATCCTCATTGGCAGCCCTCAGCTTCTCGGTAAATTCAACATCGACTTATTTCCTCCAATATTACTTGATGGCTTTATCTTACCATTACATAAAACTGTTAAAATCCTAGGAGTGCTAATAGATAACATTCTCTCATGGCGAGATCAAATAAATGAGGTAAGTTGAAGGATCTTCTTCAGCCTTCATTCCCTTAAAGTGTTGCAAAGATTCCTGCCTACTAAAACCAAAATTTTACTCGTGCAATCTCTGCTCTTTCCAATTCTGGACTATGTGGACGTCTGTTATTTGGATGTTACAGAGGAACAGCTGGACAAATTACAGCGTCTTCAAAATGTTTGTCTAAGATTTATTTTCAACCTACGAAATTACTATCATATCACTTCATACCAGAAGGCATTGAACTGGTTGAATGTTAAAAATAGACGTCAAATTCATATACTGTCTGTATTTTATAATATCGTTAACTGTCCCGTCATCCCCTCTTATCTCGCCGAAAATTTTCAGCATCTTTCCAATCATGGATTAATGCTATGCTGACGCTGAGATTGTCTATTGGCCTTTCCAGTTCACCACTCCTCTTTTTTTACGTCGTCCTTTACTGTCCATGCAGTGAGACTCTGGAATCTGTTACAAACCAATGTAAGACTCGCACCGTCAATAAGTGACTGAAAAACTCTAAATTTATAGTCAGTAAAATAACGTGTTTCATTCCTGATTTTTCTATCCCTTTTCTCTCCATCGTCCCTTCCTTTTCTTTTGATTGATGATATCTCACTCTAAAAGGCACTGTATAAATTCTCCTTTTATTATTATTATTAAAAGTAATAAGAATGTAAGATGACCTCCGTGGCCTTGTTGATAAGATGCTTATCTCCCTATCCGGAGGTGGCAGGTTCGACTTCCTGATTTTTTTAAAGGATTCCAGTCTGGTTTTCACTTACGGCATCTTCAACATCTTTCAGGCTGGTTGGAAGATATTGTCACATGGCAATAACTCTTTCGAGTAGTTAAGGACTTTGTGTATCTCTCAAACATGAGATATTTTCATTATATTTATAGTTTATTTCTTGATTACTTTTAGTTGATAACAGTACATGTATGAAGAATATAATGAGTTGAATGAGACGAACTATGAATATGGTAAAGGCGATGGCTGTTTATAAGGGCTGGTACGTTTGCTCGATCGTCTCTGCCTACCTCGTAAGGGACATGCCGTGATGTGATAGAATATGAGATGTAACAATAAAGAAGTAATTGTTTCCGTACATCCTTGAATATGCTTTTTAGCAAACCAACGACAAATAACAACAAAGGACTATAAGGTCTCGGCCACATAGGTAGGAGCCTCGCTTGGTGCTTAGAGTTACGCTACGAGATAGGCGACATATCCTAGCGAATCAACGCACCGCATACTATCGCAATGGCCACACTGCACGCTTCGCGCCACGCTACATGACGATTAGTCACCTAGTGAACATACGTGTTGGTTAATTTTATTGTGTCACCAAGTGATTTTACAAGATGGCGGAAATTTTAATAACAGCTGTGTATAAAAGGGAGCCTTTGTGGAACCCATCGTGCAAATTATACAAACATGTACCTGTAATAAAGTTTCTTTCGAATGAAGTTGCACAGGAAGGAAATAAAGATGGTAAGTTGTAATTAAATTGGTTAGTTTTGAGAGTGGCATCGTGTGTTGACTCAACCGCTCCCAAACAGACGAATTCGTGTGAAGCACGTAGCACCTAGCGAAGCACTTTGGTGTGGCCTTAAGCCGAGGCCACACCAAAGTGCTTCGTTAGGTGCTACGCTAGGTTTTACGTGACTCGTACTAGGTGACTTCATGCCTGGCCCCACCAAAGTGCTATGCACAAATTCATTTGACAGTTGGGAGCGGTTGAGTCAACACACGATGTCACTCTCAAAACTAACCAATTTCATTACAACTTACCATCTTTATTTACTTTCTGTGCAACTTCATTCCAAAGTGATTTTATTACAGGTACATTTTTCTATAATTTGCTCGCTCGCGCGAAGCGTGCATTGTGACCATTGCGATAGTATGCGGTGCGTTGAATCGCTAGGATATATCGCTTACCTCGCAACATAGCTCTAAGCATCAAGCGAGGCTCCTACCTGTGTGGCCGAAGCCTTAGCCTTAGTGATTTGGATGGAAACTTTGAATTTGTCATATTTTACTAAAACATAACAATGGGTTTTACTATTTTTATCTATACTTTTTTCCATGTAAAGATATTTAAAAAAAAATGTGAATTGGCAATAAATGGGTTTTAAATATCCCAGGAAAATTTTATTATTTTAGGGTCCAAAGCTTTTAAGGATCAAGATTCAGTAACGCCACAGGTAAAACTCGTCTGTCAAGGCCGTCAACTTCTTTCTTAAGACAACCACTTCTTTTCTTTTATTGTAGTAGATTCGCATATTTTGAAATATTATTCCACTACTAAAATTATGTGACAACATTCTTCTGTCATGAATTCAATTAGAATCGAAACAAAAAATGGTCGATGTTCAAGTCTGCTCCATAGATTTATTATAATAGTATACATCATAATGCCTTTAAAACCGAAAAAGAATTAAGCGAAAAAATATTAAATGTTTAAATTTTATTTCATTAAGTTAAGTTATTTTTTTTCCGTTTTTCACATCAACATTACAGTTAGTTACTATAATGATTAACGATTTTATTTTATTTCTATTTTTCTTGATTTAAATCAAACATTATTATACGAACACCACCATCATCATTGTCAACTAGGGTCGATCCACTGCTGGATGAAGGTCTCCCCGAGTTGACT
This sequence comes from Odontocerum albicorne, assembly GCA_949825065.1. Taxonomy (NCBI): domain Eukaryota; kingdom Metazoa; phylum Arthropoda; class Insecta; order Trichoptera; family Odontoceridae; genus Odontocerum; species Odontocerum albicorne. Next base: position 50,430,831 of record OX463842.1, on the reverse strand, counting down.
CCAAATAGTTTGTTTTTTTTTGCTCGTTGGTGGCATGTGTTGCTGCCATGCTTCCTGGTTTCATCTATCCAGCGTACCTTCAATCTTCTTCTGAGCCTCTTAACCCTTCCCTTACGGTGATAAAAATAATACGCGTGCTTCGGTGTTGGGTAGTGAGTACGCAATAAAAAATTAGCCATTATAAATCGGAAAAATAAGAACATTCATAGATAATCCCCTTAATTAATTATAATTGAAGTTAAAAATTATAATAATTGAGATTTATTTGCTGAAAACATTAAAAAACCATCTGGCAACGCTCACGGAACGGGCGTACGTCTAACCTATTTGCAAGCCTAGAAGCTACTAGTGGCGCGGAACGTCAGTCGCATACCCCGGCGCTTACGCTTATGCTTGCGACAATTCAGCTCCTCGCAATTCAGTCTAGTATGCAAGAGTGAGATGCGAATATAGTGTCGCGCTTCCCGCATACTATTCACCTATCGTCAAGACAAGGCACTAGCAGCGTTTAAATGCGAATTTGTTTTCGATCTTTACAAAACACCTACGATGTAGTCGATAAATTCTGATTATTATTTATATTATTTTTTAAATCAATGCGTAAATATATTATAGAGGAATACCTAAAATCTTAACCTTGTATTTATTATATTTATAGAGATATTGATGGTTATTAGAAGCAACGTGTAGAAGATACCCAACACAGGGAAGGAAAGGTTAATGCCTCTTGGGTACCATTGGATTATTTCGGACGTCCATCGGGAATATGTCATTCTAGCTACGTGTCCTGCCCATTGCCATTTTACAAACATACACACTCGTAGGTTTATATCACCAAGTTTCCTTGCTAGGATGGAAAGATAAGCAGAGCGCCAGACTTTCCTATCTCGACTCATAGTTTATTTATTTATTTTTATTTATTTATTTATTTATTTTTTCAAAACAGACTTAGCCCAATTACTTTGAAAATACAAAACATCAAAAAAGAAGAAAAATTACATAAAGGAAAGAAAAATAAGTTAAAAAATTATATAAAATAAAAAATAATGCATATGCATACAAACGAGTATATACACACAAATATATTACACACATATATTCACAGTCATTTAGGTATGTTGATGAGTGCCTTCTAACGCGCTCAATCTAAGAAGAAAATTTACTTTTGCTTTTGGTAATGTGATATGAAATATGTCAATATCTGAAGCAGTCCCGTTCAGAAGAGTTCCTTCTAAAGGTCGATTTACACACATCAGTGAATGACGGTACCGTGACCGGCCCGGGATGAAACCGACATGGTCAAAAATATTCTTCTATGGATTTGAAGGGTCTTGTTCACACTTGTCCGGTGTGTGACCGCGACAGTGCAAACAATGCTGTCGCCGTCAAGGTCTATTTACACGCATTAATGACGTGACAATATCGTGATCAGCCCATGTTTAAAACCAACATGGTCAAAAATATTCCTCTATGGCTGTGATCTCCAAACTTTTTTGACCGCATACCTTTTTATGACGAAAATAATCATAAATTGTACCCCCAAATTATATATTCTCGTACATACATACATACATACATACATACATACATACATACATACATACATGCATGCATGCATGCATGCATACATACATACACACGTACATACGTACGTACGTACGTACGTACATACATACATACATACATACATACATACATACATACACACACACACACACACACGCGATAATGAAACACACGCGATAATGAAACAATATATGTACATGCAATTGATAAATTACAAGAGAAATTTAAAATTATAATTTAATGGGAACAACGTGATTGAATTTGTTGACTAATTTCGGTAAAATCTGTCTTGATTCCCTGTGTTAATTCTATTCCAAGATCTGGTTCTAATTCTAATTTATTTCTGTTTTTGGTTTTGATTATTGTCATTGCCGAAAATTAATTATTGTCATTGTTTTTTTAAATTATCGGCAATAATGTCGATTCGCCTGGCAACGGTATTTGCCGACAAGGGAATAGATTTTAGTTTCTGAGCATATTCCTCTCCGTGAATTATTTCCACCCTTTTTATTGCTGCAGGAAGAAGAAGTGTTTCGCCAATTGTGTGTGGCTTTTTATCTTTCGCTATTAAGTAAGAAACCTCAAGAGAGGCTCGGAGTATGCGTACCCCACTTTAGGGACCAGTGCTCTATGGATTTGAAGTCTCGTCGGCGCGCGAACGTGCAAGCAGTGAAACATTAAATTACTTTCGGACGATATTTTTGGTATTACGGCCGTGATTTTGATTTACTTTTTTTAGTGTTTTTTTAAGTTTTCATTTTGTTTTATTTGTTTTATTTATATTGTTTTATCAGAAACATGAACGAAACATAAAAAAATATATCATTATAAAAAAAACAACTTTTATTATTACTATTATTACTAAAAAAACTACTTTTGTTATTATTCGGGGTAAAGTCTTGATCCGAGTGATTATCTTAAGGTTTTGATACTTTTGTAAGTATTTAAAAAAATATGTCATTTAAAAAAAAACTACTTTTATTATTACTATTATTACTAAAAAAACTACTTTTGTTATTATTCCGAGTCAAGTCTTGATCCGAGTGATTATCTTAAGGTTTTGATACTTTTGTAAGTATTTAAAAAAATATATCATTTAAAAAAAAAAACTACTTTTATTATTACTAAAAAAACTACTTTTGTTATTATTCCGAGTCAAGTCTTGATCCGAGTGATTATCTTAAGGTTTTGATACTTTTGTAAGTATTTAAAAAAATATGTCATTTAAAAAAAAACTACTTTTATTATTACTATTATTACTAAAAAAACTACTTTTGTTATTATTCCGAGTCAAGTCTTGATCCGAGTGATTATCTTAAGGTTTTGATACTTTTGTAAGTATTTAAAAAAATATATCATTATAAAAAAAAACAACTTTTATTATTACTAAAAAAACTCCTTTTATTATTACTATTATTACTAAAAAAACTACTTTTGTTATTATTCGGGGTAAAGTCTTGATCCGAGTGATTATCTTAAGGTTTTGATACTTTTGTAAGTATTTAAAAAAATATATAATTTAAAAAAAAAACTACTTTTATTATTACTAAAAAAACTACTTTTGTTATTATTCCGAGTCAAGTCTTGATCCGAGTGATTATCTTAAGGTTTTGATACTTTTGTAAGTATTTAAAAAAATATGTCATTTAAAAAAAAACTACTTTTATTATTACTATTATTACTAAAAAAACTACTTTTGTTATTATTCCGTGTCAAGTCTTGATCCGAGTGATTATCTTAAGGTTTTGATACTTTTGTAAGTATTTAAAAAAATATATCATTTAAAAAAAAAAACTACTTTTATTATTACTAAAAAAACTACTTTTGTTATTATTCCGAGTCAAATCTTGATCCGAGTGATTATCTTAAGGTTTTGATACTTTTGTAAGTATTTAAAAAAATATGTCATTTAAAAAAAAACTACTTTTATTATTACTATTATTACTAAAAAAACTACTTTTGTTATTATTCCGAGTCAAGTCTTGATCCGAGTGATTATCTTAAGGTTTTGATACTTTTGTAAGTATTTAAAAAAATATGTCATTTAAAAAAAAACTACTTTTATTATTACTATTATTACTAAAAAAACTACTTTTGTTATTATTCCGAGTCAAGTCTTGATCCGAGTGATTATCTTAAGGTTTTGATACTTTTGTAAGTATTTAAAAAAATATATAATTTAAAAAAAAAACAACTTTTATTATTACTAAAAAACTCCTTTTATTATTACTATTATTACTAAAAAAACTACTTTTGTTATTATTCGGGGTAAAGTCTTGATCCGAGTGATTATCTTAAGGTTTTGATACTTTTGTAAGTATTTAAAAAAATATATCATTTAAAAAAAAAAACTACTTTTATTATTACTAAAAAAACTACTTTTGTTATTATTCCGAGTCAAGTCTTGATCCGAGTGATTATCTTAAGGTTTTGATACTTTTGTAAGTATTTAAAAAAATATGTCATTTAAAAAAAAACTACTTTTATTATTACTATTATTACTAAAAAAACTACTTTTGTTATTATTCCGAGTCAAGTCTTGATCCGAGTGATTATCTTAAGGTTTTGATACTTTTGTAAGTATTTAAAAAAATATATCATTTAAAAAAAAAACTACTTTTATTATTACTATTATTACTAAAAAAACTACTTTTGTTATTATTCCGAGTCAAGTCTTGATCCGAGTGATTATCTTAAGGTTTCGATACTTTTGTAAGTATTTAAAAAAATATATCAATATAAAAAAAAACTTTTGTTATTATTCCGATTCGTTAAGTAACAACAAAGCATACTCACAAGACATGTCAGAGTCACCTGTAGTGTGTCTGTAAACCTTGAAAAGATGAAACGCTTTGCCCAATCGATACCGCCTCTACTATATTTAAAAAAAAACAAATAATAATTGGATCACGAGAATTATTTTTTGAATTTAATACAGACATCACGCTCTAACTGAATGTACAGAAATCACTGTTAAGATCACGGCCGGTGGAATCATGGGACCGTCATGGCACTGTCCGGCACTGTCATGGCACGTACCGGTCACCTTCACTGATGTGTGTAAATCGACCTTAACAGGCATAGCGGCTGGAAGACCCGTTCTTGCGTATGTTATTGAGAACAGATCTTGCCGGCGCAGTCTAGTGTGATTGTTAGGAACATTTAACGCTAATCTTTGTAGTAATGCTGGACAGCTCACAACTCCTCGAACGAGTTTGACAACGTATACCAGGAGACGCACATCTCTTCTTACGCTCAAGGAGTTATACCCGAGCATGCCCAGCAGGAACTGAGTAGGATAAAGCCATGGATAGACACCGAACTCTCTCATATAGAGATATCGTAGATATTTTTTTTGTACTTTCTCCACCATGAGCGAGTTCTGCGCCCCCACTGGGCTCCAAATGCAAGCATTGCTTTCTAGTTTGCTACGGATCAATGAATTAAACAACGTTTTGAGCACCAATTGGTTTTCAAACGACTTAGACATTCTCATAACAAATCCTAGAGTTTTATAAGCTGAGTTGCACATAACTTCTATGTGAGGACCAAACGCGAAATTGCTGTGGAACAAGACACCCAGATCTTTAATATTATCTGTGCGGGGTATAGGTGTAGATTCTAGTGTATATCTATGGAATTGCAAGACGTGTGAGCGATAATACGACATAATATTGCACTTTGATAGTCTCTTCCATATCCATACACCTTCTCACACAGCTAATTTTATATCTCTTGTTTTTAACGTTTTTTTCTTTCAAAATATCATTAGTTTGATGAATCAATCATTCTTTGGCCTTCCTCATCTACGCTTTACATTCGCATTTACACTGTATATTTGTTTTGTTGGGCTTTCTTCATTCCGTTGTTCCACATGTCCAAACCATCTCAGAGTGCTCTTCTTCGCCTTATTTAATACATTAGCTTTAAGTTCATTCATCCCCAACTTAATTTCACGTATTCTGTAACACATTGTTATCCTATGTGTTATTCTCAATGCATGCCATTTCGAGAGCATTTATTCATCTCCTTTCAGTTTATTCCACACCCGCATTTCCACTATTGTGGACTTAGCAAATTTTGTTATTGTCTGGTTCGAAGAAAAACACTATAAAATGATTAGAGCATGTAGGATGGATGAATGAAGAAAGACTAAGAAAAAAAAAACAAATACTTCAAATGTGAGTGGAAAGCGTTTAAGAGAAATATTAAGAAAAATATCGTTGGATTCAGTAAGTGATAAAGTTGAAGAAGAAAATGTAGAAAGAAAGAGTAATTAAAGGAGTTATATGACGTATGTGAATGTAGAAGGGGAGTGTCAAGATAGAAAAGCCTACTAATCTATCCTCTCTGCCCACCCAGACGAGCAATTGATGTGATGTATATTTTATTGTATTCATTTAACACCTCATTGTACAACAGTTAAGTGTGGTTATTGCCAGGTAGTAATTGCATATTACTGCATTTTTGTTGTTTATAATACAATATGGAGGGTTTATTTCCACGTGACAATCTCTTCCAGCCAACCAGAAATATGTTCAAACACTTTAAGTGAAAAATAGACTGGATTTTTTTATTGGATTTCTGGGTTTCATTAGTCTGGGTTTTACCCGTAATCTTCGGGCTGGAAGACAGACGTCCTAGGTCAAAATTTTAGATTTAAATAACAATGTTTTTTTTTATTTATCATGAAATATTCCAATAATTAATGTAGGGTATTTCAAGTTATATAAATCAGTTTTTTTTCGTTATCTCTGATGTTATTTTATTTTTGGTGCACCAGTAATATGTTAATTAATGATTTATGGATCATATGGAAGTTGTACGCAGAAAGCACCCAATTCACATTCTACTACTTTGAGATATTTGAGAAAAACTTATCTACTTATTGCATGGGACAAATAATGTGATGTAGAGTTCTTCAGATTTTTATTAAATTTTTGGTGCACCAGTAAGATGTTAATTAAAGATTTATGGGTCATATGAAAGTTGTTCGCAGAAAGAACCCAATTCACATTCTACTACTTTGAGATATTTGTGAAAAATTTATCTACTTGTTGCATGGGACAAATAATGTGATACGGAGTTCCACAACTGAAACATTTGATAATACTTTGCCTCTGGAGTTGAGTAACCCTGCATCAACATGTAGGAAGGTTTTAATTCTGCAAAGCAACTTGCATCTCGTTCTAATAATGAGGCCATGCGTTTTCTATATCTCAATATCTATTCATAAAATTCCTACAAAATTCTCAAAAAATCCAATATTTTTTCTACGAGTATGTATACGTTATTCCACTAAAAACAAATCTGAGTTCTTTACCTCTATAAAATAAGTCTTCGACAATTACGTAAGTCTGCTTGGTGAAGTTTGGTAATATTTTGTGGTATACATACATAACATATATTGAACTTAAATATACATATAATTATTAAATAATTTTAAAACAATGACTGTAATTTATTATTACTACTTCTTTTTGTATCTTCATGTTAGTTTAAGATAAAGTTTTGTATTTTTTGTCAATAATTTTAAGTACGTGTATAACATGTCACATGTTCATGTGTATATAAAGAAACATTTGTGTCGTTAATTAAATAAATAAAATAACGTATATAAAATAAATTAAAAACCAATGTTTTGTGGGAAGGTTCCTCTTTGCACATACTATACTCTTCGACATCATATTAATCACTTAACAGTCGGATTTTTAACACGCGACGTAACACAATGACGAACTGTGAACGAATAAATTCTACAATATAAGTACGAAAATATATTCAGTTCGGAGAAAACAAGTTGAAACAAGATCTGCCCAAACGACGCTCGGGAGAAACATTCTCAACTAGTCGAAACAAGATTTGCCCGAACGAGGCTCGGGCTCGTCATTATAAAAAGAAACTTCGTGCCCGAGTCCCGCTCGGGCAAAATTGTCAAGTGGTTAAACTCGTTGAAAACATCACTGGATACCTTTATTTTACAGTGGATAGAGAACTTCTGAAGATGTGATGATGTAATATAATGAATAAATTATTTAATCTTTTTCTGGATAATCAATAATTAATTGAAACATTTATAAGAATATTTAATTGCTTCGTTGATTGGTGGTAATCACTAGTTTAGTCATAATCAATATATAATAATAATTAATGGATTAAGAAAAAAATCGTTTCCATTCAAATTAACAAATATAAAAAAAACATTTGCGCTTAAAGGACACAAAATATTATTAAGACGGCCACATATTCAAGATCAATAGTAGACTGAAGAAACGATGGGATAGCGATTGTTAGTTTATTGCGTTCAAACTGTTGCACTTCAGCAATCGCAGTGAGGGCATATTAATCCCAAAGTTACGATAACGATCGGAAGGTTTAATTTGCTGCATATTTATTAATTTAATACTAACGTATAACGTGTTTCAATTCTGTTTTTTACTTTCCTCTTCACTATTCCTTCCTTTTCCTTTGATTGAAGATATTTCACTTTATATGAAAGGGAATGGTCGTATGATTGTCCATCTTTGTGGGGTTTATGGGCGTATGCTCACGTACAAGTAAGTAATACACATCGGGCTTAAGAAAGAGACTGTAGGATATAAACGGCTAACTTCGCCTTTGTAGAGCGTCGTCTCTGTCATTCATACACGTAGGCCGTCGCGATTTGTCAGTCGTTGTCAAGCGTAAGCGTAGCACATCGTGCGACAGAGACGACGCTCTACAATGCCGAAGTTAACCGATTATGTCCGACAGTCTCTTTCTTAAGCCCAATGTGTATTAGTTACCGCCGGGTACTGTATGTGTTCATAGATTGTTCATTCATAAATATCGATAAGGATGTAGAACATCTGATTGCGTCAAGCCGAGTGAATCGCAAAAAGAAATAACTCACTTTTTATTTTTTTTTAAATAAAAATTAAAAGTTTTTGAAGATGTAAAAAAATATCAATATAAGGAAAAATTTCAATATAATTCAAATTATTAAATTCACATTTTACCTGTTTGTAGATAATCACCAATTTTAGAGATCGCTTTGTATGGGCTTGTATGGAATTTAAAGGCATTATGTAACTCTAAAGGACATGTTATTGTACTTTACAGTTACATAGTGCCTTTAAATTCCATACAAGCCCATACTTGTCCGATACTTTCTGCAAATATGAGATTGAGGTATTTTTATTAGATTTAAAATTATTCAATTCATATTTTTTCTATTTAGAGATAAACAGAGATTTATATATTTTTTTATTTAATTAACGACACAAGATTGTCTTTTATACAACATACAAATGAACATATGACAAGTTATACAACTACTTAAAATTATTGACAAAAAATACAAAACTTTATCTAAAACTAACATGTACAGTAGATACAAAAAGCAGTAGAAATAATAAATTACAAAGTCATTGTTTAATTTTTATAAATATTAATATGTACTCGTATATTTAAGTTCAATGTATGTATGTACGAGTATATCACAGAATATTACCAAATTTTACCAAGTAGACTTACGTAATTGTCGAAGACTTGTTTTTTAGTGGTAAATAACTTAGATTTGTTTTTAGTGGAACAACGCTTACATATAACAAGAATTTGATTTTTCTTAAATTTTATGGATAGATCTTGAGATATAGAAAAAACATTGCCTCATTAGTAGAACGAGATGCAAGTTGCTTTGCAGAATCGAAACTTTTCTTACATGTTGATGCAGGGTTACTCAACTCCAGAGGCAAAGTATTGTCCTTAATGTTTCGTTTATACTACGTTATTTATATTAATAAAGGAGAGTACAACGTTAGTGGCTATTTCTAAATATTTTTGTAATATTCTGGCGAATACTATTGGGTGTTAACATAAGTTATGTCCGTTTTTTTTTTCAATTTAAAAATAAGCACCAAAAGTAAACTAAAATGGTAAATGTTATACGTCATTCGAAAGAAAATTTTCTGCTCTACAAGATATTGGGTTTGCTTTTACGTTACATATATTATTTTATTTGATTACAAACCTTCAAAATGGAATGTCAAGTAGACGAAAGTGAGCATTTTCGACACCTCCTTCTGTTCGCATTCAATCGAGGGAATAAAGCTGCTCGCGATATTTGAGAAGTTTACGGTGAAGATGCTATGAATGAAAGGACAGCTCCTGGATGGTTTTTCCTTCAATAATGACGTCGATTAACGGACATGGTTGGACGAATTCCTCGACTCAAGACCGGATGGTTTTTATCGCACCGGCATTGAAAAACTTGTAGAACGTTGGCAAGAAGTTGTAAATAATGAAGGAGAATACATTGTTGACTAATTTGTTGTAATTTTTTTTTGTTGTGTCCTCTTCTCTTAATTTGAAAAAAAAACGGACACAACTTATGTTAACACCCAATATATTATATTTAATATCAAAATAAAACAGTGCCGTCTCAGAATAGACAACTTGATTTAAAAAAGGGGATCTTCATGAATAATATGGTTTAAGCGGTCTTCAACGAAGTCCACTGGTCGTCCGGAACGCTCCATGTCTTTCAGATCGAAATTACCGTCTTTGAAACGCAAAAACCATCGACGAACTGTCCTTTCATTCATAACATCTTCACCGTACACTTCGTAAATATCGCGAGCAGCTTTATTCCCTCGATTGAACGCGAACAGAAGGAGGTGTCGAAAATGCTTAATTTCGTCTACTTAACATTCCATTTTGAAGGCTTGTAATTAAATAAAATAATATATGTAACGTAAACGCAAACACAATATCTTGTAGAGCAGAAAATTTTCTTTCGAATGACGTATAATATTTACTATTTTGTTTTACTTTTGGTGCTCATTTTTAAATTTAAAAAAAAACCGGACACAACTTATGTTAACACCTAATATACTCGTATATACTTATGTTATATTAAAAATATCTAAATGGTTGCAAAATCCATTTCCAAGTCTTTGTATACGAATTATGTGGAGTTAATTTTATAATATGTGGGCTTGTATGGGATTTAAAGACAATATGTAACTATAAAGTACATATTTTACTTGTTGAATACTTTCTACAAATATGAGATTAATGTATTTTTATTCGATATAAAATGATTCTACTCATAATTTTCCTGTTTAGAGATAATCATACAACTTAGCCTCTTCTAAATCCATAGAACTTATCATGCAAATTCTTACATTTCCCTCTTTCAGAATATCATTCACTTAATCTAACATACTTTTCATGGTCATTGTTAGACTTTCTTCATTCATTCGTTCCACATGCCCAGATCATCTCAACGTGCTCTTGTACATCTTATTTAACAAATCTGCTTTAAGTTTACGTTCATCCTTAATCATTTCATTCCATATTCTGTCATCATTGTTACCCTGTGTATTATTCTAAGTGTACGAACTTCTACAGCGTTTATTCAGCTCTTTTTAGTATTTTCGTATGTCCACATTACACACCCATAAATAAAAGAAGGTACCAAAGTACTCATGTGGATTATCGTATTAGCAGATTTTGATACTGTTCGTTCGAGTTTATCTGTTTATTACCCTTTGACTTTGTATCTTATCGGTACACGCCATCCGATAGCCCTCTTAACTCTTTCATCATTCGATAAAATACTACTCAAATAGCAGAATTCCTTAACTTGCTTCAATTTTTCATTATTCACGTGTACATCGAATTAACTTTTTTTCTCTCACCATATACGAGTATACACAGTTTATCTAATGGGAAAGGTGACTGAGGGGAAATAACATACTAGATTTTGTTTATTTTTAGTTTTTATTAACTTTTATTCAAAATAATCAGTACAATACTGGGTCTGCAGAACATTTCATTAAAAATAGCCAATACAGTACCTTGTGAGTCAATGCAATACTGGAAGTGGTTGTAAAATGTTCTGAAGCACTCCTGAAACTCATTCTTCGGAATTGCCTTTAAATCGCGGTTGAAGCCTTCTGAATGTATGTAATTGTGTCGAAACGCTTTCGTTTCATCGCCAATTTCAATTTCTGGAATAGCCAGAAGTCGCATGGAGCCAAATCAGGTGAATACGCGGGGGTGATCGATAATTTTTTGATCAAGAAATCGCGTACAATCTTGCTTATGTGCGCCGGTGCATTTTCGTTGTACTCGTATATACGAGTAGTAATCGGTTTCCTGTACTCGCTAAGTGCTTAACTGCCAAATTTTGAGTACCCCATATATTATATGATATTATTTTGGAGTTACTCTTTTCATGAGCAGTTTTAAATTAATTTGACGCACGTATGTTTATCTTTCCACAACCTTAAAGATCATAATGTATCCTTAATGTGATGTTAAACTTTGTCGTCAGTCAATAACAAGTCATGGAGATTTGACATTTGTTAATTGTTTAATATCTCAGTATCAAAGATTAAACAAAATAATCTTTAGAAAAGTAAAGGTTTTAGTCATCAAATTTAATGATTTGATAACTGGTTTTTGAATTGACGTAAATATTTGTCATCTGCTCTTTAGGACAATATTTATAACATTCATTCATACCATTTAGCCTCTTTTAATTTTAATACTTATTAATTTAACTGAAGAGTCAAAGAACAAGAAAATTCAACAAGTAAAAATTGAGCTAAATAGTTTTCTAATTTGAGACAAACTCAACTCGTAACACTCTCATAATCGACATACACTCCTCAATTGGAGGATGAGTCTGGTAGCGAGGACACCAGATGTTTTTTAAGTTACGTTCTTGTTCATATAACCCATGTTATACAAAAAATAAATGATCAGTAAATAATCAGTTGATATAATCGTAAAATCAATAAACATACACAAATAATGTTACTTGTTTAGTCAAATACTGTGCATACATATTAGCCACAGAAAAAAAGTTTATATAAATAGTCACTTGGTACTCGTATAATTGTCAAATCAATAAATATACAGAAATATTGCATTTTTTTTTAGACAAACACTGTTTATTATATTTTATATAACAGTATACACTACCAATGTTTGACTAAACAAATTATTATATTTTATACGAGTATAACAGTATACACTACCGATGTTTGACTAAACAAATTATTATATTTTATATAACAGTATACACTACCGATGTTTGACTAAACAAATTATTATATTTTATATAACAGTATACACTACCGATGTTTGACTAAACAAATTACAATGTACGAGGGTCATCTAGAAAGTAAAGTTACAACATTTATGTAGGATCAAAAAATGCTCGTCTTTATTTAAAATTCACAGGATACTTTAAAAATATATTAAACTATTTTTCAACGTAATCGCCGTCGAGATCAAGGCATTTCTGTAGTCGGCGCACCAGCTCTTGTATGTCAGTGTCATAGACCTCCGCTGCCAGCTCTTTCAGCCAATTCTTCACAGCTTCCTCGACCTTCTGATCGTTAGAACACTGTTGAGGTATAGTGACACACCCACGTCTCATCCCTCGTCCCAATAGAGACCAGAAAAGCTTCTCCCTCCTGTGCAAAACGATCCAAAAATTCACGCGGTCACGCGATTTTGACGGTGCTCCGGTGTGAGCATTCTGGGCACCCATCTCGCACACAGCTTCTTCTAACCAAGTTTAGCTGACACAATATTACCAAGGAGACTTCGAGAAATGTCAGAAAATTCTTAGTGAAGGTCGTCAAGCGTCACACGGCGGTCATTTCGCACTTGTTCTTCAATTTTTTGTACAAATTCGTCAGAAATCACTGCTTTGCCTCGTCGTGAGTATCAGTACGGCCTTCTCTGAACAACCTAATCCACTTCGTGACATTTCGACTCATTACATCACTACCATAAACTTCCACGAGCTTCCGATGGATATTCACGGTGGTATTGTTCTGCAAAGTCAAAAAACGGATGATCACGCGAGTCTCGCACGGACGGATGGTCTCGCACGGATTAAGAAATATACATAATTTGCGATAAATACAACAGGTTTTTTTAATTCAGACACACAATTTTAATGAATCTGGGTTTGTTGCCTTTCATTTGTCGCGTCTTGTCAGTAATCTTGGATTTGCCTGTACCTTACTGAGAACATATGATACATATATGACTGTTTTAATTTTTAAATACATAACTGTTTAAATTTTTCTGTTAAAGTTTAAGTGGTTTTTCAATTCATTAGGTATATGTTGATAGAAATATTATCTATTACAGAGGGTCTCGTATCGTAACTTCCAGAAAATTTCAATACATTTTCTTAAATCATGACCAGGAACCCCCGAAACTAGCCTCCCTTAAAAACATATCAATATATTAATTTATTACCAGCGTATAATGAAATATTTCCAATAAACTAATGCTTTTGTTCGAGAGAAACAGTCGAGTACCTTCATAGTACCATAAAATGAGAAATATTCAATAAGTACCATAGTACATACAATACATAAGTACTGTAACGATGGTCGTTATCAATGTAGCATGTGTCCTATTAGGACGTGCTGATGATTTTGATATCGCTATCTTCGTTTTAGTCGATTCTGCGTTCCTTCTCGTTCAGGGTCATCAATATAGCGGATTGCTTATCTTGATACGCGTGATGATCTTGATTTGTATTCAAATAAATATAGACTCAGGAATGCGGATACAAAGCGAAAGTGGACAGCGGGCAAATAAATAATAAATCTTGACAGTTGAATGAATGACAATAATAATATGTTTATTTCTCGGCGTGCGAGTAATTTATACAAATGAGTGAACCAATTCGCGATACATATCTGCCTTGCTCTAGCGCATGAATCGGCGGTAGATTATTTATTTGTATTTGGAGATGGCTAGCCAATTCGCAGACACTGTAAATAGTAAATATCGTTGTTGTTCATAGCGTGTGACAATCCTTGAATGCTTCATCGGTCATTGACCCTGTATGTTTACTATCTGACAATAATAAATTTAATTTAATTGTGTTTAACAATTCACTTATTTATTTATTTAGGTAGGTATCCTACAGTACCATAAAATGAGAAATACAAAACAAAAAAGAAACTTCTAAAAGATTATATATTTAACGACACCTTTAAGCATACCTATAAATGGAGCAAAGTCCTATTTATAAAATTATATCATACGAAATAACCAAAAATATTCCAAGTCACATAAAGCCAGCTTTTTACACTAATTTTAATCTCCGGAAACTCTTATTTAATGGGAAAGGCAAAAATGGAATACTTAGCAACAGTGGTGTGTATATAACTCGAGGTCACCTTCTTCTTCTTCTTCAGCCGTATCTCCACTACTGGATGTAGGCCTCTTCTAAAACCTTCTACGCTTCCCTGTCTTGGGCTTTTCTCGTCCATTTTCTACCGGCGACAGGGATAATGTCGTCAGCCCACCTCTTCTGGGGCCGTCCCGTCGGTCTTCTCGTATCCCACGGCCTTCATTTCAGGACTCCGGGTACCCATCTTTCATTTCGTTGTCTTGCAACGTGACCCACCCATTGCCATTTCATGCCAGCAACACGGTCCATTATGTCGACAACCCTAGCCGTCGCCTGATTTCTTCATTTCTGACTTTGTTTATCAGACTTATACCCAACATTCGTCGTTCCATGGACCGTTGTGCGCATTTTAGTCTGTGAATGGTATTGCCAGTTAATGTCATCGTTTCCAAGCCATACGTTATCACAGGGAGGACGCATGCATCGAAGACTTTTCTTTTTAGATTGGTGGGAACTTCCTTGTTCTGGAGAACATGGTCGAGCTTTCCAAATGCTGCCCAGCCCAGTTCAATTCTTCTGGGTATTTCTGCTATTTGGTTCTGTTTTCCCAATTTGATTTTATGTCCGAGGTATATGTATTTGTCAACAGCTTCGATTGTCTTATTATCTACTTTAAGATTTCTGTTGGATGGACTAATTTTTTTTTGTTTTATTTTCTAAACCAAATTTTAGGGAAGCGTCATGGAGTTCCTTAATCATGTCATTTAGTTCTGTCAGGTCATTACTTATAAGCACAATGTCATTTTGCTATGTAAATAGTTGTGATTCGCCATTAGTTACAAGGAAAAGGCAAGCGAAAAATTTATAAAAATAAGCGTTTAAAATAATTATGCATAAGCAATCTGACATAAAATTATCATACATAATTTTATTAAAGGATAATCTGACGAAAATTTCCCAGGTGAATCCAAAATATCAGAAAACGAGTTTGAAAATGCAGTTAATTGGGATTTAAATTAAATAAATATATTTTATAAGAATTGGGGAGAATCTTTGTGCCGACGTTGATCCATATTGTTATGACATATGGTAAATATTTAGGATATTAAGGCGCAATTCGACTAAGGCAACACTGAACGACATGAGGCATGCGACATGTTTCCTAGTGTTGCCTGTTCCTAGGTGTGCGACTATGTGCCACAAATTTTAACAATGTCGCATGCGGATTTTGACTCCCCGAGTCGCATGCGCTTTGTCGTCAATACGTGTAGCATGCGTCTTAAACAATTCCATGGAGGCAACGTCAGTTTGGTACATTATGTCTTTAAAAACAATCGAGGCGGCTGCATATTTGGTGATAGTTTTGAATCGTAGAAAAAAAGGAAAGCCACGGTGTTGTAGAAAAGAATTATATGCTGATATTCAAGTAGCTCAGAATGATGAAAAGATGAACACAAATTCTTGATTTTTTACTCGCTAACTGCTTCAGTTTATCATTTTTTATCCTGTTGTCTTTATAATCACTAATTTTATTATTCCATAACTCCGGTGAATTATGATAATCTTCAATAAACAAGGTAGTTTTAACAATATTCCACTCCATGTCGCACGCTACAAGCCGCACCGATCCGCTGACTTTCGGATAACGGCGACATTGTTCGACAGGCTGAAGCATGTCGAAAGGTGACGCATGAGTCCCGGCAACATAAATCAACATGTAGCATGCTACAAAGATACTTGTTTTTTGTCGCTTCGTGTTCCTTCGATTAAAAGACTGTGTGAAGCATGCGTCAATGCCGCATGCTACATGTTGCCTAAATGTTGCCTCAGTGGAATTGCGCCTTAAAGAGAGTGGCTACAGCTATAAGATAAGATACTTCCCCACATCTGCATTTGTTCCGAAATATTTATTTAACACTTTTATTGCAAATACAATCTGGCGGGATTATTGCCAGGCAGCAATCTCTTCCAACCAACCAGACAAAAGTAACAGAAGCAAGTTACGTGGTCGCATAAATCATTCAAATTACTATCCATCCCCTTGAAATCCATAAACACATACGTGAGTATATATATACCCACGAACCCCACAAAGACGGACAATCACCCGAATATTATTTTTCATATAAAGTGAGATATCATCAATCAAAAGGAAAGGAAGGGATGGTGGAGAGGAAAGGAAAAGAAAAATCATGAATGAAACACGTTATTTTACTGACTAGAATTTCCGAGATTTTTCAGTCGCTTCTAAAGCATGCCAAGGACGGAGCGTGCCTTACTCGTATATTGGTTTGTAACTGATTGCAAAGTCTCACTGCATGGACAGTAAATGACGACGTAAAAAAAGAGGAGCGGTGAACTGGAAAGGCCAATAGACAATATTGAATATATTTGTTAAAAATACCGCATAAAACTTATCAAGCTAAGACGAACTATGTACAAATAAACTTTGGTTGTGTGATAGAAACACATTTAGTTTTTGTGATAGAAACACATTTAGTTTTTGGTGTAGTGTACTGTTTCTGTGTGGTGCTCATATATGTCAACAAATTTTTATAAGACCACTCAATAAGAGTTGCTTTCAAGTGCTTTCTCAAGTTACACACGCCAACCATATCTTTAACACTACAACGTTGATAATTTCACGCCATAGAACCAGCAACAGCAAAAGCCCTGTCTTAATATCTCGTCCTGTTGGGTCGATTCGGAATAATTAATTTATTAGATGAAGAACAAATCGACCTTAAAGTTTACTCCCCTCCGAAGGAACATCTCTCAAACATAGATTCGAAAGATACAATGAAAACATACCATTAAGAGACTTGAATACAGAGAGGAGACATCCCATCAAGAGACTTGAATACAAAGAGGAGACATCCCATTAAGAGACTTGAATACAAAGAGACATGCCATTAAGATACTTGAATACAAAGAGACATCCAATTAAGGGACTTGAATACAAATAGGAGACATGCCATTAAGAGACTTGAATACAAAGAGGAGACATCCCATTAAGATAATTGAATACAAAGAGCAGACATCCCATTAAGATACTTGAATACAAAGAGGAGACATCCCATTTAGAGACTTGAATACAAAGAGGAGACATCCCATTAAGAGACTTGAAGACAAAGAGACATCCCATTAAGATACTTGACTACAAAGAGACATCCCATTAAGAGACTTGAATACAAAGAGACATCCCATTAAGAGACTTGAATACAAAGATGGGACATACCATCAAGAGACTTGAATACAAAGAGAAGACATCCCATTAAGAGATTTGAATACCAAGATGAGACATCCCATTAAGATACTTGAATACAAAGAGACATGCCATTAAGATACTTGAATACAAAGAGGAGACATCCCATTAAGATACTTGAATACAAAGAGACATCCCATTAAGATACTTGAATACAAAGAGACATCCCATTAAGAGACTTGAATACAAAGATGAGACATCCCATCAAGATACTTGAATACAAAGAGGAGACATCCCATTAAGAGATTTGAATACAAAGAGGATACATCCCATTAAGATAATTGAATACAAAGATACATGCCATTAAGATACTTGAATACAAAGAGGAGACATCCCATTAAGATACTTGAATACAAAGAGGCATGCCATTAAGATACTTGAATACAAAGATACATCCAATTAAGAGACTTGAATACAAATAGGAGACATCCCATTAAGAGACTTGAATACAAAGAGACATCTCATTAAGAGAATTGAATACAAAGAGGAGACATCCCATTAAGAGAATTGAATACAAAGAGGAGACATCCCATTACAAGACTTGAATACAAAGAAGAGACATCCCATTAAGAGACTTGAATACAAAGAGGAGACATCCCATTAAGATACTTGAATACAAAGAGACATCCCATTAAGATACATGAATACAAAGAGACATCCCATTAAGAGACTTGAAAACAAAGATGAGACATCCCATCAAGATACTTGAATACAAAGAGGAGACATCCCATTAAGAAATTTGAATACAAAGAGGATACATCCCATTAAGATACTTGAATACAAAGATACATGCCATTAAGATACTTGAATACAAAGAGGAGACATCCCATTAAGATACTTGAATACAAAGAGGCATGTCATTAAGATACTTGAATACAAAGATACATCCAATTAAGAGACTTGAATACAAATAGGAGACATCCCATTAAGAGACTTGAATACAAAGAGGAGACATCCCATTAAGATACTTAAATACAAAGAGACATCCCATTAAGATACTTGAATACAAAGAGACATCCCATTAAGAGACTTGAATACAAAGATGAGACATCCCATCAAGATACTTGAATACAAAGAGGAGACATCCCATTAAGAGATTTGAATACAAAGAGGATACATCCCATTAAGATACTTGAATACAAAGATACATGCCATTAAGATACTTGAATACAAAGAGAAGACATCCCATTAAGCTACTTGAATACAAAGAGGCATGCCATTAAGATACTTGAATACAAAGATACATCCAATTAAGAGACTTCAATACAAATAGGAGACATCCCATTAAGAGACTTGAATACAAAGAGACATCTCATTAAGAGACTTGAATACAAAGAGGAGACATCCCATTAAGAGACTTGAATACAAAGAGGAGATATCCCATTACAAGACTTGAATACAAAGAAGAGACATCCCATTAAGATACTTGAATACAAAGAGGAGACATCCCATTAAGAGACTTGAATACAAAGAGGAGACATACCATTGAGAGACTTGAATACAAAGAGACATCCCATGAAGAGACTTGAATACAAAGAGGAGACATCCCATTAAGAGACTTGAATACAAAGAGACATCCTATCAAGATACTGAATACAAAGAGGAGACATCCCATTAAGAAACTTGAATACAAAGAGACATCCAATTAAGAGACTTGAATACAAAGAGGAGACACCCCATTAAGATACTGAATACAAGGAGGATATACATCCTATTAAGGGACTTGAATACAAAGAGGAGACATCCCATTAAGAGACTTGAATACAAAGAGGAGACATACCATTGAGAGACTTGAATACAAAGAGACATCCCATCAAGATACTGAATACAAAGAGGAGACATCCCATTAAGAAACTTGAATAAAAAGAGGAGACATACAATTAAGAGACTTGAACAAAAAGAGGAGACATACCATTAAGAGACTTGAACAAAAAGAGGAGACATACCATTAAGAGACTTGAACACAAAGAGGAGACATCCTATTAAGAGACTTGAATACAAAGAGGAGACATTCCATTAAGATACTTCAATACAAAGAGACAAAGTTTGAAATCAATTCGTTCGCGCTTGAGCCAATGTAGGCTTTATAAAAGTGAACTAATACTATATAACAATATTTGAATACTGAAAAAACTGTTCCATTCTTTGCTTAGATTCAACTCGGCCGGAATTCGTGGATGGTATTACACTCGTATAAGCCATTTAAAAAACAATAAAATATTTTTAGATATGCTCTGTTTTGTATGTATTGAATGACTTATTTCCTTCGTTTATTTAGAAAAAAATGTGATTTTCAAAATATATTATAAAGGAACTAGGAGTCAAAAGATTAACAATAAAGAATAAGTTTCTTAGACAATAAGGAAATAAAAATTAAGATTTCATGGTAAAAAAAATAATTCGCTAATCTCAGAAGGAATACCTGTCAGCGAATCAGGTAAAAATCTCACGAAAACTATCAATATTTTATCGTCTTGTATTGAAATTATCTCAGACGTCTACATCTATTGGCGCGTAGTTGTCTTTTTTTTCCGGTTTCGTATAATTTTGACATTTTACTTTGCCAAATGCGGTTTTCGATCGTTTTATGGACCACTTTTATGATGAAGTCCTAACAACGAATATATTTTCTTGTTGACCTTCTAACAACTGAAAGTAAGAATTTTTGAAGTTTATTAAATTTTATTTTGTTCAGTTGAATTTTATGACAGATTTTTTTTAAATATGACATTCGAGAGATTAATCGAGACATATTAATTCGATAGAATTTTGGACATTCTTCATGATCTGATTAAAAAGATGACCAGTCTTCCTACCGAAGGTTTCAGTTTAGATTCCCTACGATATTAAAAATAATAAAATGACATTTTGCATATCGCCGTTTAGAGAGCCCTCGCTTCAAGGGTGTTCAAATACTAAAAAAAAACCCTGTCTGAAAAAAGTATTTTTTTATCCACTTTACACGGATTTCTCCTGTCACACAAAGAGGGTCTGCTTCTAGCGTTAGCTTATTCGTTATGAATAATACCAGCCAGGATTCTTCTCATACTGCTAGACGGTACCGAGAATATATCAACCGTGTCATTCAGTTGGTTCAATATCTCTATACCACGCGTGACTGAGTGTTTAGCCATGAATTCGTCCTGTAAGCTGGTATGTAGGGCAGAGATCGATTCCTTGCACGGCTATATTTATTATTTACATATAAACTTGGCCTGATTTGGCTCCATGTGAATTCTGGCTATTCTCGAAACTGAAATTGGCGATGAAAGGAAAGCGTTTCAACACGATTTCAGATATCCAAAAGGATTCGACAGCAATTATGCAGGCAATTCTGTACAATGAGTTTCAGGAGTGCTTCACAACATTTTACAACCACTTACAGTATTGTATTGACTCACAAGGAGTGTATTTTAAATAAAAGGTATTATTAACTAAAAATAAATGATGTCTTGTATTTCATTTCTCGCTAGTCAACTTTCGTATTGGACAGACGGTGTATACATATATCAAAATATAATGCATGAAAATAGCGATGTATCATATAGTATACAATACGGAAAGAAACAAACAAATTAGTTTATTATTAATCTAACTTGAGTAAGATAAAATAAAATCTCGCTTAACGGTAGCAACAATTATCTTCATGTGCCGTGTCCAGTTCTAAAGTTGCGATCAGTCGTAAGAAAATATATCTGTCGTTGATAAATTACAACGTATAACAGTCGTTAGCAAATTGCTATGGACACATTTCAATTAAAAATTGTTACGGGTGTTATAGTTCAACATTAATTTCACAATCAATTGAATGGATTATTTTTTAATCAAATCATATGTCTAGTGCGAATATTTTTGCTCATTAGCATGAGTAATTATTGATACGATTTTATATACAAATTATTAAACCTATGTATTGAATTAAAAAAATAAGGAAAAATTATTTTATTCGAGTATTTGTCAAAGTCAAAGTGACATAAATTTGATATTTTAACATGGGTTAGAACAACATTGATTTTCGCAACAGTAGTTATATTGTAGTTAATTTCCTTTTATTATTATTCACACTTAATTAATTGATAATTACGATGTAACAAAGATTTTAATGACCTTAAAAAGGTTCCATTCTGACTTTTTCAACAAGATTTCTAAAATATTGCTAGTTGTTTGGAAGACCTTGTTATACGAGGCATATCCAGAAAGTAAGTGTACTGAATTTTGCACTTGGCGGGAGATTGGATTGACATTTTTCACGAGACGTGTTGTCGCGTCGACACTTCTCAACGTACTGACCTCGAACCGGTCTCGTTGTGGAGGGGAAGGGTCAGGCTACACGGAAGTGTAGCCAACATGTCGAAAATAAAATCCATCCGGTCGTGAGAGCCTCAGTACACTTACTTTCTGGATAAGCATAGTATGTTATGACAATAAGCCTTCCAGAATGTGTTGTATACAACAGAATTTTTATATAAAATAGTAAAACATTAATTAGATTCCCCTCAACATAACATATATGAATTCATTATGCGGACTTGTTGAAGAGCATGGCTGAGAGACAATTTTGTCTTCGGCCACAGTGATAGATCTTTAGGAGAGCTATCCATAATGAAACAAATATGTCAATTATTCAACATTTATCTAAAAATATCTTTTACCGAATGAAATAAAATATAACATCTGTCAAAATTGTAATATGTATATAAAACAAAATGTCACTCTTGTTGAAATTAGAATCCATAGACTCTAACATGGAATGCGCCCGGCCAGGCCGGCGAGTGGACCTATCTACTGCGTAGTAGACCAGCAATTCACAGTTCGCCGTTGTATGTATTTCAAATATCACCACACACGTTTGGCACGTTCGAGTATTGTTACCAGAAGAACCATTTAAACAAACTGGAACCTTTTTTAATTTCTTTTTTTTTTGGTACTGGGTCAATAACAAAAAAAAACAATTGCAGTTGGCTGTGGTCTAACGGTTAGCATTCATGCAAAACAAACGTGCTCCAAAGGTTCTATTTCTGGTGGATTCACTTCCCAGCTTGTTTTACTTTTAGGCTATTTACCATCTGAATTAATATTTTTTTATTTCTTGAATCTTCGAAAAGACTATAGTTTCACTTTGTGGTGCCATTTTTTTTACATAAAAGGAAAAAAATACAATGTAATGATTGTTCATATTTTTATATTGGCAAGACGAAAAGACATTTTGAAAAACGAGTTAAGGAACATTTAAGATGCCTGAACAACAATAATTTTTTCATCTAATTGAAAACAACCATTCGTTCGATATTAATCGTGGTTTGAGGATTCTACATATAGTATAAACCGAGGGGGATTGCATCTTGACAATTTGAAAATTCTCGAGATTAAAAAATCTATAAAATTAAGTTTAAATATCATCAATAACCAACCCAATTTTCATAATAGCCCTCTGCTTAATATGTTTCCAATTTAAAATCCCCCCCTGTCTTAAAGATTCACATTCCCTTTCACATATTTTTTCGCCGCCCCATTCACCACTGTATTACATCTCTACCCACTTCACTCCCCCTACCTCACCTCTTTTATATTAGGTTATTTACACTTGTACAGAATATATTTTAGCAACTTAGTTTATATTCACCTGACGAAGAAGACGGTGGTCTTCGAAACTAGTTGTGAACCTAAATAAAACCTGTGGTGAACACAAAAATATAAAATAAGTTTTTTATTTTACTTATTTTTTCCTTTTATGTAATATTTTTTTATTTCCTGAATCTTAAAAAGACGTTTGTTTCACTTTGTGGTATCATGTTTATAATTTTTTTTTAAATCTTTTTTAAATTTTCTTTTATTTAAGTGCACCACTATTTTTAAAGGCCTCCGTTTTCCTCGTTAGTTCGACTTCACCTGACGAGCAAGACGGAGATCTTTGAAATTGGTAGTGAACTTAAATGAAACATTGGTGAATACAAAAAAGGTGTTTTATTTATTAAAAGAATTTATCTTTGTTTTTAATGTTATTATTTATTTATTTTTCTTTATTTTATTTTATTTTATTTTTATTATTACACATGACAAGAAATATACACAATGGGCGAAAAAACAACAGGTAATTTAATTTGGACATATAATTTTAATGAATCTGGGTTTGTTGCCTTTCATTTGTCGTATTCCCAGTAAACTAGGCTTTTGCCTGTATCTCACTGAGGATATTAAGCATGAAAAAATAAATCGATAATTCTTTCCGATTTTTGATTACACAAAAACAAAAACCCCGTTGCACGTTCTCATCAACCTGACAAACAATGGCACTCAACTACAACTGGAAACATCATGCGAAATTAAACTCCTCACATATCATCACTCCAGAAAGACCAAAAATATTTATCCCACAATATACCGCACACAATCATAAGAATTAAAATTAAAACTAAAACAAAAATATACAGAAACACAAAAACAAAAACAACCAAAATTAAAACAACAAGAAGAAACCCACGCTCACGAGCCCACACAAATCTTTACCACTCGTCATTCATCCTGAAAGCCCAAGTACTCAAAATCCTGTCGCAGTAACAACCACGCTCCGATCGACTGTCTAATTATTACTTATAGCAATTTTAAATAATATAATTATCAACGCAGTATAAAAATTCTGAAGCCTAACGAATGTCTGCAACAGATTAAAGATGCCGACCGTCTTAGAAGTTAGATCTCCATTCCATCAATATTTTTGGTTGTATACTTGCTGAAGGGTAACATCTTGTACACAATAAACCAAATACATCGTTCTTCTTCCATCGATCACGAGGGAAAGCCTTTAGTTTCATTATAATAACAAAAAAACAAACCATATATTGTAATTTTAAAGTATTACTTTATTTTACGGCTAAGAATTGTACAATGCTATCAAATTTTGTTTGTTGAACTTTTAATCAAATCTGAGTACCCAGCGAATAAATTCTATTTAATTATCCAATCAAATATAACCAGCCGAGAGAGTATACGTCAATTATTCTGAATACTCTTAATAATTATCGAGAAATTAAAGTTTATTCAATGAGCTATAACCAATCAAACATAACCAGCCGAGAGAGTATACGTCAATTATTCCGAATACTCTTAATAATTACCGAGAAATTAAAGTTTATTCAAAGAGCTAATGCAAACATTATGTGACGTTAACATTTTATAATTAAATTCATCAATAGTTGACCGCGAGTTCTGTTCAACATTTTTAATCTAGACGACTCTGTTATGAAGCTTAAAACCAAAGGATTTTTTTGGACACCGTTAAGGAAAGTTTTACTTTGAAAATAGCGCAATATAAATTATGACCGTTTCATTATTTTTTATTAAAATTGATTACTAAGAGGTGGAAAGCTGAAAAAATAATGGAGGGTTTTGGCATATCGAAGGTAAGAAGCATGAGAAGTAGAAGAGTATGGCATGAGATGTATTGTATAACAGTTTTGCTGCATAAATTATAGTCTGGTGGGTTTATTATCATGAAAAAATCTTTTCCAACCAAGCAAAAACCAGCCTTTAAAAAAAAACCTAGGTTCCAACTGGAATTGAACCTATAAATCTCAATATGAAAGACAGAAATTTTACATTTGAGTGTAGATGAGACAAAGTTTTTTACTGTGGATAAATAAGTGTGGAGATGTGTTGTTGATATATATTCTTAAAGAAAAATGATGTGATGGTATGTGTATACGTGTACGTATATTTTTTATTTATTTATTTAATACTTCACTGTGAAACAATCTGGCGGGCTTATAGCCAAGCGGAAATCTTTTCCAACCAACCAAACAAAAAAAAAATTAAGGAAAATACATGGACCCAAAAATATTTAAATAATTATTCCACTGTATAAAATATATGAATAATATACTCGTACATAATAAAAATAATATGTTGTCCATCAAAGAAAGGGATGGTGGACAGGAAAAAAAACAGGGTTGAAACACGTTGTGCTATTGACTAGAAATTAAGAGTTTTTTCATTCACTTTTTAAAACATCACGGAGCGAATCTGCTATAAGTTTATAACTGGTTCCAGAGTCTCACTGCATGGACAGTAAAGGACGATTTAAAAAAAGAAGAGCGATGTACAGGGAAAGCCAAATAACCATATATGTTTAAATGTAACGCAAGTCCATGATGGGAAATACGCTGAACATGCTTACCAAAATAAGAGGGGGAAGCGGGATAGTTAAAGATATTGTAAAATATTGGCAGAAGTATTCAACTAATTTAACGTTTCTCTTATAATCAAATAAAGAATCATCTTTTCTTAGACTGAAAATATACCTCAAACATAGATTTTGTAAGAGATATAATGAGTAAAATTGTTCTTATGTAATATCCTAATACGAGTAACATACGTCCACATGGACAATAAATAAATAAATACATACAGGTTTATTGATAGCAGCATAGTATGTACATAATACATTAAGACACGTTAAAAAGAGAATATATTAAAAAACAGAAGCTATCAAAAGGTCTGGGCTCATCTAATAACATCCCCCCGACCAAGATACATGCCACCAATATAGGGCTAGCCCAGCCACGGGGACACCAGATGTTTTTCAGCCCACACCCTTGAGCACGTAGAACAAGAAGATAAAACACAGGAAATAAATAGATGACAAAAAAAATACGAGTACATTCAAGAGAGAAGACATTAAAAGGTCCGGGCTCATTCCACAAACATTCCCCCGGCCGAGATACACCCCACCAATGTAGGGCGAGCCTGACCGCAAGGGCATCACGGGGCTTCCATCCCACACTACCGCATATCTAGATTGAAGAATAAATAAAAAATCAAAAACGTATGCCAGAAAACAAAATAAAAAGTAAACCCACATATACCACCTCAGGTTAACTGTCAGCAAGAATGAAAAAAAGAAAATCCTCAAAGGAGTAAAAATTTTATAAAATGACAAATGGGAAATGAAATAGTTGAAACAACATTGAAATAGTTAGGCAGTAAAACATTGAAATAGTTAGGCAGTAAAACATTGAAAGAGTTAAGCAGTTTTAAAATGTTTGTAATAAATACCTAATTTTGTAATAAATACAATATTTAATTTCTCTTTTCAACTCAGGTTTAAAATAGTTTCCCATATTTTTAACAATCCATTTTATGGATGTTATAAATCAAATCGATAGTAAAAATTAACAAAACAACTCACGTATGAATACAAATGTACCTTATATGTGTTTCCTTATAGCTTACCATTTTAGGAATGTCATGTATTGCATAAATTTGAGACGATTTTCTCAACAAAACAAACATGTTTAAATACAGAAAGTGCCACGTATGCACTGTGTAATATACAAAATATTATTAAAAAAAAAAACAGGAAAATAATTCACGTGATTGAATATAAAACATTTTAATGCCTTTTACATATCATAGACAAAAAAAGGAAAAATGTATACATACATAACATCATGCCAAGTCCCTATCGGAGTAGGCAGAGAGGATAGAGCACAAGATTTCTTATTTTGACACACAACGTTTGCCTTTTCCACGTCCATAAACTTTCTCATACAACTCCTCCGATTTCTCTGTCATTTGACATTCCTTCTTTCAGCATAACATTCACGTTCTTGGTCATTCTCTCATATGCCTTCCACTCACATTTATACTTTATATTTATTAGTGTTAGTATTTCTCGTGCATTCGTTTGGCATGCCCAAGCTATCTCAGAGTGATAATTATTAATCAACACATTTGCCTTAAGTTCATCTTCATCTCTGATCATTTCATTCCGCATTCTATCATAAATTATCACCGCTCGTATTTTTCTTAATACACAATAAATTTCCTGTCTGTATTCTTCTTAGTACACAATGAACATATGTATATATTCTTCTTAGTATGTTCACAATAAATACATGTCTATATTCTTCTTAGTACACAATAAATACAAGTACATATTCTTCTTAGTATGTACATAATAAATACATGTCTATACTCTTCTTAGTACACAATAAATACACGTATATATTCTTCTTAGTATGTACACAATATATACATGTCTATATTCTTCTTAGTACACAATAAATATTCTTCTTAGTATGTACACAATAAAAACATGTCTATATTCTTCTTAGTACACAATAAATACACGTATATATTCTTCTTAGTATGTACACAATAAATATATGTCTATATTCTTCTTAGTACACAATAAATACACGTAATATATTTTTCTTAGTATGTACGCAATAAATACATGTATATATTCTTCTTAGTACACAATAAATACACGTAATATATTCTTCTTAGTATGTACACAATAAATACTATACATGTATATATTTCTTAGTACAGAATAAATACACGTATATATTCTTCTTAGTATGTACACAATAAAAACATGTCTTTATTCTTCTTAGTACACAATAAATACACGTATACATTCTTCTTAGTATGTACACAATAAATACATGTATATTTTCTTCTTAGTACGCAATAAATGCACGTATATATTCTTCTTAGTATGTACACAATAAATAAATGTATATATTCTTCTTGGTACACAATAAATACATGTATATATTCTTTTTAGTACACAATAAATACACGTATATATTCTTCTTAGTACACAATAAATACACGTATATATTCTTATTGGTATGTACACAATAAATAAATGTATATATTCTTCTTGGTACACAATAAATGCATGTATATATTCTTCTTAGTACACAATAAATACACGTATATATTCTTCTTAGTACACAATAAATACACGTATATATTCCTATTGGTATGTACACAATAAATACATGTCTATATTCTTCTTAGTATACAAAAAATATACGTATATATTCTTCTTAGTATGTACACAATAAATACATGTATTTATTCTTCTTAGTATGTTTACAATAAATACACGTATATATTCTTCTTAGTGTGTACACAATAAATACACGTATATATTCTTCTTAGTATGTACACAATAAATACACGTATATATTATTAGTATGTACACAATAAATACATGTATATATTCTTCTTAGTACACAATAAATACATGTATATGGTATATCTTTTTAGTACACAATAAATACACAATAAAATGTAATGAATTTAATTCAATCAATAATACAAAATATAAATATGATTACTAAAATACAAAACAATTAATAAAATTTCATAAAAAATACAAGACATCAAATATAAAAAAAGCTTTTTTTTAATATTTTATGTCTTGTATTTTTGCAAGAAAGTAAAAAGAAATTCAATCAATTCGTTTAAAAAAAAAGTTTTTTAATCGGATTGATTAAATTCCACTTTCACAGTGTACAGTATAATCTGGCGGTTTTTTTTTTGCCATGATGCAATTTCTTCAACTGACCAGAAAAACGTTTTAAAAAACCTCAAGTCAAAATAATACTGGAAGCCTTTTTAAATAAATCTGACTACCAATGGAAGTCGACCTTGAAAATTCCGGGTTAAAACCTTTCCTTCCCTGTGTTGGGTATCTTCTACACGTTGCTTCTAATAACCATCAATATCTCTATAAATATTATAAATACAAGGTTAAGATTTTAGGTATTCCTCCATAATATATTTACGCATTGATTTAAAAAATAATATTAATAATAATCAGAATTTATCGACTACATCGTAAGTATTTCGTGAATATCGGAAACAAATTCGCATTTAAACGCTGTGAGTGCCTCGATCTTGGGTCTTGACGATAGGTGAAGAGTATGCGGGAAACGCGACACTATATTCGCATCTTACTTTTGCATACGTCACTGAATAGCGAGGAGCTCAATTGTCTCAACCTCGCAAGTGCAAGCCACGCCCGAGTTAGCCACCAACCCTGCCGCGCCGCAGTAGCTGTTGAGCTGGCAACGAGACTAGATCTACGCCCGTTCCGTGAGCGTTGCCAGATGGTTTTTCAATGTTTTCAGCAAATAAATCTCAATTATTATAATTTTTAACTTCAATTATAATTAATTAAGGGGATTATCTATGAATGTTCTTATTTTTCCGATTTAAAATCGCTAATTTTTTATTGCGTACTCACTACCCAACACCGGAGCGCGGGTATTATTTTTATCACCGTAAGGGAAGGGTTAAAAAAATCTTACCAATGGCCTTGGCCGTGATTGTATGTGTTCGATTTGTATTCTAGAGTCCGAAGTCAGATTCTTTAGACATCTTGAACTGGTTTCAATTCAGACTGTTTTTCACTTAAATTTATTGTTTTATTGATATCAAGTATAATTAACAAAAAAAATTTTTTTTGGAGTAAGTAATGTTAGTTCTTTTTACTTAGTAAAGTTTTATAAATTTTGATTAAATAATATGATATCGAAAGGAATACGTAGGGTGACAATATATAATAGAATACGAAATTAAGTAATAAGGGATGAATGCGATCTTAACATTTCCCTTCCTGTGATAAAAAAATCCGCGCGTTCCGGTGCTGTGTACTCAATACACATCAATACATATGTAAAAATGAGCGATTTAAAATCGCAAAAATAAGAATATTCATAGCCAATTGCTTAAATTAATTAAATTTGAAGTCAAAAGTGATAATAATTAAAATTTAATTGCTGAAAACATGAAAAAAAACATTGGCCGACGTTCACAAAATGGGCGAAGAGACAACCTCAAATAGATGTCCGCGAGCTACTGAAGCGAGAGAAGCGAGCGAACTGAGATTTTATTTCTTGCGTTCCCATATACTCGTATATCGAAATAGAGTGAGAGTGAGACGTGAATAGCGTCGCTTTCTCATCCATAGTGGGTTTTTAGAATGAATATACCTACGTCACACACTGGCACACGTTTGATTGTATTGGTGAATTTATTCCCGATTTTCACAAAATATATCTGATGTGGCCGACAAGTGCTAATTATTATTAATATTGTTTTTTCATTCAATGCGTAAATTTATTATGGAGGAATACTTAAAATCTGAACCCAGTATTTATTATATTTATTTATTTATTTAACAATTTTATTGCAATACAATCTGGCGGGCTTATTGCCACGCGGCAATCTCTTCCAACCAACCAGACAAAAGTAAATGAAGCAAGTTACGTGGTCGCATAAATCATTCAAATGACTATCCATCCCCACGAAATCCATAAACATATACGTGAGAACATGCCCACGAACCCCACAAAGACGGACAATCACCCGAACATTATTTTTCATATAAAGTGAGACATCATCAATCAAAAGGAAAGGAAAGGATGGTGGAGAGGAAAGGAAAAGAAAAATCAAGAATGAAACACGTTATTTTACTGACTAAAAATTAAGAGTTTTTTCAGTCGCTTCTTAAAGCATGCCAAGGACGGAGCGAGTCTTATATTGGTTTGTAACTGATTCCAGAGTCTCACTGCATGGACAGTAAAGGACGACGTAAAGAAAGAGGAGCGGTGAACTGAAAAGGCCAATAAACAATTTCTGTTTGTGCGTAGCGCTAATCCATGATTGGAAAGACGCTGAAAATTTTCGGCGAGATATTTATAGAGATATTAAAATTTTTAGAAGCAATGTACGAGTACATATCATAGGGAAGGAAGGGTTAAGGCTGATGCTTTGAGTAAGATAACTTTGAGATGGTTAGGGCATTTGGTACGAATGAATGCAGTAAGACTTACAAAACAAATATTGTATATAGTACAAATGTGAGAGGAATGCGTGTTAATGAAAGACCAAGATAAGTATGGTTTGATCAAGTGAATGCTATTTTGATAGAAGGAAACGTAGAACGTCAGAGAAATCGTAAGATGTGTATAAGAAAGTGTATGGATGTAGAAAAGGATAAGAATGTTTGTCGAGATATGAAAGTTTGGCGCTCTCTGCCTACTCCAATAGGGAAATTGCATGACAGTATGTACAATATGTATATATGGAAAATAAATATTTTTTTCAAATGACAAAAGAACATTTTTATATTTTACAATAATTTCTATCAACAAATAAATTAGGATAAAAATAAATAAATCAGATATAATAATGCAGATAAAAATCGATTGATATGCAAAATTAAACACTTTACTTTATAATATATGTCATGTTTTTTTTTAGACATTGATACATTTTAATTTATTGTTGACATTTAACTTAATGAATATTCATTATCATTTGAATTTAATATAAAAAATAAACAGATATAATTTTTTAGATTTTAGTGTATCATACATACAACATTTGTGATTCCTAACTAAGGAATCTCCCGATTCATCACTGGCACCGATAGTGTTTCGTCTTTTTGATTTATTTACTACCTTCGGCAAAACCCACTACCCTCACTTCGTAGTAACCAGAGATAGTTTTACAGCTTTCTCCAATTTTTGTGAGAAATTTAGTTGTTTCCTAAATATTTTGATAACGATTATATTCATATAAGAAAATCACGTTTTTATTACGAGTATTTTTCAGGGTATAAAAAAATACTCACTATCCACTTTTTTGTTGTGGTATAAATAAAACACTTTTTATAATAAATCCTAAAAAAAACATTTTTTAATCAACTAAGAAAATCTTTTTAAACGTATATAAATTGGCTGTTGGAAAAAAAAAGATATATTATTTGAAACAATTTGGCAAGTAAGGCGGTTGTTTATACCATAAACAATTTTATGAAAATAATATTCAAGCATTTAATATTTTTTATGTGTGATATAAATGCCATCTAGAAATAAACCGAAAAACTAAGGGAAATGCGCAAAACATGTTTAAAGGGAAATATCAAATTTGTTCAGCAACCCTTACCTAGATGTCTCTATCCTGACTTTTAAAATAAATCGTGGCAATTGTTATAGGTCACTTAAATCAGAAGAATATTAAATAATAGGGGTTTTTGCGTCATACATTTTAGCTTAATTTGTTATATAACGATACAAAAAAAAATATCTGAGGACACCTCATTTTTGAAGTTAGCGTAATGATGCAGATTATCTTGTAACTCTATCGTGCTAAAATGTATCAGGTACTTGCTAAAATATATATTTTTTAATTAAGACCTGTGTCAGGCCGAGCACGTCTTATAATGTTGAAATCAAAGCCGACACGACTATAAAATAGAGCCTTCATCGAACATCCGAGATGAAAATATTACGAAACATCGCTAGAAAATCTCTCATTGAGCCAAAAACATTCGATAGACATGCAACACAGATGATATCGTCAGATGAGGCAGGAAGAAAAAATAGTACTGGTGTGCATGTTTGGATAGCATGGACACAGACACAATCTCATACGAGATCCCTACAGTACATCACATACCAGGAAGGTTGCATTTTAGATGGAGAGAGAACTGGTGCGCTGCTTTTCAAAAATGATTTTCATAACAACTGATCGAAGATATATTGTAACATCTTGGATCTGTAGTTATGAAAAAAAAAACTATACTCACATTTGACTCAATAAATCAATAAAAAAGAAGATTTTTTAAATTTATTGACTCAAAGGTGAGTGGAAGACATGGCAAAGGAGACGAACAAGTAAAGTATAGATGGATTTAATCAATGATATTTTGTAACACAACAACATTTTTGTACCAACTTTGATATAACATATGAGAGTAAACGTGGACGTGGGAAAATACTAATATGAGGAAAATAAATGCTGTAAAAACCCGTGAACTAAGTAGGATACATGGGGTACAATAAATGCTGTAAAAACCCGTGAACTAAGTAGAATACATGGGGTACAATATACTCGTATGTTGTAAAAACCCGTGAACTAAGTAGAATACATGGGGTACAATATATGTTGTAAAAACCCGTGAACTAAGTAGAATACATGGGGTACAATAAATGCTGTAAAAACCCATGAACTAAATAGGGTACATGGGATACAATGAATTCGGTAAAAACCCGTGAACTAAGTAAAGTACATGGGGTGCAATAAATGCTGTAAAACCCCGTGAACTTAGTAGGATAGAGATTGTTTATTGGCCTTTCCAGTTCACCGCTCCTCTTTCTTTACGTCGTCCTTTACTGTCCATGCAGTGAGACTCTGGAATCAGTTACATACCAATATAAGACTCGCTCCGTCCTTGGTATGCTTTAATAAGCGACTGAAAAACCTCGTAATTTCTAGTCAGTAAAATAACGTGTTTCATTCCTGATTTTTCTTTTCCTTTCCTCTCCACCATCCCTTCCTTTCCTTTTGATTGATGGTATCTCACTTTATATGAAAAATAATGTTCGGGTGACTGTCGGTCTTTGTGGGGTTCGTGGTCATGTGCTCACGTATATGTTTATGGATTTCGTGGGGATGGATAGTCATTTGAATGATTTATGCGACCACGTAACTTGCTTCATTTACTGTTGTCTAGTTGAATGGAAGAGATTGCCGCTTGGCAATAAACCCGCCAGATTATATTTGCAATAAAACTGTTAAATAAATAAACAGAATACATGGGTCCAATATATGACAGAATATAAAATTAAGCACTTAGAGATAAATGTGAACTTAAAGTTGATTGATATGCATTAGTAAAATGAAGAAACTTGAAATGATTTGGAGATGTGGGACAAATGAATGAAGAAAAATGAATAAAACAAATATACAATGCTAATGTAAGTAGAAGACGTAGTAGATGAAGATCAAGGAAAGAATGGTTGGATCAAGTGAATTTTAAAACTAGGATAAGTAGAAAGTCAGAGAAATCGTAGGAGGTGTATACGATAGTGTATGTATGTTGAGAGGTGAAAGCTCTGTGTCGCATTAGGAAAACCTAGCGCTCTGTACCTTCAGCCTATCCTGACAGGGAAATGGCGTGATGGCATGTATGTTTATTTAGTTAAGTTATCCACCAAAAACCTTGTATGAAAGGGTCTTTCAAATTTAGCGGTTTTATAAATTCTTAGATAAATCGCAGATGGAGTCACAGACTTGCCTGGGTCTTGTGACATTTGAGAAGTGTAATGTATGACATTTATAAAAATGAAGTCGTGTACAATACAACAACGCGTTCAAATTGAGAATTATTTAATGTATTGTAATCTCCGGAAACGGTGATGTTAATTGACCACCAAGATCTTGTGATCTGACACCGTTGGACCATTTTCTCTGGGGTTACGTGAAAATCCAGGTCTATAAGAATGACCTCCTAACAATTCCTGAGCTGAAAGACGAAATTTTCGCGTTATTTGTGAGTGAGAACCGCAATTACGCCAAAATGTCATCGAAAATTTGGACAAAAGAGTGGACATCTGTGGAGATGCAAGAGGTGGACATTTGGTGGATATTGTTTTTTTGTGTTTAAATGTCATACATTATAATTCAATGACCAATAAAAAGTTTTTTGAAATCAAAGCAAATTGTGTGTTTTATTCAAGAATTAAAAAAATGGAATTAAAAAAACCGTTCGATTTGGAGAACCCTATGTATTGCATTTTTGTAATTATTTTTTCCCACTATCCGAAATACGTAAACTTGTAAGTTTTACGCCTGCGTATTTAAACCTTAAATCCTACTCATCATTAAGAATGCGTTGTTAAGATAAGTAGTAAATCTCTCTTAGTTCCCTCCCTCAACTCGTTACACCCTTAGAATCACCAACACTCGGACTTCCCCAACCCGAAGCTTCGTACCGCTGCAATGTTCGGCGTCAATGAGCTTTTTCTAATCAAACTTTTCTAAAAGCTTCTCAGTTGATTCTACACGAAGTAAGGGAGAATGCTGTTAAAGAACATTTGGTTGTTATGCAAGATTTTCTCTAACAAAGTTGTATATTTCTTCTTTAAAATCAAAACGTTCATTTCATGGCATCATATTAAAAAAAACTTTTTTTTATCTTTGTATTTTATCCCTTTTACGATATAGGCCGACTAGTTTCGTGAGATAATTATCTCTTTCTCAAGGCACAATGTTTTTTTAATCAACAAACAAATAAATTTATTTAAAAAAAATTAAATATTAGAGAGGGGAAAGGAAAGAGACGATTTATGGTAATAGAAATGATGGGAGAATACGATAATGGGAAAATGTTCAACAATGAACTCCTACTTAAAAGTAATTTGCAGTTAATTATATTCATTTAATTATTAAAAATTTTATCTCTAAACTTTCTTAACAGTGATGTCCTATTTTCTAAATGAAGAATTTAATCTCTGTGGTTCACGAACAATTTTTTTATTTTATTTACACATGATAAGAAATATACACTATTTGCGAAAAACAACAGGTACTTTAATTTGGACATACAATTTTAATACATCTGGGTTTGTTGCCTTTCATTTGTCGTGTCTTCAGTAAACTAGGCTTTTGCCTGTATCTCACTGAGGATATTTAGCATGAAAAAATAAATCGATAGTTCTTTCCGATTTTCGATTACACAAAAACAAAACCCCGTTGCACATTCTCATCAACCTGACAAACAGTGACACTCAATTAAAAATGGAAACATCATGCGAAATCAAACTCCTCACATATCATCACTCCAGAAAGACCAAAAACGTTCATCTCACAATGTACCGCACACAATCATAAAAATAAAAACAAAAATATACAAAAATACAAATATAAAACAATAAAAAAAAACCCACACTCAAGAGCCCACACAAACCTTTTCCACACGTCATTCATCTTGCAAGCCCAAGTACTCAAACTCCTGTCGCAATAACAACCACGCTCCGATCGACTGCCTAAATAGTTTTCCTCCCTTTACCTTTATTGAATTCGGCACCCCATTGTATGTCATGGGAGCTAAATAGGCATATTGTCTTTGGACGAAAGAGGTTTTA
This sequence comes from Odontocerum albicorne, assembly GCA_949825065.1. Taxonomy (NCBI): domain Eukaryota; kingdom Metazoa; phylum Arthropoda; class Insecta; order Trichoptera; family Odontoceridae; genus Odontocerum; species Odontocerum albicorne. The sequence continues at coordinate 50,394,107 of OX463842.1, read as the reverse complement.
ACTCTAGGGATGGTGAACATCTGATCAGTGGCCATGCGTGTCATGTGTCTAAGAATATATATTTCTTTTAAGGCTGCGTAGATGTTCTCATATACTTCCTTAAATTGATTTTAAGGAAGTTTTTCAGACATAGAAACCTGAACATTCTTTACATTTTAATTATATCACTACCGCAATTCACATTTTGAACAAAAATTTTCCATTTAAATAAAAAAAATGTTTTTGGTAAAACGCAGGTTTTATTGAATCCGATATTTGGTTCAGTTCCGATGATACCAAAAGTATAAAAAAAGGTACCAGTTTGATTTCAGAGCTTACACATATTTACGTCATCACCCCATTTCCCAATCGGAGTTGACTAAGAGAACAGAGTGCCAAATTTTCCTATCTCGACACACATTTCGCTTCTTCTAAATCAATACATTCTCATACAATTCCTATGGTTTTGCCGACTTTTTACGTTTTCTTCTTTCAAAATGCCATTTACCTGGTCCAACCATCAGATTTGTCTAGTAACAATACGCGCATGCGCCAGACATATGCGAGTGCTATTGTCTGTCCAGCCTCGATTGTATTACCAATACTTACGGTGACGAACTATGAGTTACACGCTTAGGTTAGTAGTACTTTACTCCATCACTCCATTTTTGAGGTCGAAAACAATATCATCTTTAACGTTTCAAAATCATTAATTCTGATATCTTGAAAGTAACAATACGAACGAATAAAAGACATATTGTATAATAAGTGCTGGCCTCGAAAAAGAAATATCTATGAACGCCCAATGGAGATAATGACATACCCATACGGTAAATCAGGCAATGTCTGTGGATCTTTCTCGACAGCCGTCCAGAGGACGACCAAAGAACTGCTGGATAACTCAATGCTCCAAAATCCTGCAAAGAAACGACCTTAATGAAAGCGTCACCCAGAACCGAAGAACATGCAGCTTGATAACGAGAAAAGCCAACCCCAACTGCCTACCTAGGTAATGAGTTGGGACAGTGCCAGGAAGAAGAAGAATCCCAATGGAGACAATGTATTGGAATGCCTTGATTTCGTTAGAATATTGAAGTTATAGTTTCTGAATATTGGAATGAGAGGAAATTGCGTAAGATCGGAATAAATTAAAGAGAACAGCATCCAATTTACTCAGTTACTTAATTAAATATTTATGAAATAATTAATATTTATTCAGTTATAAATTTAAACTTTTAAGATACATGTGAGAAATTTTACCATAAATGCCTTTGTGGTACCTTTGTGTTACCTGGACATTACCATAAATGCCGAGGAAAATGTTGTTTGCAAATTACAAATTTTATGGAACACAAATATATTGAATCAAACAGTTAAATAATTAAAAAAAAATTATTTAGTGATTCGCGGATACACAAGACGCGGAGACACAAGACATAAAACGTATTTTAGTTGACAAATAAAGATTTTAGCAGATTATTGGTTAAAAGACCTTTGTGTTTCCTGGACATTACCATAAATGCCGAGAAATATGTTGTTTGCAAATTACAAATTTTAAAGAACACAAATATATCGAACCAAACAGTTAAATAATTAAAAAAAATATTATTTAGTGATTCGCGGATATATTCTTATGAATTACACAAGGCATAAAACGTATTTTAGTTGACAAATAAAGACTTTAAAAGATTATTGGTTAAAAGACCTTTGTGTTTCCTGGACATTACCATAAATGCCGAAGAAAATGTTGTTTGCAAATTACAAATTTTTATATGCGTTGTATTAAGGAAAATTACTATATGTGAAAATGACCGTGACTATGGAAATAAAACAGTTAATTATGACGCTAGTTTGTGACATTTTTGTTTACCTTAGAATCTTAACCCGTAGTTGTGACCAAATAAAGTTGAGCGGGTCTTAATTAAAGTTGTCTAGGTTCCTGTAACACCTAATGGGGAAAATAGTTTTTTTCTTTCTTCACAATTTATCACAATAACCGGTATTAAAAACAAAACATTTTTTTTTTCAGTGTGGCATCCGAGGAATTCAACTAACAGTCTGATTTGCACTGATTTAATTTTGGTATTGCCGATCTCCACGGTCTGATTGATAAGACGATGGACTTCCGTCTGGAGGTTTCGGTTTTGATTTCCGATGGTACCAGGAAAAAATAGTCTGGTAACAATATTCGCGTGCGCTAGACGTATGTGGTTGTCATTGCATGTAATATTGACAACATTTTTATAATATTGAATTGGGCGGTAATATTGACGAACTGTGAGTTATGTAGCTACTTCAGTGGTTATACATCTCAAATGGTCAGTTATTTATTTAACACTTTTATTGCAAATACAATTTGGTAGACTTATTGCCAGGCGGCAATCTCTTTCAACCAACCAGACAAAAGTAAATGAAGCAAGTTACATGATCGCAAAAAAACATTCAAATGACTATCCATCCCCACGAAATCCATGAACATATACGTGAGCATGCGACCACAAACCCTACAAAGACCGATAGTCATCCTGAACATTCCTTTTCATATAAAGATAGATATCATCAATCAGATGAAAGAAATGTTGGAGAGGAAATAATAAATCTGGAACGAGACACGTTACATTACTGGCTAAAAAATTTTTTTCAGTCGCTTCTTAAAGCATGCCAAAGACGGAGCGAGTTAAACATTAGTTAGTAACTGATTTCAGAGACACATTACCTAATCGCTGAACGTTTAAACTGTAAAATCTTCACTTATTTTTATCACGATGTTGATTAAATGAAATAATTTCAATTTTAAAATTAAATATTGTAATTATAGCGCGCGTATCATACTTCACAAAAGAGGAAAAAATAATGTGATATATATTATTACAAATCAGAACTATTGTTTCTAAATTAATATTGATAATAATAATGTGCTTTTTAGGTGATATCTGTTTTTTATTTTACATTTTTTTACAAAACTCAGAACGTTCTGGATATGGGGAATTTATCACATTGAGTTTAACCAATTAGAATTTTAAGAAAATATTGATAGAAAAAACAAACAATTCTTATATTACTATTATAAACCTGAAATTGAATTGCAGTAAGAAGATCAATAAATGGATGAAGGGAGAATCGAGGGAAGAGCCGACATTAAATGGATGTACATGGAAAAGATAATAAAGGTTAATTTAAAAGTCCCCCGTAGCGAGCATCTAGAGTACCAGACGGGACGGTCTCCCCCAAGGGTAAGTAGGAAGGAAGGAGGCTTACAATAATGCCACGTTCTCGAAGGAATTTCTAGGAAACTTATGAACTACCTGTTATTTCAGACCCTTCAAGAAAGTGTTGTACGAGGAACGAAATTACAGGAAGAAGTATTATATTATTCTATCGTATTAAACCACTTGAGGAACAATAATATCTAATAATACGGTATGAAGGAATACTGCAAATGGATATATTATATAATGCATTGTGTGCTTGTGAGGTATGGAAGTCTCTTATAATGAACAAAGTTTTAAGTAGATAAGTACAAACATCAATTAACAACAGGGTTTTGTATTAAACCTATTGATTATGATGATTGTAAATATACAGCAAAAATATATAAATATCAATAAAACCTATTGATCATGATGATTGTAAATCGTAATAAAACATAAATATCAATAAAACTATTGATCACGATGATGATTGTAAATAGAAAGAATATATAAATATCAATAAAACTTATTGATTATGATGATTGTAAATCGCAATTAAATATAAATCTCAATAAAAATATTGATTATTATGATGATTATAAATAACAAGAACATATAAATATCAATAAAACCTGTTGATCATGATGATTGTAAATCGTAATAAAACATAAATATCAATAAAACTATTGATCACGATGATGATTGTAAATAGAAAGAATATATAAATATCAATAAAACTTATTGATTATGATGATTGTAAATCGCAATTAAATATAAATCTCAATAAAAATATTGATCATTATGATGATTATAAATAACAAGAACATATAAATATCAATAAAACCTGTTGATCATGATGATTGTAAATCGTAATAAAACATAAATATCAATAAAACTATTGATCACGATGATGATTGTAAATAGAAAGAATATATAAATATCAATAAAACTTATTGATTATGATGATTGTAAATCGCAATTAAATATAAATCTCAATAAAAATATTGATCATTATGATGATTATAAATAACAAGAACATATAAATATCAATAAAACCTGTTGATCATGATGATTGTAAATAGCAATAAAATATAAATATCAACAAAACTATTGATCATGATGATGATAGTAAATAGCAAGAAGAAAAAAATAACAATAAAACCTATCATGATAATTGTAAATAGCAATAAAATATAAATATCAATAAAACTATTGATCATGATGATTGCAAATAGAAAGATTTGCTGCTTCGGATTTTTTTCTTAAATTTTGAAAGCACCGAATAGAATAATTTTATTAAAAAAAATCATTTTGGAAGTTGACCTTTAAATTTTTTATTTGTTATTTAAAATAATAAATGAAACTGAATACTGAGTTTTATGTATTTATAACAAACTGCCCCTAAAATAATTTCTAAATCAATTTAGAAACGATATTTGGTTCATGATAAGGGTACGGACCACGAAATTCGATATAAATTTTAGCTAAAACACAAATTAAAAGATTTCTGTAGCCCGACCTGTTCTCGGATAAGATTTCCAAACTTCGTTTACTTAGTTTTCCTCGAATCACATAACTGAAGGGTGAAAACTAGAAATTTCTAAACAAGGATATAATAAATCTTTTTCTGACTAGCTACGAGTAGCTCTTGTACTTGTATATCTTCTGATATTAAAAAATCAAACCAAGTATTATATGTTAGGAAACATCTTAAAGAAAAAAATAGATAAGAATAATAAAATAAATTTCATGTCATAAAAAAGTCAGTATATCGGACGTATGCGTCACCTAAAATATATGATTTATTAGTAATTGCTGTGTACCTATTAGATAGATAGATAGATATACAAGTTCTAAGGCTTTTATTAAATTTTTAAACCGTGCGCATTTTACTGCACCGTTGATCTTTTTGTCAGTGATTTGAGGGAGTACCTTTTCCACTGTTGTGTCTTATGTGTGATTGTGTTATTTATATGTGTATACTTATATTAAGTATTTGTGTGATAATCTCTGTTTTATTTTTAGGCTCGATGAGCCTTTGATCTCTCTTGCTTTCTTTAGATTTGAATCGAATCAATCATAGTTGGGCATGGTGACTATACTCAAAGGGATACGATAGCTCATGTCAGCGGCCCTGGTGGCGCAATTCAGGTATGGCATCCTCCCGCCCATCCCGGGGGGTCTCAGTGAAGCGACGATGGTGAAGACGGTGGAATTGAGGGGACGATGCTGGAGAAGACGACGAAGAAGGCGCAAAAACGTGGCGTGGCGAGGCTATATGAGCTTTCTTTGCTCTTTATAATTTACTTCCTTTAATGCTCTACCGTCTGAGGGACTGTAGACTATAAGAGAGAAGATGAAGAAGACGGCTAGACCTATGAGGAAAATAGATACATATATTTATAAGATCAAGTGTAGGTGTAGAGTGTGGGGATGGGAAGGTATCGGCTGCGGCCTGTGTGATTGGAGCTTCCCCGCATTCGCATATGTATTGAAGACATATTCGGTGAGAAAACCGCGTGTGTACCTATTGTAATGAAAAGTTCCTTATACGTGGCCTTCGCAATATCCACGGTAAAAAGTCGGACGGCCTATGCACGCAAAGAAAGCGTGGTATACATAGTATTTAGTAAGCCATGACGGCATGCACGGTCGAATAAAGGGACTTACGATGAGCAATGGGCTGCACATAAGGAAACGACCAACAATTTCTACCTGCTAAAGAGGAATCTCTTCACCCTGCTACTTTTCACCGGAAAAGCAAGAAATAAACCGGAATCTCCGAGTATTGAGCGGCAGCTATCCACCTATTTTACAGTCTTTGTACCGGTGATGTACATTCAGTGTTGCGTCGAATGTATTGTTGAATAATCGTTTTAAAAGATTTAAGGAGGTTTTGTGTTCGAATTACACCTAGAAATACACATATGTGTAACGTTTTATTTTTGTATATTCATTGCATCAAAATGGGGTACCAAAAAGCATAAACTCAAATTATGCCATATTAAAATCTGTCAAAATGATAGTACGCAATAACGTATTAGTGCTAACATCGGTGTATGTTATTTCAACCACTATCTCTCATTTAGTAGACACTTCAGGCAATTTGATAGTTGTCAAAGTGACAACACCAATTTAAAAATCAACAAATAACCAATCATAAGAAGGAGCTCTTCCAAGCGTATTCATCTTTAATCAAATTATTATTATAAAACAAAAATCGACGAATCAGTAAAAAAACACAGCCATATAAACATGTACATGTATAGTACACATAATATACACAACAAGTTAGATGTTAGTGCGGCCCCGCTTTGCAATTGGACACCATCTATATCTAGAGCGTCTAATTTCAAAACCATGCATACATATGAGTACCATAACGCTATTTTTATACAGGCAGAGAGGACAGAATGATAAACTTTCCTATGATTAAATATTTCTTCCGCTTTCTGCACATAGATATATTCTCTAGTAAAATTCCTTCTTTTTCGTTCTCCTTCTTACAAAATTTCATTCGCTTTTCTCGGTAGTCTTCTACCATGACTAATATGCTTGCATTGTAAATTTCTTTAGTTATTCTAAAGTCAGTTGAAAAGGTTGAATGTTAGAAATAGACGCCAAATTCACATACTGTCTCTATTGTATAATATCTTAAACTGTCCCGCCGCACCCTCTTATCTCACCGAAAATTTTCAGCGTCTTTCCAATCATGAATTAGCGCTACGCTCAAACAGAGATTGTTCATTGGCCTTTCCAGTTCACCGCTCCTCTGTCTTTACGTAGTCCTTTACTGTCCATGCAGTGAGACTCTGGAATCAGTTACAAACCAATATAAGACTCGCTCCGTCCTTGGCATGCTTTAAGAAGCGACTGAAAAAACTCTTAATTTCTAGTCCGTAAAATAACGTGTGTCATTCCTGATTTTTCTTTTCCTTTCCTCTCCACCATCCCTTCCTTTCCTTTTGATTGATGATATCTCACTTTATATGAAAAATAATGTTCGGGTGATTGTCTGTCTTTGTGGGGTTCGTGGGTATGTTCTCACGTATACTCGTATGTTTATGGATTTCGTGGGTATGGATAGTCATTTGAATGATTTATGCGACCATGTAACTTGCTTCATTTACTTTTGTCTGGTTGGTTGGATGAGATTGCCACCTGGCAATTAGCTCGCCAGGTTGTATTGCAATAAAAGTGTTAAATAAATACAATAAATAAAAATAAATAAAGTCACTCATTCGTTCAACATGTCGCAATTTGCATATTTTGAATTGAAGAAAAGCAATTGAGTAGTTTGTATAATTTTGATAATGCTCTCTTCTTGTTTTTAATATGTGTGTTTTTTTAGAGAGAAAATCTTTGTTGTCATCTTTGAACTGTACAGGCCATCCTCAACACTTGGCACATGCCACGAGTCTGTGATATTTGTACCATTTCCCAGAGTATTGCATAATTCGATAACGGTTACTTTACATGTGTATCTCGCAATTGTCCTCGTTTTATCCTGATAAGGAAGCAGTGACCACATTTTTATATTAATTTGAATTCAAAGGATTAAATCCAACCAATTTTTTTTCTTCTAGTTATCCTTTTAATAAAACTCATCATGCTAAGGATCGTGTCATACTATGTGTATATCTATCAGGGATTGAATCTCTATTAAGGAAATATAGCAAAGAACAAAAGTTTTTTTTGTATCAATATGAGTGTGCCTAAATTAAAGTGGCAATGCATGAGTCACATATATAAACCAATTTATAGAAGATGGAGACACAAGATATTCGCTATTTATTCTAATTCAAAAGCTTAAATTGAAACACAGAATTTTGCTTTTTGAGAAGTATGTTCACTAACGAAATAAACTTGGAACGAGATATGAAATGGCGACTCGTAATAGAAAACACTTTGAAAAATAAAGATCTTTTGAATATCCGGGACGGGATAAAAGATAATTTTGCAGTTTTATCCTCAACATGTTTGTATATTTTACGATAAGTAGCATTTATTTTCAAGTTTCCTTCACCGTAAACAAGTACATTAACTATATATTGAAGATAAATACTGTTGAATACAGAAATGTATTAGGTCCGTGGCGAAATAAGTGTGTTCAACTAAATATTAATTTAACTACGAGTACATTTACACAATATATAATTTGGTAATATTGCCCAAATGAAACGATAATTAGTAGACTACGAGTATTGCAATCTAACACAAATGCTGTCACTCCCGTAATGCAAATGGATGGAGAAACATGACCAAATTGTGACTCTTTTAAGTACCTTGGATCACTCATCCATAGCGATGGAGGATGTGCAGCAGATGTAACACATAGAATTAGTGTGGGATGGATGAAGTTTAGATCAATGACGGGAGTTCTATGTGATCCGAAAATGACAGTAAAGTTGAAAGGAAAAGTATACCAAACGATTGTCAGACCCGCACTCCTCTATGGCTACGAATGCTGGACGATGTATAACTCTTACTCTAGGCAACTAGAAACTGCTGAAGATGGTCAGCAGGTGTGTCCCTAAGAGACAAAATAAAAAGCTCACGCATTCGTGGAAGCCTAGGTGTTACATACATATCAACAGTAAGATGGAGGAGAGGCGATTGAGATGGTATGGGCACGTTGGACGCAGAGCACCCGATCACATTGTGAACCAGGCAATCTACATGGATCTTTCTCGAATAACAACCAGAGGAAGACCAAAGAATTCATGGGTGGTGCAAAAAGATAACCTAATGCAAAGGCACGGCCTGGGGAACGTTGTCCGGGACAGAAGAGCATACAACCTGAGGACGAGGAGAGCTGACCCCAACAGTCTTCGCAGACAGTGAGTTGGGACGGAGCCAGGGAGAAGAATATATAATTTGGTAATGATGTCCTAATGAAGCGAAAATAAACAGATCTACTGTGCAGGTGTTCTAAATTTGCAATACATTATGCTGTCAAAGTAAACAAACATAGGATAGGGTAAACGCCTATTTGGAGCTTGTATTGTTTTTTTTGTTTCTAAACAAAAAATGAGTCATCATCTTTTGTCATTCGCATTCAGAGTACAAACACGCACAAAAAAAAAGATTTAAAAAGCATATTAATCATCATTTTCCCTCTTTTTGAAAATATAGACTTATATTATTAAAATAAATCGTTCCAAATTCAAAAATATTGAGTCATGTGTCACGGGGGATGACATTTTGATTTTGTATCATGATTATCTGTCGAAAAGGAACTCGATAGAGCGGCGCCGTCCGGGATCACCACGACACAAGACTGGCATGTGTACTACGTAATTATTTTTTCAAGCTAGAAACATTCAAAATTTTGAACACTTCTCTGTTAACCTTTCCCTTCCTGCGCTAAAAAAGTTCGCCCGTTCCGGTGATGTGTATTCAATACACATCAATACATGTGTAAAAATGAGCGATTTAAAATCGAAAAAATAAGAATATTCATAGCCAATCGCTTAAATTAATTAAATTTGAAGTCAAAAGTGATAATAATTGAAATTTTATTGCTGAAAACATGAAAAAAAACATCAGACAACGTTCACAAAACGACCACTTCTAACGAAAGCCCGCTGGCAACTAAGTGAGAGAAGCGAGCGAACTGAGATTTTATTTCTTGCGTTCCCATATACCGAAGTAGAGTGTGAGTGAAACGTGAATAGCGTCATTTCCTCACCCACAGCGTTTTTTTAGAATTAATATACCTACGTCACACACTGGCACACGTTTGATTGTATTGGTGAATTTATTCCCGATTTTCACACAATATATCTGACGTGACCGATAGCTGCTAATTATTATTAATATTATTTTTTTCATTCAACGCGTAAATGTATTATGAATGAATACCTAAAATCTGAACCCAGTGTTTATTATATTTATAGAGATATTAAAGTTTTTAGAAGCAATGTGTACTAGTTACACATCACAGAACAGGAAGGGTTAAGAGAAAAATTGGATTACAATTAAATAATATGGTCACCTAATAATGATTTCCATGTTGATACGAGTATAATTAAACGCATACAGCGGAGGTTTTTGCGATTTGTAAACTTCAAACTGCAGATGCCAATAATTGAGTTGGACAATGATTGAAAATTATGAGGCTTACAACCTTGTCAGATAGAACAAACATGTTTGAACTCACAATATTGTCAAAGATTGTCAGCTAGAATTGTACAAGTCCGGAACTAACTCATCTTGTCATGCTACACGTTCCTTGTAGGCCTACTCAGCTAAATGTTTTGTTTCATATTGAAGCTGCAACTAATTATTTATAAAACTCTTGCATAGCAAAACCGCACAAATTGGGCAGTCAATATGGGCATTGTATGGATTTTCAAATGACTTTTACTACTTACAGGAGGAAATCGAAGAAGTTGTTCTTGAATTTTATGGATTTGTTTCGTTGTGTTGTTTTTTCATATTGTATTATATAAGGTGTTAACATTAGTTGTGTCCGTTCTTTTCCAATTTAAAAATGAGCAGTAAAAGTAAAACAAAATGGTAAATGTTATACGTCATTCGAAAGAAAATTTTCTGCCCTACAGGATATTGTGTGCATCATTACTGGTGATGAAAAAGGGTTTGAAAATGTGGTTGAAAAAAAAATGGCGATGAATAATTTTTGAAGGGGATCTTCATGATTGAACGCGAACAGAAGGAGGTGTCGAAAATGCTCACTTTCGTTTACTTGCCATTCCATTTTGAAGGCTTGTAATCAAATAAAATAATATATGTAACGTAAAAGCAAACACAATATCTTGTAGAGCAGAAAATTTTCTTTCGAATAACATTTACAATGTTGTTTTACTTTTGGTGCTCATTTTTAAATTGGAAAAAAATGGACACAACACAAAAAAATGTTAACATAACTTATGTTAACACCCAATATAACACTGTTTATATATCAATGTTAAATTCTGTATATCGTGTTTTTTTTTAATATTTGTATTGAACACGTCATTTGATCATTAAAATATTCTAAATAAAGTAGACAAGTGCGACAGTAAATTTTATCTTACAAATTGCACACCAATTAAAAATGAAAAATGAAAGTATGATATTAGTTTTCTTATACTAGATTAGAAAGGTAATATCGATTTTTTTTATTCAACGACATAATATTGTATTTGATGTAAACTTTTTCAGCTATTTTTGTAAACCTTGTCTTTTTAGTAATAATACTCGTATATACTTGCATTTGGAGCCCAGTGTGGGCGCAGAACTCACTCATGGTGGAGAAAGTACAAAAAAAATATCCATGATATCTCTATATGAGTGAGTTTGGTGTATATCCATGGCTTTATCCTACTCAGTTTCTGCTGGGCATGCTCGGGTATAACTCCTTGAGCGTAGAAAGAGATCTGCGTCTCCTGGTATACGTTGTCAAACCCGTTCGAGGAGTTGTGAGCTGTCCAAAATTACTACAAAGATTAGGGTTAAATGTTCCTAACAATTACATTAGACTGCGCCGGCAAGAACTGTTCTCAATAACATACACAAGAACGGGTCTTTCAGCCGCTATGCCTGTTGGAAGAGTGTTAACTCTTCTGAACGGGACTGCTTCGGATATTGACATATTTCATATCACATTACCAAAAGCCAACGTAAATTTTCTTTTTAGACTGAGTGCGTTAGAAAGCACTCATCAACGTACTTAAGTGACTGAATATATGTGTATCATATGTTTGTGTGTATATACTCGTATGTGTGCATATACATAACTTTTTATTCTATGTAATTTTTCTTTATTTTTAATATGTCTTGTATTTTTTCAAAGTAATTGGGCTAAGCCTGTTTTGAAAAAAAATAAAATAAATATGAAGGTATGATTTCGAAAGCTTGATAAAAATATTTGAAAAATTTAACATTCGGTGTCAGATAATGTATAGTTATACTCTTTTTCTGTATGTGTGTACTTTTAACGGTTGTTGTCTTTGTATAAATAAAGTCCTACCGTGTCTACAGAATGCAGAAACAATTTTGCAATTCGGAAGAGTATTCCATTAGAATATCTCTCCCCGGTCTGGGTTGCGGTGCGGAGAACAAACATTGGCATTAGTTAGAGACACTTCCTCAGTAAAGCCTTCAGCCAGGCCGAGGGGGTGCCGCGCCGGTTGGTTGCTAAGCTGGCAGCCTTGCACGGGACTAGCCCCGAGTTATGGGCCTTTTCCACGATACTCCCATAACCAAACGTAGACGATGAATGCTTTTTAGGGGAGACTGAGTTTCCTTATATGATAAAGGTGGTTTATGTTCTTCGATATATATAATGAACAAGTGATGAAAGGCTGACGAAACAAATTTACATTGAGAATATGTGTGTGAGAGAAATACCAAGAAAATTATATTTGGGCCAAATAACTTTAATCCTGAAAGAAAAAATTCAAAAGTTAGAGAAGCGAAAGGCTTATATGAGGAGATGCATGAATGTGGAAGAGGAAAAAGATTTCAGTAATAATTGGAAAATATAACGATATTTTCTATGTCTATCTCGACAAGGAAATGCCACGATGTTTTGTATGTATGTAAATTCAATATAACTTTTAAATTTCCTTTATATATTATTTAGAAACTTTCTTTCTTTCGAAGTTTTAATTCATCCAAAGAAAATCATTCCGTGCCTCATTTTCTTTGACATTTAACACCAATTCATGAGTTGCTGTCAAAATATGAGCTCTTGTGGTCCAGTAAAGATCTTGAAACCTCTAGAAGTTTCAATGATAACATAAGTAATCCTTGTTAAGTTGTCTATCATTATTTCGATAAAACACGCCTGGGCTTGTATCTATTTATCGGTAGTAAACTATTATACATCAGCAGACACACAGTTTCTAGACGGTTAATCGGTTTGGGTATGACTTCTACGGGCGTAAGTCAGCTGTCTCAGAAGAGGCAATGACCTTTGTGAAACGTGTGATATAGGCCGCTGTTTTATGTAGAAATGTGTAAACGTTTAAAAAATTAAAAGGTACATATGCGTATACTAAGCAGCTCTTCATTTTTACGGATTTATAAAGCATCATTTTCTGCTGATAAATAGCGCCTTAGGAATTTATATGGAGTGGAACTTGGACCCTCAAAGTTGGTAGTATGAACCGACTAGAAGCTTTCGAAATGTGGATGCACAGGAGAATGCTACGGATACCCTGGATGGATATAACACAAGGGGGTTTCAAAGAGCCAAAGTTGATAGAGAGCTGCTGAGTAATATTAAAATCCGAAAGGCGTCCTACTTGGGTCATGTACTTATAAGAGCAAAGTACAAATTACTGCACCTGATCATCCAAGGCAAAATAGAAGGTCGACGAGGTGTTGGCAGGAAAAAAATCTCTTGGCTCCGCAATATACGTGATTGGACTGGCATAAGGGGAGTTAGAAATCTTTTTCGGGCTGCCGGGGATCAATATGTCTACTCTCAGGTGATACTCAATGTTGGGGGGACCTGACATGACACTGGGAAGAAGAAGAAGGAATTTATCAATAATTTATAAGTTAAGGAAAAATGAATATTCAAATGTATCTATTTTCTAAAATACATTTATTGAACCCTTCATTGTATAACAACTTGGTGGGTTTATTTCCAGGTGGCAATGTCCTCTTATCAATCGGACAAGTTTTAATTAGAGAAATTGGCCGGAACATGGCCGCAAAAAAATATTTTAATGACAATTTGTTTAAAAAAAATCGTGAATAGTATGAATATAAATAAAAGCAAGATATCAGTAACCAAAGATAAAATGAAGAGAGGTGTAGATAAAAGGAAAATCGGGTATGAAACACGTTACGTTTAAAAAATAATAATAGGTGTGACTGAAGTCATAGGTATCCTTAATACCATCGAACACTGGGCGGAAAAGTGCCTGTTTCGTTCGAGGGGAGTATCACGGCGCGCGGTTCGAACCGACGAACTTCTGCACAGAAGTCCAGCACGTTAACGATGGGCCATGCACCTCATAAATTACCGACTTGAAATTAAGAGTTTTTTCTGTCGCTTTTTAAAATATGCCAATTAAGTTCAGTTCGATCCCACCATCGCCCACTCTGTTATGGAAGACAAGATAAGTCCTCATCTGGAGTGATCCACACTTGACTTTTCACATCATATTTATTTTTTATGAGAGTGACGTTACGTACCGAAGAAGAAGAAACTACCTAAAAGGACCCATCCTCTGATAGAGATACATATGAATGCGAAAAGAATAAAAGCGACGTCGGACTTATTATCCGACATCACAAGAGAAGGAAAATGACTCGCAGCACAGTAAATATACTTAGAAAATGACTAAAGGTCTGGAGTTCAAATAGTCTAGCAAGTCGCCATAGTTTTAGGCCGAGGCCACACCAAAGTGCTTCGTTATGTACTAAGTTAGATTTTACGTGACTCATATACTAGGTGACTTCATGCCTGGCCACAACAAAGTGCTACGCACAATTTCATTTGACAGTTGGGAGCGGTTGAGTCAACACACTATGTCACTCTCGAAACTAACCAATTTCATTACAACTTACCATCTTTATTTACTTTCTGTACAACTTCATTCCAAAGTGATTTTATTACAGTATGCGGTACTTTGGTTTGCTAAGATATGTCACCTAACTCGCAGCATAGCTCTAAGCATCAAGCGAGGCTCCTATCTGTGTGGCCGAGGCCTAATAGAACACTCCGAATGCAGCAAAACTATTTTGTAATGCCCCTAGATTGGGGTAGCTAATTTAAAACATACACATGACGGAGTGAGCTAACACTAGTTGGTAACTGGTTCCAGAGACTCATTGCATTGACAGTAAGGGACGATATTAAAAAAGAAGAGTTGTAATATGATTTTAGAGTAAAATCGATCCACCAGGAATCGAACATGGAGCGTCCACTTTCTTTGTGTGAATGCTAACCGTGAGGTCAAGGCCGCTCACAATCAATTTAATTATGGAAACAGTGCAAAATCGAAAATAGTCGTAATATGAGAGGTCACTTTGACCGTAAAATTATTAAGTCCAGCAATCGAGGTTAATAACTGACTAAATCGAGGTCTGTCGGACTGATTCACCATAATATGCTGATTCAAATACAAACAGCATCTTGCCAAAGTCTATTCAAAGGTCTATGACTTATATTAGTTGATTGTGAGATCAAATTATTTCATTATAAGATTTTGGTTGTGTGGTTAAATTATGTTAACTTACATAAAGGGTTGACTCATGGGGTGCATACTTACAATTGGTTCTTATAACTTGTCAAGTTTTTAATTGTTTATGACAGGGTTATTATATGATTAATCAACAATTGCTTAAATGCATCTCCTAATTTTTTCATGTTTACATGTTCTCAGTAAGATATTGGCAAGAGCCTAGTTTACTGGAGACACAACAAATGAAAAGCAACAAACCCTGACTCATATACTCGTAAAGAGACTGGTCTACTTTAAATTTTCCTGTGTTTTTTGTTGTTCATCTTATTTTTTATGTACTTTGTATTTATACAACTACTTGTCATGTTAATCAGAAAATAAATAAAATACTATGCACACAGAGCGTAAAGAGGAACGGCCTAAAGTGTTTAACCCTTCCTTCCCTGTGATGTGTAACTAGTACACAATGTTTCTAAAAACTGTAATATCTCTATAAATATAATAAACATTGGGTTCAGATTTTAGGTATTCCTTCGTAATACAGTTACGCATTGAATGAAAAAAATTATATTAATAATAATTAACGTTTATTGGCCACATCAGACGGTGAGTTTGCTGGTATGCAACAGCTCACTCCCTTAACCCTTCCCGTCCTGTGATGTGTAACTAGTACACATTACTTCTAAAAACTTTAATATCTCTATATAATAAATAAAACAAATACTGTGTTCAGATTTTAGATATTCCTCCGTAATACATTTACGCATTGAATGAAAAAAATTATTTTAATAATAATTAGCACTTATCGGCCACATCAGATATATTTTGTGAAAATCGGCAACAAATTCACCAATACAATTAAACGTGTGCCAGTGTGTGACGTAGGTATATTCATTCTAAAAACACTATGATTAAGGAAGCGACGCTATACACGTATCACTCTCCCTCTACTTCGGTATATGGGAACGCAAGAAATAGAATCTTAGTTAGCTCGCTTCTCTCGCTTCAGTAGCTCTCGGGCATCCATTTCAGGTGGTCTCTTCACCCGTTTTGTGAACGTCGGTCGATGTTTTTTTCATGTTTTCAGCAATTAAATTTCAATTATTATCACTTTTGACTTCAAATTTAATTAATTTAAGCGATTGGCTATGAAAATTCTTATTTTTTCCTATTTTAAATCGCTCATTTTTACAAGTGTATTTATGTGTATTGAATACACAGAACCGGAATGCGCGGATTTTTTTTTAGCACAGGAAGAAAAATGTTAATGCTGGCGGAAAATATAACTGGTAAAAGAAGCAGAGGCCAAATACCCATTCGCTGAAGCCACCAGATGAAAAACGTAGTTTTTGTATTATTTTCAGGAGGCGCTACATCGGTCAAGTGATCGCTTGTACCGAAGAAGGATGGTTGATGACCATGGTGCTCACGATCCTCGGAAGTGAAAGAACGATCAAGAAGAATGTTAAAATAATATGAAACGGGTCTGTTATAACTCAGATTGGGAAAAGTACCTTTTCAAATATTCCTCTTCAAATACTCTAAGATGAATTGAGCAGAGAACAAAACAAATTAGGTAGACTGTAAAACGCAGAAGAGTGGAAGACTAACGAAAGTTTGGCAGAAATAAATGAAGACAATTTTAAACAGATTAAATGTAAAAGTATAAAAAATGGACGAATTCCATGACCTAGTTGGTAAATAATTTTTTTTTGGTTGACAATTTAAAAAAAAGTATGATTTTGAAATACGACCTTTTGGATTTTTTTGGTTGGCTGGAATATATTATAAACCAGGTTGTACTGTACACAACAAAAATGTGATGAAATACAATGAGCTATATAAGAAGGTGTGGGTGATAAACACCTGTCCTCTGATCCGGGTGTCATATGTTCGATTCGTGGTCCGTACCTAATTTAATGAAAAAGGATTCCAGACTGATTTTTTAAAGACCTTGTAGGGACTACGGTCGTCCCTGAATATTGTCAACACGCACGGTCAACGACCGACGAAACGACCTTCGGACATGTCCAAAGGTCGCATACCAGAACATTAATATTGTTTACCCGCAAATACTATTTACGATACATTCCACAGTAGAAAGAGAACGCATCGCGCTGTCTCGCCGTTTTGGCCAACAAATTATCTACCCACAATATTATTCGCAACGTCTGCAACCATATCTACACGCACAGGAGTGAGATAAAAATATATTGCGGGCGCACTCACGCGCCCCGTTCTGAATATGTATATATACCTACTTACCGATAAATAAAGCATCACTTATTATTAATCATTTGACCATTCATTGCTGTTTACTATTCATTGATTGTTCACTCTCACTTTCCGCATTGCTAATCGACGTATTTTATTTTAAATACCAAACAATCAAAATCATCAGCACGTCCAACAAGGACATCCGCTAAAACCTTTTCAACATATTTTTGGTTGGTTTGAAGAGATAACTGCATCGCTATAAAACAGTTTGTTTTTAAAACAATGAAAGTGTAATACAGTACAATAAAACAATGACACAAATTGCTGCATCATGAAAACAAATTGCTGCATCATGAAAATAAATTGCTGCATCATGAAAATAAATTGCTGCATCATGAAAACAAATTGCTGCATCATGAAAACAATAAGAATTTTAAAAGTTTTACTGATTTTTTTTTCCTATTTTACAAGTGGAGTCCATTTTTGTGTCATTGGTTATAAAAAAGAATGTTATTTTCCCAAATAAATCCACTTGAAATTTCCTCACCCCTTGCACGACCTCTCGTAAACAACCCTCTGCAAGGCAGCCCTTATCTTCCCTGACCCCGCGTAGGCCCGGGCTGCGAGACCTTAGCATTGTCCAAGCTATAATATCGCACTTAACGTGTATCATTCTTGAGAAAACTACCTAAGTAGAAGTAAGAATTTGTCGTTGTGCAAGGGGTTATATTGAGAGCCTACTACCAAAAGTTGATAGGTTCATATATCGTGGGTTCAATTTTATATCTAGATAACTCAAAATTCTCTATTCTGAGAAATGGCGTTCTTAGTTTCGAGGTCCTTTTGTCTGGTAACTCCTCTTTAATTATGAGATATCGCGCTAATATTTTTTTATGAAACTAATAAACGAGGTTTCAATAGATCATAAGATGTAAGTTATATGAACTTCAGATATCTACTTTAAGCATTATTTTGTTCTACATTTAGGACTTACCTAATTATGAAAATACTTAATAACTCAGTGAGAAATAATATTTTAAGATACCTATTTATAGCGTTGGAAAGCCCCTTCGATGAGCAATCTATTGATATACAATAAATAACTCAAAACCGCCGAATTTCGAGTTACCTACTTTTAGTATTGAGCCCACGATGCACCTATATAGATTCAATAATACTTTAGCAAAATTTTTCTTATTGGGAAAGATGATGATGATTTGTTGATAAATAATAAAACACGTTAGATCGCAATGCGGAAAGAGAGAGTGTTTATTTTTATAGTAACGTAGGTATTTATATGTTTTTGGAATGTGCACGAGAGTGCGCTCGCGATATGCTTCTGTCTCGCTTCTGTGAATGCAGAAAACGATTAATATCGTATGTGGGTGATATTTTATTTACGAAACTGGCGAGACAGCGTGGTGCGTTCTCTCTCTAGTATGAAATGCGGCGCGATCGCTCGGCCGGCGTCAATGGTTGGCATGTGACCTTTGGACTGTTTACTATAATTTATCGAGGAATCCGAAGGTCGTTTCATCGGTCATTGACCGTATGTATGCGACAATATTCAGTGACGACCGTGGTTCCCCACAATACAATATTTAAAAAAAGTCTTGTTGAAGTCGTAGCCACAACATACAATTATGTTATTTTTTGTAATATTTCAATAATAGAAGGTTCGGTACCCTAATTACAGCGCCCTCGAGGAGAGTCTGCTCTCCAAATAGTGCTATATACGATAAATTGGTGAGCTTATTGGCATATTGTTATTTTTTCCAATCAACCAAGAAGGTGTTTTTACAAGAATTAAGTGAAAACCAGACAAGAAACCTTTTTTAAAATCTTTAAAAAATAAAAGTGTCAAATAAATTATATCCGCTCTATTACACCATTTTCAGAACAAACTTCAGAATGATTTTTTTTCAGTCGTTTTGAAAAATTTATTCATCGTTCTTAAAAAAAAGTGTTGAACTACAGGGTGACAGTATTGGAAAACATTTTTTTTTTACTTGTAAACACACACGAAAGTAAATAAAATGTATTACGTGGTCGTATAAAATATTCTAATTATTATACATTTTTACAAAATTCATGAACAGTATATAAAGTAAAAATAAAAGTGTGATAGCATCAATCAAATGATAACTAAGGGATGGTAAAAAGGAAAGAAAAACCAGGAATGAAATACGTTATATTACTGACTTGAAATGGAGAGTTTTTCAAGTTGTTTTTTTTAAAACATGACACTGACGGTGCGAGTCTTACATTGGTTTGTAATTGATTCCAGAATATCACTACATGGATAGAAAAGAACGACGTTAAAAAAAGTGCAATTACATGATCAGAAAGATGCGGAATATTTTCAGCGAGATAAGAAAGGATGGCGGGAGAGGTAAGGATATTATACAAAAGTGGCATTATATGAATTTTGCGTCTATTCCTCAAGATCAAACAGTTCGGCACAATTTGGCATGAAGTGATGTGATAGTACTTTCTCAGGTTAAAAATAAATCTTTGACAAACTTTTTGAAAACGCTGTTATTTGTCCAGCTGTTCTTCCATGGACTGGAAACTTTTGGACCTAACTATGTATAATAAGTTCTTAGTCACTTTTTGAAGCAAGGTTGTGATAGTGCCAGTCTTTCAGAAATTTAGATTCACTGGTTTAAATTCTTTTTGCCTAAATACGGACTGAATGAGTTTCTATATAGATACAATTTGTTTTACCTACATGTTTAAACTTTTAATATGATATTTCACATAAGCTTTAGTTTTGTTTCCAAGCTCAGAATTATTATTTATATAAAGCTTAAAATATGAAACTTGATTAAGTCAATATTGAAATTATTAACAAATTATTTTAAGTGAAAACTGATAATATTTTAAAGTAAACAAATCTAGATCGCTTTATCGGTAAACCATCTATAACCTTGTTGTTTTAAGAATAATTAAAAGATAATTTGTAAAGTGCTGTTTAGAAAACATACACTCTTCACGGTGTTGTAATTCATAAAATGCTGTTTAGAAAACATACACTCTTCTACGGTGTTGTAATTTATAAAATGCTGTTTAGAAAACATACACTCTTCTACGGTGTTGTACAATAATTTATAAAATGCTGTTTAGAAAACATACACTCTTCTACGGTGCTGTAATTTATAAAATGCTGTTTAGAAAACATACACTCTTCTACGGTGTTGTACAATAATTTATAAAATGCTGTTTAGAAAACATACACTCTTCTACGGTGTTATAATTTATAAAATGCTGTTTAGAAAACATACACTCTTCTACGGTGTTGTACAATAATTTATAAAATGCTGTTTAGAAAACATACACTCTTCTACGGTGTTGTAATTTATAAAATGCTGTTTAGAAAACATACACTCTTCTACGGTGTTGTAATTTATAAAATGCTGTTTAGAAAACATACACTCTTCTACGGTGTTGTAATTTATAAAATGCTGTTTGGAAAACATACACTTTTCTACGTTGCTATAATTTAATTTTTAAATCGACTCCAAGATTATTGAAAAGTTAAAAATGTAGCAAAAAATAGTGTAGATGTAAGATTTTGCTTGTGGATTCATTACAAACTGCCCTTGAGGACTCGAAATGGGATCCAAACTGACAATAGGTGAACTAAGAACAATATGATGAATTGGAGAATACTACGAGATGGATCGATTCTCAGTTACTGCAGTGAGAAACAATCCATGTGACAAGTGCATGGTGCAGTGCTCGAGAAGTCCGGCATCTTGTATCGATGACTTAATTCGTGTTGCTTCCAAAGCTGTACAGATACCAGAATTCGTCGAACAAAATAAACGTCTTTGTCATGATAATATGAGCTGTATCTCCATATTTTAATTAAATCTGGTAACAGTACTCAGACACCATAAACAGTAAGCGAGAAGAGCGACAGCTCAGATGGTATGGGACATAAGACGGAGACCCCCAAACCATTAGGTAAATCAGGCAATGTCTGTGGATCTTCCTCAACAGCCGTCCAGAGGAAGACCAAAGAACTCCTGGATAACTCAATGCTCCAAAATCCTGCAGAAAAACGGCCTAGATTAAAGCGACACCCAGAACGAAAATAGCCGACCCCAACAGCTTACTTAGGCAATGAGTTGGGACAGTGCCAGGAAGAAGAAAAAAAGTACTCAGACACCATGAGTGTTGTTGCCTCTCCTCGTGTGGTACTATTTTTAACTGACTCTACTCCAATAGTTTGATGTTGGAATGTTCAATTTTTAGAGCTGTAGATAATGCTGCCTCCCAATATTGTCCACGTCATAAATTTAAATATGTTAAAGGGTACCATAAAATTAAAGGAAATAAAAAAACAAATTCGTCCTCAGTAGGCGTTGAAATCCCAATCGTGAGTTTGAAGATGTCTTTATCAATGAATTAATTTATTTGTATAGACACTTGAAGTAATATACAAATGTCAAGTTTGTATAATACAGACATTATAAAGTATTCAAATGGTGAATTTATTGGCATACGGTAATCTCTTACAACCAACCTGATAAGAGTTATGCAGATTCGAATTATTTACTAGTTGAAATGAATGTCAAAATAACACTAATTTCCAAAAAAGAAAAAAATATCACTTAAATTATTAAAAAAACAAACGAAACGAAACAAGAGTCAACAATATAAAATATTAGCAAATATCAGCAAAGACTGAGAAAAAAGAACAAATTGAGAAACACATATCGTTATTGAAAAGAGATGTTATATTTTTAAGCCACTGTTTGAACCAAGCCAACAAAGCTGACAGCCTTTGCCAGCGCTTCCAGATTCTGACGGAATAGAAAGCTTTCACCCGAGGAACCTGTTTATTTTATTTTGTTCGATTTAAATCCATTTTGTTGGGCATCATTTTCTTTCCCTTCAATAAGATTGATTGTGTTTTTTTTCAGAATTGCTTCATGTGAACTATTAATTTCAAGATATCATTACATTTTTTGACGTCTTCATGGGGAACGGTTACACCCGGAGTTTCCGATTGCCATGTAGGGGATTTTTTGAACTGTTCACCCTTTCCACAGGATTTCGCTTGTATAGATCATTCAGCCAGAAGAGTAATTTGCAGTAGTGCAACAGTGCTTTTACAAAAACATGTAACTTTATTTTTTTAATGAAGTGAAAAAGCACGAAAAAAAAAATTCAAATAATATTTTATATTCAAACATTGAAATGAACACACACGTTTTCTAAATTAAAATTGCTGTCAGCTTTAATTTTAATAACCATAAAAATAAAATGAAAGTAAGTTTATTTCACATATTAATCGTTTAGGCATGGCAGATTCTAGGAAACATTAAATAACAATAATAAAAATTTTCAAGATTTAAAATAAGTATAAGTACAAATATTATAAAGTAAAAATGTTCGTCAGCTTTAATTAGATTTGACATAAAAATTAAATGAATGTAAGATTATTGAACATATGAATGTATCATAATTACAATGCCAAGTGATAAAGTTTTAAAATAATAGTGAATGGAGTGATACTAAATTCTAGGAAACTTTAAGTTACAACAAAGTACATTCTAAGCTTTCGAAAATTTTTGAATTATACATTACATAAGACAAAAATCGTACTCCTAGTTACGACATGGTAGTGTTTTTCTAATCACCGAGTATTTTAACAACAATACAAACGTGCGCTCTGCGCGAACCAATCGTGTGGCATTCTAAAACCAATACCACTACATAAGTTGTGTAATACAGAGAGTGTTACTCACACTATTGCAAAATGACTCTTCTGGCTTAATGATCTAAACATAAAAACTTTTCTGGATAAATGATCTAAATATTTAATTTATTTACCAATTTACAACGTATCTTGCCTAACATATTATTGGAGTGTCTCACTCCATCTTTGATTTCAAAAGAAGTATTTATTTTTTAGTTCTAAATATTATTTTGTTGTATCTGTTCTTGACTTTTCAATAAATCTACGAAATCAAATCAAATTATACAATTTGGCAGTATTCCTAGATTTCGCTTATTTAAATTTGAAAATGTTTCATTTTCAAGGTAACCCGAGTATAGAAAACTTACGGAGGCAAGGCTTATCAGTCTGTATCCTGTCTGAGAATTGATTATCTTACGACAAATTTTACAAGTTTGTCATAAGGGCTGCAAGAAATTGATTTAGAATATAAAACGAAGAAGAAATTAGTTTCATCTTTTTTGCAAAGTCATTGCCTAGCAAATGTAAGAGCTAAACAAAGTTGGATGTAAAAGCAAAGTTGCCATCGGTAAGTTAGTTTGTGTTGGAGGAAAACTGAAAGTTAACAGTGAAGAGGTAAATAAATATACGTGATATTTGGAATTTTGTTATGTACTATAAAGCACGGATTTTTTTTTGAAAGGAAAATCATTTACTGAAATCTTCAGTTCATACAAAACGTATGATCAATAACAGTTTTTTAAATTTTAATAAAAATATTAATGTTAAATACATAATTGTTAATCGTTCTCATAAACGTGAGTATTGTGATTTTTTTTAAAACAGCCCATAAAGAACAGTTTTAAATAATTGTTAACCGTTCTAAAAAACGTGAAAATTCTGAAAGTTTATTTTTAAATAGGCAATCCACCCAAACTAGGATGATTTGTGTCAAAAAATTAAAGACATTATGAAATTATATGAGTCTTCTCCCTGGCTCCATCCCAACTCATTGTCTGCGAAGACTGTTGGGGTCAGCTCTCCTCGTCCTCAGGTTGTATGCTCTTCTGTTCCGGACTACGTCCCCCAGGCCATGTCTCTGCATCAGGTTATATTTTTGCACTACCCATAAATTCTTTGGTCTTCCTCTGGTTGTTATTCGAGGAAGATCCATCGAAATTGCCTGGTTCACAATGTGATCGGGTGCTCTGCGTCCAACGTGCCCATACCATCTCAATTGCCTCTCCTCCATCTGTCTGTTGATGTATGTAACACCTAGGCTTCCACGAATGCGTGAGCTTTTTATTTTGTCTCTTAGGGACACACCAGCTGGCCATCTTAGCATGCGCATTTTAGCAGTTTCTAGTTGCCTAGAGTAAGAGTTATACATCGTCCAGCATTCGGAGCTATAGAGGAGTGCGGTTCTGACAATCGTTTGGTATACTTTTCAGCAGTTTCTAGTTGCCTAGAGTAAGAGTTATACATCGTCCAGCATTCGGAGTCATAGAGGAGTGCGGGTCTGACAATCGTTTGGTATACTTTTCTTTTTAACTTTACTGGCATTTTCGGATCACATAGAACTCCCGTCATTTATCTAAATGAGTCAATAAAAAAAAAACAATTTTAATTAATCACAATTCTAGAAAATTCAAAGTTTCAACTGATTAAGCTTAAAAAAATTAACAATCGATCTATAATTGAAAAAGTTTCACGAAGAAAGAAGAAACGCAAAATTCATTGAACGCAGCAAAATATATGGCTTTTAGTAAATCAAATCTATCTCGCAAAAGCCAACAGAAATATACATGGTTTATAGTTTCATCATCCAAACTACACTCACAACCTGGATTTTCTCTAATACCCTTTATATAAAGGCGACAAGCCACCACACAGTGGCCCGTCCGCTAATTACAAATGACTGACACTTTTATTCATTTTTATAATATCAAACCATGGGTTCAAAGGGATAGATTATTGGATTGATTTATATCTAGAGCCCTTATTTATACCAGTTGTATCCCAATCCAGCACCCATCAGTGCCAAGTATCATGCTTTATTTTATTCAAAAGATCAGTTACTGGTAGGGAAAAATCAGATAGAGGACAACCGGTAGAACATGCTTCCTTCGTCAAGGAATCAACACATTCATGACCATTGATAATTCTGAAGGCTAAAAGCCAAATGAAACAAATAACATTAGATTGACATCACAAATAACGAGACAAAATGAGTTTTTTAATAATGTTTTTACAACTTTACACAGCATTCGTAATAAAAGAAAAATATACTAGACGTATTCTCTAGAGGAATGCTAGATTCAAATCGTCTGAGATAGATACCGTGTGGTTGAATAATTAATGAATAATTAATCTTTCGTATTGTACCCTTCATTTTATCTGAATCGGTAATTCGGATGTATTGATGATAAACATTAAGTCTTTGGGTTTAGAATCACTGGAGTATGCACTTAACTCGCAGTTTATTTTGCACGTGGTGGTAACACTACTGTATGTGAAGAGTCAACGACACTCACACACTTAAGCGCATGCAAATATTGTTAGCTGATGAACTCTTACTAGACTTGGACACTTTCTTTATTTTTTTTTAAGTTACAACAGAAATCTAGTCCAACACCTCCAGATGGACGTCAAACGTTTTACCAACTAAATCATGGAGTTTGTCAGGGAAACTTATAATTGAAAGAGGAGTGGAATATATTCAAGATTGAAGATAACCTATTATGAATAAAAGGAAATGTCTTCGAGAAAATGACAAACAGAATTGAACCAGTATGTATTTTTGTACGTGAAGCTTGTCTTCATGTAACCATTTATTTCCTATAAGTGATATTCAGAATTGAAAGCATTCGGAGTGATGTATGATGCGATAGCTTTACCAATCTATTTTGTCTCAGTGCGGGGCTTGCACACGAGTATATTTGATTGACAGCTCCGCAGTCACCCGCACGGATTCTGGAGACGAATGTCACTATCGAGTCTTCTGAAGCCGCCTACTTCTGCTTTTGTCAGCATATCAAACAGTGGTGAGTAACCTTAAAAATATACACTAAATAATTTATTACATATTTTGGTTTAAACTTTGAGGATCTTCACGGTAGATTAAATAAAGAAAATGAACAGCATACATCCATATCATCACGTCGTTTACCTGGGGGATTAGCTGTACGCAGAGAGGACAAAGCGTCAGACTTTCCTATCTCGACAGACATATTTCACATTTTTAATTATATACGTCGTTGTCGTTGCCAGACCTCGCAGTCAAGGATCCCCTCGCTATTCCAACTTTAGTCTTGAATCGTTCTTCCACGTCGATCGTGTGATCTTCTGTGAGAGAACAGCCCGATCCTGGATGCGCACTCCGTCCCGCAAATGCCACAGACATATGGACCCTGCTGAGCCGCCTGGCCATGTTGACGCATGTTCGCAGCGCCCAGACTGTTTCTCACACGTGTAGCCGCTGAGACTCCATCAGCCCGAGAACATACGGCTCTTCACCCCTCACGGTCCCGAGCCACCTGATCCCAGTCTTCAGGCACCCCGCACAAAGTAAGCGACCCTCGCAGACTGTTCTATACGACTTATCGTACAAATAACAATGTCTTTGATTTCTTAAACCTCCTTTCAAAAAAACATTCACAAGATCCAACCATACTTCCTTTGTATTCCTCTGCCAAGTCTTCCACTCACATTTTGTGATGGATTGATTTGTGTGGGCTCTTGAGTGTGGGTTTTTTTTGTTGTTTTGTATTTCTGTATATTTTTGTTTTTATTTTTATTCTTATGATTATATGCGGTATATTATGGGATGAACATTTTGGGTCTTTCTTGAGTGATGATGTGTGAAGAGTTTGATTTCGCATGATGTTTCCAGTTGTAATTGAGTGTCACTGTTTGTCAGGTTGATGAGAAGGTGCAATGGGGTTTTGTTTTTGTGTAATCAAAAATCGGAAAAAAGTATCGATTTATTTTTTCATGCTAAATATCCTCAGTGAGATACAGGCAAAAGCCTAGTTTACTAGGGATACGACAAATGAAAGGCGACAAAACCCAGATCCATTAAAATAATGTATGTCCAAATTAAATTACCTGTTGGTTTTTCGCAAATTATGTATATTTCTTGTCATGTGTAATAATAAATAAATAAATTTGCTCTATATATTTGTTTTGTTGGTCTTTCTCCATTCATTTATTCTAAATTCCCAACCCATCTCAGTGTGTTCTTCTTCATCCTGCTCAGCACAAAAACTTTTAGTTCATATGCATTCCTAAACACTTTATTCCGTATTCTGTCTTACATTGTCTAGCCATGTATTATGTCAGTACATGCATTTATTTCTATAGCATTTATAAGACTTATTTCAGTTTTTTTCCACGGCCACGTATCACTCTGATATTTCACTAAATTAATCATATTTTTACGACACGTGATTTGATCTCCTGTCTAAAGATGGCATTAGGCGTGCCTAAACAATACTTACAGATTTGAGTTTTTTCAAGTGTCTCAAACAAATTGATTGCAATTTTTATCTCTTTGTCCCTTAACATTTCCTTCCCTGTGTTGGGTATCTTCTACACGTTGCTTCTAATAACCATCAATATCTCTATAAATATAATAAATACAAGGTTAAGATTTTAGGTATTCCTCCATTATATATTTACGCATTGATTTAAAAAATAATATTAATAATAATCAGAATTTATCGACTACATCCAGGTGTTTTGTAAAGATCGAAAACAAATTCGCATTTAAACGCTGCGAGTGCCTCGTCTTGACGATAGGTGAATAGTATGCAGGAAGCTCGACATTATATTCGCATCTCACTCTTGCATACTAGACTGAATTGCGAGGAGCTGAATTGTCTCAACGTCGCAAGCACAAGCGTAAGCGCCGGGGTATGCGACTGACGTTCCGCGCCACTAGTAGCCTCTAGGCTTGCAAATAGGTTAGATAGACGTACGCCCGTTCCGTGAGCGTTTTTTAATGTTTTCAGATGGTTTTTTAATGTTTTCAGCAAATAAATCTCAATTATTATAATTTTTAACTTCAATTATAATAAATTAAGGGGATTATCTATGAATATTCTTATTTTTCCGATTTAAAATCGCAATTTTTTTATTGCGTACTCACTACCCAACACCGGAGCACGCGTATTATTTTTATCACCGTAAGGGAAGGGTTAATGGAATCCTTTGGAATTTCCGAATCTGTATCTGACACATGTTGCTTTGGAGAAGAGAAAAAATTGAAGATTCGAAATATCCAATTGAACTGGGCACGATGAGATTTTTAATTAAGGGTATATTTTTGAATTCTTTGGTTATATATTTCGTTTTATTTTGGCTCATGGCTTTATATATTTTTTTAATTCAGTGTTGTATATAAATTTTGTGACGTACTTGAAAAAAGTTTCTACACCCTTGGAAAGAACATTTGTTTCTACAATATGGTTTGCGAATTATCGAAAAGTTTTTGGTGGAGTGGTAACGCTTATGTTCTTATATTCTAATGGCAATATTCCTTTATGACATTCTTATATATGTATTGTTCTAAGTTTATTCGATTTCATGATGCATTACAATCCATTATATTTCTGAACACAAAACATAATTTGTTTTGTCAATTTATATTACCATGTAAATAACGCTTCATAAGAGTTATCGGTTTCCTATCGCTGCTGTAGTGCAACAACTTAAGTTGAATCCGGAATAGCACGCGGCGCTATGTTATTTAGCACCCTGTCGCTGTAGCGCCTCAAATCCGGCGCCTCGGCCACCCTAGCAGCCCCTGGCGCGGAACGCATTTTCAGATTGACGGCCGCGAAAACATTTCACATGCGTGACAACTGCCGTTGGTTGGGCGCGAGAACAGGGGTGGGCGGAATTATGTTATTTTGGAAGAATTTGTATATAATTTTTATCTTCCTCATAATTAAGCTTTTTCAGAAGGTCATCTTTTGATCTTGTCCAATAGAGCAGAGTGTGCGATTTTAAAGACAGAAATGTTCACATATTTTTAAATAAATAATTAAAGGTTTATTGACAGCAACATAGTATGTACAAAATATATTTAAATAACACTTCTAAAACACATAAATTGCAGATAATACATTAAATACAGAAGCTATCAAAAGGTCTGGGCTCATCTAATAACATCCCCTCGGCCAAGATACACCCCACTAATATAAGGCAAACCCAGCCACGGGGACACCAGATGTTTTTCAGCCCACACCCTTGATCATGCAGAACAAGAAGATAAAAAAACACAGAAAATAAATAGATGACAAAAAAAAACATTCAAGAGAGAAGACATTAAAAGGTCCGCGCTCATCCCACAAACATTCCCCCGGCCGGGATACACCCCACCAATGTAGGGCGAGCCCGACTGCAAGGGCATCGGGGGACTTTCATCCCACACCCCCGCATATCTAGATTAAAGAATACATAAAAAAAAAATTAAAAAAAAACATATGGCAGAAAACAAAATAAAAAGTAAACCCACATATACCCCCTCAGGTTAACTGTTAGCAAGAACGAAAAAAAAGAAAAGCCTCAAAGGAGTCCAAATTTCACAAAATGACAATTGAGAAATGAAATAGTTGAGACCACATTGAAATAGTTGGGCAGTAATACATTGAAATAGTTAAGCAGTTTTAAAAGAATTAATGAGAAGATAACGCACAAACACGTATGCACAATCTCCGATTCACCACCAGCGAAAAGAGAGAAAAGAAAGAAAAGAAAGAAAAGAAAAAAAAAACAAACAAGAGTTTGGGCAATGATACGGAAAAGTGTGAAGAAAAAAAACTGAATTTCACAATTCAAAAAAATGGAGTTCATGATAGATCGCTTAAGCAGTCGACAATGTTAAAAAAGACAGTTACGAATACTCAATAATATGAAAAGCCAGAGAAGGTGGAGAGCTTGGTGGAGAAGCAGATACTTTCAGTCAACGTTCTAACAGATCTTAAATGGTTCCATGTTGAGCTATAAAAGATTCGTGCGCCAATCTGAAACAAATTAGTAAAATCCACTTTTAAAATTTCTAAAGAAGATTTTAAAGTAAGTAGTATGCAACCGATGCACCGGAGAATGCTACGGATACCCTGGACGGATATGGTCAGCAACACGAGGGTTCTTCAAAGAGCCAAAGTTGACAGATAGCTGCTGACTAATATTAAAATCTTGGGTCATGTACTTAGATGAGCAAAGTACAAATTACTGCACCTGATCATCTAAGGCAAAATAGTAGGCCGAAGAGGTGTTGGCAGGAGGCAAATCTCCTTGCTCCGCAATATACGTGATTGGACTGGCATAAGGGGCGTTGGAGATCTTTTTCGGACTGCCGGGGACAAAGATATCTACTCTCAAGTGATATTCAACGTTGGGGGGACCTGACATGATACTGAGAAGAAGAAGAAAGAAGATTAGTTTTAAATATAAAAAAATGAACTAGAATACATGTTTGGTTATATATAAAAATGGACTAGAATACATGTTTAGTTATATATAAAAATGGACTAGAATACATGTTTGGTTATATATATAAATGGACTAGAATACATGTTTAGTTATATATAAAAATGGACTAGAATACATGTTTAGTTATATATAAAAATGGACTAGAATACATGTTTAGTTATATATAAAAATGGACTAGAATACATGTTTGGTTATATATAAAAATGGACTAGAATACATGTTTAGTTATATATAAAAATGGACTAGAATACATGTTTAGTTATATATAAAAATGGACTAGAATACATGTTTAGTTATATATAAAAATGGACTAGAATACATGTTTAGTTATATATAAAAATGGACTAGAATACATATTTAGTTGTATAAAAATGGACTAGAATACATGTTTAGTTATATATAAAAATGGACTAGAATACATGTTTAGTTATATAAAAAAATCAAAGTTAATGATAAACAAAACAAAAATAATCGGTCTCTGTCAGCAAAGATAACCGCAGCACTGCCATTTTCATTGCACCTGCGTATAACTTGTTTAGCGTCTTCAACACACTATTCGATATCCATCTCTTTTTTATAATTTATTACAAATACACCAATTAGCGATATTTCTCCAGTAGCCCTAAATTTTTATGGTTCACCAATGCCACATTTATATTTTTTTACGCTTTTCTATCACCATGATTTATAATTAAATAAACATATTCATATCCTATCTTTTTACCTTTCTCACATAAATTAATTTTCATACCTATTTAGTTTATTTATTTTACACATGACAAGAAATATACATAATTTGTAAATTATCACTGACGAAAACCAAATAAATATTATTAAAATATTTATCCTTGATTTTTGTTTATGTTAGCAAATAGTTTTGACATTCACCTGTCTCTAATTTTGCAACATGGATGCTTTGAATGTTGCAATAGATCAGATACTTGTGATTTATGTTAGTTGTATACATTTATTGAATCAATTATAAAAAGTTCAACTGCTTTATTTTATTATATGAGTTTAATTAAAATATTTTATTTTTATTGTTTAATTAACACTGGGAAATATATTTTATTTCTCATTGATTTAGTTATTGGTGACAATATTTTATATGACATATTATAAACCTTATTTATTTATATGGTTACGTTTGATGCTTCTTATATCAAGATTGACACTTTTCAGTTTTTATTTTAGAGACAAAACTTACTTCTAAAATAAATCTATCCAAGTCACTTTAAATTGCATAAGTTAATATTGGACATGGTTAATGTTCGTACTGTTATTAACCCTTCCTTCCCTGTGGTGTGTAACCAGTACACCATGCTTCTAAAAACTTTAATATCTCTATAAATATTATAAATACTGGGTTCAGATTTAAGGTATTCCTCCGTTATACATTTACAAATTGAATAAAAAAATAATTAGCAGTTATCGGCCACATCAGAGATATTTTGTGAAAATCGAGAATAAATTCACCAATACAACCAAACGTTTGCCAGTGTGTGACGTAGGTATATTCATTCTAAAAAACCGCTATGGGTTCTTAAAACGATTCTTTAACCTTAATCACAGAATAGTTTAACTTTTCAAATTTGTTGCTTAAAATATTGATAGAGATTTGACTGAACTAAATTGTATGAAATCTTACTTCGGGCTTATTATAGTAGTTACTGTTTTTTGTACTTAAAATGAACGTATTTTTAAATTTTATGCCACTTATCATACATACAATTTTCCTACCGGGGTAGGCAGAAAGCGCCAAATTTTCCAATGGCAACACACCTCATTCACTTATTCACATCCATGCAACTCCCACAATTTCTCTGACTTTTTCACTACGTATAACACAAACTTGACAAATTAAATATTTTCAATTAAAAAAAAAATATTCGTCAAATTAATAACAACATAATTTTTTTTGTGGATATAGAGAGCTTTTTTACTAAGTAAAGTCTCTGACAAAGTGGTCTAAAGCTTCCAACATAAATTTCATGGATATAGAGAGCTTTTTCACTAGGCAAAATCTCTGACAAGGTGGTCTAAAGCTTCTAACATAAATTTCATATATTTGTCTTAAATATTAGAACACTGCTGAAACATTAAAACGTACATAAATCTCATGCTATCACATACTTAATTCTAACATCATAATATCAAAAAACCACATCAAAATCATGTCCAACAACCGCGAACATATGTCTTTTGAAGATTTTTCCACTAATATTTTGAGGCCAGCCCTGCACTAGGAGGGCAGAGTGAAGAAAAACAGCGGAATAATGACGAGAATACTAAAGCGGGCGTGCCTGACGAAATCCCCACAATGAAATCCCGGCTTCCTTGTAGTGGGCTGCCGGGGAGTTCACAGCTTCGCTCACTCCTCGAGGGAACTTCAGCAATTTCCACACTCGATACACCATCCTCCAATCTCCATTCTCCATCCTCCGATTTCCATTCTCTTCCCGATCCAATCATATACGTTTCATCAGACGCTAATGTTATCAATTCTTTTTCACGTATTCTGAATGATTCGATAAACTTGTCACTTGGATAGTATATATTTTGGGAGATTTTTATCACCAAAATATAGGGGAATAAAATCACTAGGTTAAGAAATGTGAATATTAAAAATGTCAATAATATTTCGAAAAATGATTATAATTAAATGACACTTTACGTAGAGCCGTTTAGGGAGCAAACTTTCTTCAAGGACGCTTTAACTCGGGACGCGAATCCACTATTCTTGACAGATTGAATTTTTTTACAAATATATGTATATATTTATATCTGTGGCGTCATGGCAGAAGTTGATATGTCCGTTTTTTATCATTTTGTGTTTATTCTCTCAATTTATAGAAAATATTTCGCAGCATGTTGTGGCAAAACTTGGTGTGTCAGTCATTATCCAAACAAAAGATATATCGTTTGGAAAAACTTAAAAAATGCTTATTTATACTGATTTTAACAGCTTACCAAAGTTAATATTGCTTCTCCTGTAAACTAAGATAAAACGGTCATATCAATTTCTGCCATAACGCCACATATATTAGGTCCTTACATATGAAATTGGCGTTTTGTTTGGGAGGAACATAAAGTTGATTTTTTTTTAATATAATATATTTATTTAATCAAAGTATGTACCATTGCTATCTATGCACTTTTGCCATCTCATAGGTAGTTCATCGATCCCTTTACTAAAAAAACCATTCGGACGGGAATCAATAAAATCTTTGAAGTCGGTTTGGACTGCCCCATCGGAGTTGAATTTTTTCCCTTGTAAGAAGTTATCCAAATTTCGAAAAAAATAGTAATCTGTCGGGGCAAGGTCCGGAGAGTACGGTGGATGTCTTAGACATTCCAATTGAAGCTCTTCTAATTTGGTAGCCGTCTGTTGTGCAGTGTGTGGTCTAGCGTTATCATGAAGCAGCAGTGGCCTAGAGCGATTAACCAGCCTCGGTTGTTTAGCAGCTAGCTTTTCCATCATGGTTTGCAGTTGCTGAACAAAGACATCTGCCGTAATCGTCTGGCCAGATTAAGGAAAGCTGTAGTGAACGACACCAGCACTAGTCCACCAAACGCTCACAAGTAACTTTTTTGGAGTCAATTTTCGCTTGGGGCATGGTTTGGCTGGTTCGGCAGGGTTCAGCCATTGCGATGAGCGCTTCCGATTATCATACAGGATCCACTTTTCATCACAGGTAATGATTCGATTCAAAATCCCTTCATTATTGTGCCGGTTGAGTAATGCAACGCAGCAGTCAACGCGCGTTTGTTGATTTGCTTCACTCAATTCGTGAGGTACCCACCTTTCAAGCTTTTTCACCTTCCCAATTTGCTTCAAGTGAATTAAAACAGTTTTATCACTAACACCGCAGCCTGCAGCTAACTCGGACGTGGTTTGCGATGGATCCGCTTCCACAATAGCCTTCAATTCTTCATTATCAACTTTGGTCTCCGGCCGTCCACGGGGCTTTTTCTGCAGGTCGAAATTTCCAGAACGAAAACGTTGGAACCAAAAACGCACTGTGTTTTCTTTTGCGGCACCGTCGCCATACACATCATTAATCCTTCGAGCCGTTTCTGCAGCACTGGTGCCACGGTGGAACTCGTACTCGTAAATAACGCGATATTTCAAGTTTTCCATTTTGTAAACTGAGTGACGCAAAGAAAAAAAACAATTGAGGAAAAAACAAATGAATTATAATTTTCGAAACACAAATACTTGAGTAAATAGCCGTATAAATTTTAATTTGGAATTCCTAACCAAAGAGAAGATATTTGAGATCAAAGTTGCCAGTACGGCAAAACGCCAATTTCATATGTAAGGACCTAATATAATAGTTGACTGGAAAGATAATAAACCCCTAGAAAACTTATCAATGGAAAACGCACAAAAAAAATTTTTGTAGATCTTCCAATATGTGATAGTTACACATTCGACTTTAGATGTAGTGTATGTTATGTATGTAAAATTTTGATAAGACCTCCAAAAAGGGTTGTCATTAAATGCTTCCTTAAGCTGCACATTTCACCCATATCCCTAACCCTAAAATGTAGACCATTCTACGCCCCAATATCAGCAATGGCAAAAGCTCAACCGTAATACTACGCCCTATTGAATCGATTTGGATAACCAATTTATTAGATGTCAAACGTACAACCAAATTTTGTGTCATGTTTAAACGACTGGGAGACATGGATGTCATTGAAGTAAACTTAACCAGTGGTAGAATAATAAAAAAAAAATTATTAATGTCAACATCTGCAATGCAAACGAACCACAACAATCGTTGCTGAATTTGAAAACGACTTTTTTGGTTTGTTGGAAGGTTTGCATCGTTCATCACAAAAATAAAATATAGCAAAAAATGTTGTCGCACAACACATGAACAATATACTAGGCGCGTTCAGAAAGTAAATAACGATTGCGCACCACGCCGTGAGCCAATCCCCCCCACCGCGATCGTATGCGCGCCAGTTAGCTCCTTCCCTCGCTTCAGAGCACGTATTATTGTGAAAAAATTACTTCATTTCCAACAAATTTATAACTTGTCTTGAGGAGAATAAAGAGAAATAACAGAGTTTGCTAAGTAAATTTTATGGAGATGTCAACAAAAAATATGTGAGAACGAATGTTGCGAAATCTAAAGTCATGATAATAGAAAAGTGTGAATGGAATAATAAATGTGATGCGAGCATAAGGGAGAGTTAGAAAAATGTTGATTTTAAGGTAGTATTTTCTCAAATGATGGAAGAGTGAAGAGGAATATCGAACGGCGTGTAGCGATAGCAAATAACGTCAATGGGACCCTAAAAATGTAGAATATAAAGGGTCTTTCAAATTGAGCGGTTTGTTTAATTCTATTTTTTTAATTTTTTTTAATAAAACACAATTTGCTTTGATTTCAAAAAACTTTTATTGGTCAATAAGGTATAATGTATACAATATCCGCCAAATGTCCACCTCTGCAGCTCTACATATATCCACTCTTTTGTTAAAAATTTCGATGAGAATTTGGTATAATTGTGGTTCTAACTCACTAATAACGTGAATAATTTCATTGTTCAGCTCTGGAATTGATTGGGGGTCATTCTTATAGACCTGGCTTTTCACGTAACCCCAGAGAAAATAGTCTTATGGTGTCAGATCACATGATCTTGGTGGCCAATTAACATCACCATTTCCGGAGATTACAATACATAAAATAATTCAACAATTTGAACGCAGTGTTGTGTTGCATACGACTCCATTTTTATAAAAGTAATACATTACACTTCTCAAATTTCACAAGACCCAAGCAAGTTCGCGAAGCCATCTGTGTTTTATCCAAGAATTTAAAAAAACCGCTCAATTTGAAAGACCCTTTACTTTTGAAATAATAAGTATTAAAAACAAATGTATAGCAAGCACAACACGGAAAGAATATAAATTTACTCAATACAATTATGTAAGATTTGAGTAAAGAAACTCCTCTCGAGGGTGGCTAGAAAATTAAAAGTGCAGATAATCATGCAATATAAATTACTTATTATTTGGAAAAGAAAATAGACAAATCAATTAATAACTTTAAATACAAATGGTCATCTTCGAGGGCAGGATATTATGACAGGGACTTTTATAGTTTCTGGTCCCTCGGCAGGGAAACGTCTGCCTCTTCAGGAAGCATTGGAAAGAAACCGCTTTCGAGAAGTTTTATCATTTTTTTTATTGTACATGAATACTTCATTCATACACTTCACTCAACCTTAATCCGAATGTGTTACTATCACATATCGGATCCAAATGTGTTACTATCACGTATCGGATCCAAATGCGTTACTATCACATATCGGATCTGAATGTGTTACTATCACATATCGGATCCAAATGTGTAACTATCACATATCGGATCCGAATGTGTTACTATCACATATCGGAAATGTACAAAGGTTTTTTTGTACTTCGTCTTCCCTTGATGGATTTTTTGCAGGATATTTATTTATTTATTTTATCAATACAGACTAAGCCCAATTACATTGAAAAATATAAAAAATGTTAACACTAAAAAAAATATATAATATAAAAAAATATGTATATGCATACATACGAGTATACCATATCATATACACAAACATACACACATATATTCAAAGTTACTTAAATACGTTGATGAGTGATTTCTAACGCGCTCAATCTTAAAAGAAAATTTCCTTTAGCTTTCGGTAATGTGATATGAAATATGTCAATATCCGAAGCAGTCCCGTTCAAAAGAGTTAAGGCCCTTTCAACATACATAGCAGCTGGAAGACCCGTTTTCGCGTATGTTATTGCGAACAGTTCATGTCGGCGCAGTCTAGTGTAATTGTTAGGAACATTTAACGCAAACTTTTGTAGTAATGCTGGACACCTCACATCTCCTCGAACGAGCCTGACAACGTGTACCAGGAGGTTTTCTTTAGATATACGGTGATGCAATCCAATCGATCAAGTAACCGCAACTTCCTTATCCTTAAACAATACTTATTTAAATTGTTATATTTTAAATTTAAAAAAAAAACAGAAAAAGGCGGTTTTCTTTATCAAATATGTTTTTCTTAACAAATGTATGTAGATGCAACTTATTTTAACCCCTATCATGGCATTGTAACACATGTGTTACACTAATTTAGGGATTAAAAAAAAATATCCAGAAACTGTAATGTAATTTAAAAAATGGCAACACATTCAAATACTTTACATGCACTATTGTGTGCAGTGGTATCATCTGGTGATAAATATTGACAATGCTACAAGCTTTCAAACGACATCGGGTCAACATCGGACAGCGTGGGTGTGTACTGAAAATAATCTTTAAATATCTTATTAATCACTACATGTAGACAAAAATTATTCAAACTATTTTCGTTATTGATAATTCAGCTATGTCAATGTTTTTCTTGTTTTAGATTATAGAATCATTTTATATCCCATTTGTGGTTTATAAAAATTGATATTTTGGCAATGTCACGTGGGTGTTACACATAAAAAAAACTGTAAGGAAAAGTTGTGATTTTTTTTCCTCAATTTTCTTTCATAACTTATCATATAACAAGGAATCACCAAAGAAAAATGTTAATGTTTGGATAAATTGAACTTTGCCAAGATAAGAGCTAAAGTGCCCTTGGGGTGGAGTCTGCTCTCAAAATTGCACTTTACCTATATATTGCCATTTATTTAAAATTTAACTATTTTTTTGTACAAATAATTTAAACTAAGTGAAATTTTGTGACTTTATTAAAAAAAAATACTTATGACAAATGTTGTATTAAGTCATTCACATAACTTTAGCAATGCTTTTTCTGCCAACGATGGTACTTTAATAAGTTCGTTGCCCGCTTTTCCATTATCCGGAAAAGTGTGTATTGAAAATCGGCAGTTAAAAAACTTTTCGTAAGGGAAATAAATTTTCCAATTTCTGGATGCAAATATACGGAGTACGCTGCACCATTATCTTAATGAGAAAAGTCGCTTGCTGATATCTATCTCAACCGGAGTCAATAAATCACACCGAGTGGCAATCTTCGGCTTGTATCGGGAACAGATCACCACGCTACCTTGCGATATATTTCGGCCCTCTGAGTACACTATATCGTAAACCTAAAACTTTTCATTTTCAATTTATTTTTTTCTTATCTACAAAAAAAAAACGTTTAAGATTTATATCATCTTAATTGAAAGAAGAACCGTGAAGTACACGTTCATTACAATGTGCGATAACCACTTTACTAGGCAAAACCTGTGATGAAGTAGCCTCATTTTTTAGTTAGAAATATCATATATTTATGTAACCTTAATATCTAAATGATAAGATGATAGGGTGTGGGTTGAAAAACATCTGATGTCCTCACTGCCGGGCTTGCCTTATATTAGTCGGGTGTATCTCGATCGGGGGATATTATGAGATGAGTCCAGAGATTTTGATACCTTATCTCTTAAATGTTTTTCTGCTCTTCATTTTGAGATATATGTATGTGTGATTCCGGAATATTTTTAACATATGGGCATACCATATTGCTTTCAATAAATCTATATTTATTCATTTATTTATTTAATCCATTCCAGTATTTTAGTACCAGCTTTGATGTATCAGGAATCGATTCCTAAACTCCCAAGTATATGAGTACCATCTTACCACTTAGACCACGGAGTTCATAATAAGTTAACTGTTACTTGAATATTACAAATAAACTAAAGACAGATCTCAAGGAAAATTATAGGAATTACGAACGAAACACATGTGGAAATATACGAGTTCTGTTTCTTCAATATTCAAAGATTTAAAAAAAAGTTTTTTTATTCGTTTTGTAGTAAAATGAATTTTTTCTGCATGAAAATTTGAAGACTACGGATAATGTAACAAATTTGTGTTTTCAACAAATTATTAACACTAGTTGCAGCCCGTGAAATATTCACGGAAGTAAAACAAATTCTACATTTATGAAAATATGTATTCATAAATATAGAATTGGTTTATATATATCATTTAAACATCGTCCCCTTTTATACCGGTTCAAAAATTGTTAACTAGGTATTTAAAATTCGTTCATTATCACGGACCCACCGAGATTCAAATTTCGAATTACTTTCGGAGAGAATCCAAGTATTCCTCTCTCGCTCTCTTGTATTCAAAATTCGATTCTCGTATTCTTTCTTTGACGACAATCATCGTCTGGGTTTTGGCCTATTTATACAATGATGAATAGAGATACATCAATATTTCCAATACTAAGACAGGATCTCACATGTGGATAGTTTTGATAACCTTTTAAACTCCTTTACATTTATCATTTTGGTACCTGGTGATGATTTATTTTTCGGTATCAATAAGTGATTGTGTTCAATTTCAAGAGTGTTCTTATTATTTTTCTTTTAAATTAAAAGCTCTTTAACATTTCATTGAGTACGTCAAAGGTTTTTCAGCCCGCACTTTTATGCACATAAATTATAATACTTAAAAAAATTCCAAAAAAATAAATGAGCAGTTAATGCCGCTATATACTCCATAAGAACATGGCCGTGCGGTAACGCACTGAACTTCCATGCGAGAGGTCATCGGTTCGAACTCCACACTGTGCTACTCCCTTCGAATGACACCGGTATTTTTTCCTCCTAGTTTTCGGGGGCATAAGAATACCTTTGACTTCGGTCTTATCAATTCTTTCAAAATTAAAAAAAAAATATGCCGGTGTGCTCCGATCGTTTCACTTCGATGTGTCATCGGATCCCTCACAGGGGTGTGGCTGGTGAGTTTGCTGGTGTGTAACAGCCCACTTGAAGAGGAGAAAAATAAGAAAGAGATGAAAACTTCACGGCACATCTTCACTTTCCAACTGAATTGACGTTGGAATGGTGAGAAGATCCTCAACAACGAGGCGAACAACACTTCATAAATAAAAACACGAAAATTGTCAAAAATATAAACGCACGCACTCACATATATGTACACAACTCTAGGTTCACTGCTAGCGTTAAGATTTTTTTATTTGTTTTTTTATTTTACACAACACAAGAAATATACATAATTTGCGAAAAAACAAGAGGTAATTTAATTTGGACATACAATTTTTATGGATCTGGGTTTGTTGTCTTTCATTTGTCGTGTCCTCAGTAAACTAGGCTTTTGCCTGTATCTCACTGAGAATATTTAGCATCAAAAAATAAATCGATACTTCTTTCCGATTTTCGATTACATAAAAACAAAACCCCGTTGCACATTCTTATCAACCTGACAAACAGTGACACTCAATTACGACTGGAAACATCATGCGAAATCAAACTCCTCACACATCATTACTCCAGAAAGACCAAAATCGTTCACCCCACAATACAAACACAAAACAACAAAAAAAAAACCACACTCAAGATAAATAGTAAAATAAGACTCAGCATTTTGGTACAAAATAAAAATAAATTAGAAGGCAATCTTTTGTTTAGAATTTAATTTCACGTTGTTTTTAAATGGTTACAATAAATGCTAATGTACTGAAAAAATATTTTTCGTAATGTGCGATTTGCTTTTACGCGGTGGTTCGTGAAAAAAAAACTTGAAATCTCTCGAATAAATCACAAACATAACACACGGTAAATAGGTCGCCTCGGAAAATAGAAAGAGTTGAAAATAGACGAATGGGAGAGGTGTACGCGTTGCTATAGGAAAACGTGACTTAAAAAAGCGATTGACGGGAAATCGACATTACGGGAGGAATAGAGGAGACGCCAGGAAGGAGAATGCCGAAGTGGAGGACGCTAAACGAAAAACGCGGGGAGGGTTAGCGCAGATTGTAAATGTTCATTTTATGCATCATTACAGTGGAACTTTGCGTGGAACGGAGAATATTTGGAGAGTGGATCCGCTTATGTTATGGCTTTTCTGAGGGAACCAAACAATCCCTTTTCATACCTTTTCTAAATTATTTTATATTTATTGACTGTTTACACCTACGTTGCGTCGTTAAGTAAACATTTTCGTGATACGTGCTTACTTTGAGTGTGTTTTAACTTAAAAGTGTTTTCAAGTTATGACTGTTTTCTATTCTTGAAGCCATTTTCACTTGGTGGAATATTCAATTTAAAACATATTGCCAATTTATTTTAGTAAAATGTGTTTTCTGATAAAATATTTTATGATTTAACTATTTTATGAAGTAAGGAAAAAACATCGGAATATTAGTAAAAGTTTTTATTCAATTTCAAATGCATATATTTGCATAAAATATCGTAATATATAGCATAAAATATCGTAATATATAGTAAAAAGATTAAATGGCATGAATCTATAAAGATTTCTCATACAAATATAC
This sequence comes from Odontocerum albicorne, assembly GCA_949825065.1. NCBI lineage: Eukaryota > Metazoa > Arthropoda > Insecta > Trichoptera > Odontoceridae > Odontocerum > Odontocerum albicorne. The sequence goes on along the minus strand of OX463842.1, from coordinate 50,352,069 downwards.
ATCGTTTCCCTATCAGGGTAGGTAGAGAGGAGAGAGTACTATCATTTTTATCGCGGCACATAAATTTCGCTTCATTTACATCCATACACCTTTTCATACAGATCCTACAGTTTTTATGACTTTTTACATTTCCCTCTTTTAAAATTTCATTCACTTGATTCCACCATACATTCATTGGTCATCATATACCACGCCTTCCACACATATTTGCACTGTTTGATTTCTTAGTCTTGATTCATTCATTCGTTCTACATGTCCAAACTATCTCATAGTACTTAACTTACTTAAAACATTAGCCTTGAGATCTTATTTTTACCTGATCACTTTATTCCGTATTAGGTATGTCATATATCGTCTAAGTGGATGCATTTCTGCAGCATTTACTCGCATTTGGCCCATTTAATTATATTTTCCTGTCCACGTTTCACTTCTTTAGATCAAAGTTTGTACTACTAAACTATTGTTATGGATTATCATCTTAACGTACTTTGATAATCATTTTTAGATTTATCGATAACTCCTAAAAATGAATTTTCTAATTATATAAACACTTACGTCGTAAATTTCATTAGAATATTCATTATGGATTTCCAAAGAGTTAATTCCAAACCATTTAAAAATGTTTTCGGTTCAATAAAGGAATCTCTTGTAGTGTCTAAAACAGTTCAAGAAAAGTACTAATATCATTAAATTTTTCAATTTCATTATCAATGGCAATTAATATAAAAATAACAATTAATAAGAATGGTTCTGGTTATGGTCATTCGATAAGGTATTTTTCTACATCTGCATATGTTGACAAAAACATATTTGGTTAAAAAAGCACAAAAACATATTTGGTTAGAAAAGCGTAAAAACATATTTGGTTAGAAAAGCGCTATAACATATTTGGTTTGCAAAGTGTAAAAACATATTTGGTTAGAAAAGCGCTGTAACATATTTGGTTAGAAAAGCGTAAAAACATATTTGGTTAGAAAAGCGCAAAAACATATTTGGTCAGAAAAGCACAAAAACATATTTGGTTAGAAAAGCACAAAAACATATTTGGTTAGAAAAGCACAAAAACATATTTGGTTAGAACAGCACAAAAACATTTGGTTAGAAAAGCGCAAAAAATTATCAAAAGACAACAAACTATTATAAAGCCGTTACAGGTCTTCCAATATGTGATAGTATTATATTATAATACGAGGGTCATCCAGAAAGTAAGGTTACAACATTTATGTAGGATCGAAAAATGCTTGTATTTAATTGAAATTCACAGGATACTTCACAAATATACTAAAATATTTTTCAACGTAATCGCCGTCGAGATCGAGACATTTCTGCAGTCGGGGCACCAGCTTTCTTAAGCCAGTGTCATCACTATTATAAACTTCCACGAGCTTCCGATGGATATTCGCGGCGGTATTGTTCTGCAAAGTCAAAAAACGGATGACCGCGTGGGTCTCGCACGGACGAGAGGTGGCGGGAACCCGCGATGACCTCTGCATCGGAAGAATTTACTGTGACTGTACAAAATGGCCGACAAACACGCTGGACCAAACAAACTGACCGTTAGGATTCCCCCTACACGCCAGGTGCACCAACTTTGAAACAAAAAAATTCCCCCGGCCTCAGGAGTTCTTATAACCTTAGTTTCTGGATGACCCTCGTACATTTGGCTTTAGGTAGAGTATAGTTTATGCGTGTAGTGTTCATATATGTATAATCATAACTTTTTATGAAACCTCCCAAAAGTTGCATACACCACCCATATATATATCTTAACATTTTAAGGCTGACAAAGATTGGTCCAATTGAAATTTCACTCGAGAAAACAAATGTTAGCCAAAATTAAAGATATCGACTCATTAAATGTTTAGCAAAAATAATATGTTGCGATAATAAAACAAACACGTTACAATGATACACTTCTATCGATTAAAATCAATCAAGAAATAGATTTAAAATATTATTTAGTGAAATATTGTGCACAGATTCAGGAACACCCTAATTACCAAAAATCTAGATTTGAAAGTAGCATTTATACCCTTTAATTTTTTAAGTTCATTATAAAATCCGTCATTGTTTAAAAAGCTGTTTTAAGTTATTTTAATTGATTATTTATTTCAAAATTTCGAAGGAAAGAAAATTGTATAAATCAAATGTTGAATTATTCTCTTTTTATATCCACTTCTTCTGCCATATTCTACACTCTAACCGGTCTTCACTTTTCCATAATACCACTATGATAAAAACATATCCACTCTTTCATCCCTAGCTTCGCATGGTTCCCTGGTAGACATATTTATTGCAGACTACTTACTGGGAGTACATGCGGGCTAGGGGGTATACGGAACGCCCGCGTCCCTTCATCCCTTGCATCTCTATATTCCCAGATCCTCTGTGCACATCTATTGTCATAAAGGACGGTTATATTTCTCACTTTCACCGAGACGTGTTAAATCGCATATAGTTGTGTTTTGTGTTCGCATAGCTGCAGATGCGAGCACTGGCATATGTTCTGTTTTAAAATATACCATAGGACCGTTGTGAATTTCTGTCGTCCTAATACCATGAATTTTACTTTATAGGAAGTAGTACTTATTGCTTGTCGGAATATGCGTGTAAAAACGTAACAAAACATGCTGAAGAAGTATTTTGTCCAAGTATTTAAGATCAGATTAAGAGTTTTTTCCACTTCGAACGAAATGCTTTAATAATTTTAAATTTTCGACACGATTAAAAAATTAATATAATCATCATCAAAGTCATAGTATAAATAGGTCAAAACCCGTATGGCTGTCGAATACTTGGATTCTCTCCGAAAGTAATTCGAAATTTGAATCTCGGTGGGGATACTGAACGAATTTTAAATACCTAGCTAATAATTTTTTAACCGGTGTAAAAGGGGGCGATGTGTAAATGATATATATAAACAAATTTAACATTTATGAATATATATTTTCATAAATATAGAATTTGTTTTACTTCCGTGAATATTTCACGGGTTGCAACTAGTATTTAATATAAGTACATAACGACGAATTCTGTTGCCTAGATGATAAAATTCTGTTGTCTAGATCAGTGTTCCCCAACCTTTTTAGACCTGTGGACCGGTAAAAAAAGGAATTTTTTTTCGCGGACCACTAATACTGAAATAAAAATATTTTTTTTATTTAATATTTTTTAAATCTTATATTGTGACAGATGGACATATGTAACTATAATTGACAAATATACATATAACAGTTAAACAATTTTAATTGTAACATTGTCTGATACAATTAAAATTTAACAAAAACCATGGGGTTTTTGCAACAAACTAATGCGAAACCTGCTGTTGCATCTTTGCTAATATATTGGATATTCTTGGCTGCAGTGCTGTCTCTGACAGACGAAGTGCTGCATTCACGTCCAGTATATTCCTTTGTTTCGATTTTATTGAGGACATGGATGAAAATCCTTTATTTAATATTTTTGCACGGCGAATTTCTTGAAATTTGGCATATTGTTTGCGGCCCGGCACCGGGCCGCGGACCACCGGTTGGCGAACACTGGTCTAGATGATAGATTTACAAAAGTAGTCAAAACAAGTGATTCTCAAAAGGCGCATTTTTTAAAGAAAACCTCGGAAAGCTTAGCATCACTAAATTAATTAATTTCAAAGAGAGGCAATAGTGAAAAACCTTAACATTATTTAAAGGTAAGGAGTTACTACTGTAGAGGTTTAAAGTCATTGTAATTCGTTTACTAAAACACTTTTTTATAGTTGTGTCATGACTTTACTGGTTTCACGGTTTTTACCACATCATCAGGAAATCACAAACAAGACTCTTGTTGAGAAAGGAGGTGATAATCTTGAAACCGGTAGGATCATGACATTATCTTAAGTGATAAAAAGTGTAAATAAATTATTATACAAAAACCTTTACAATAGAGAGTACGCGTGACGAGTGTGGTGTTGACGGGGCAGAAGCGAAAGATGTGTACCAAGATATAATGTAATAGAGATTTGTTCTTCCTGTCTACCCTAGTAAGAACATGGTGTGATGAAGACGACGATGATACGTAAATCGCATTTCAATGATTTTATTTCAGGTTGATTGAAGACCTGAAAAAAACTTATGCAATCCAACCAAAAATCGCGAGACAGACATTTTTCATCGATATTGAGTTATAAGAAACATAAATATTATATATAAATGTTTAATTCAAAAAGTATATAATGTTTTTGTTATGAAAGTTGTTTGAATTATTCCACGATTTTCGAAAAAAAATGGAGACTGTTATTGTCCATGAATTATTGAGAAGCTCTAGAGAATGCTGCTTTATACGTTGTATCTCTTTTATATGAATACATATGTGTTTGTAATTTTGATGTTTCCATCAAAGGATTTGGATGTATCGCTTGCAAATCTTCCTCAATACGGCACTTAATATCAAATCAAGTTCAAAAACAAAAGCGATGCACTTAACAAAAAAGTAAAACCAACACCTATAAGTCTCAAAAGTTGAACTAATGAATGAGATATATCTTTTTTATGAAAACATTTTTGGTTGTCTGCGAAGTTTATTAAGAAATCGACTATGGAAGAATAGCTAAGACTCAAACCTTTGTAATCAGTTTTCAGTGCACGTACTACTTCGGCTTATCGCTAGGGGGCTTATGTTTTTTCTGGGACCTTTTTCAAAATAAAATCCGACGCCCTTTTCCGTGAATTTCGGCGCAGGTGATACCCATTGAGAGGACATAAAGAAGGTCGTTCTAACCCCTGCGAAATAATATTTTAAGGGTTAAAATGTCCCATTTCCGCCCAGACCCATGATGGAAGTGTAGTTTTTCTATTGTCGAGTGGAGTGCGTTTGATTCGACCGTAAATAATGGGGGGGCAAGGCTCACGTCAAACTGCAATCCCTGACATTTTTCATTTTAAAGTAAACACGCACATCTACCCTCCCCATTTTTCAAGATATTTGTGAAAGCCTGCTTTGGAATGTTTATTTAAATAATCGTAAAACGGAAGTATACTTAGGCAATAACTCAGATACCAATGCATTTATTTAGGTGATTTTCTTTTTTATTCACTCGTATTTTCGATGACAGATGGTGTAAAACGATGTTGTAAAGCTTAAAACTTTTTGCAACAGAATACAACCTTCGATACCTATTTGGTAAGACGCCCGCCATTAAACCTGGGGGTTGCCAGATTTCCGTCAATAGCCATTGTCAGTATCTTAACTATTCCGTTAGTAGTCTTGTTTTCACTTAAAGGCTGTTTATCACTTTTCAGGTTGACTGAAAGAGATAAATCAGGTTATCTTACCTTATTGCATTCATACTTCTCACTTTACTGTCTTTTTCAAAATTCCAGTTTACGTCTTCCACGCACACCTCGCACTTCTGACTTGTATACTCGCATATTTATTTTTTCATCATTCATTCTGTCCACATGTACAAACCATCATAAAGCTTATGTCTTCATCTTACTAAAAACGTCCACTTCATACAATAACACTCCACGAATGTTTCTTAAGGCACGAATATAAACATAATTAATTGTACTTTTATTATTTTTTAGTCGTGTTCATGTTTTGCTTCCATACGTTAAGGTAAACACCAACGAACGATTATGTAATGTCCTCTTTTGCTATAGTTGACATGGCGAAGTTGTTGTATATTATTATATTTATTTATTTTTTATTTTTTATTTTTATTTATTTAACACTTTTATTGCAATAGAATCTGGTGGGTTTATTGCCAGGCGGCAATCTCTTCCAACCAACCAGACAAAAGTAAATGAAGCAAGTTACATGGTCGCATAAATCAATCAAATGACTATCCATTCCTACGAAAACCATAAACACATACGTGAGCACATGCCCACGAACCCCACAAAGAAGGACAATCACCCGAACATTATTTTTCATATAAAGTGAGATATCATCAATCAAAAGGAAAGGAATAGATGGTGGAGAGGAAAGGAAAAGAAAAATCAGGAATGAAACACGTTATTTTACTGACTAGAAATTAAGAGTTTTTTTAGTCGCTTCTTAAAGCATGCCAAGGACAGAGTGAGTCTTATTTTGGTTTGTAACTGATTCCAGAGTCTCAATGCATGGACAATATCTCTTAAAATAAATTTTATTACAAACTAAAAGTCTGTTTCCCGGTCTGGGAAGGCAGAGAGGAGAGAGCTACACATTGTCATACAGCTCCTGATATTTATATGACTTTTAAAATTTCCTTCTTTCATAATTGAATATTTCATTGTATATTAAAAGAGATCCGTTCTTGAATTATTTTACCCTGGACAAATTTTCAAGTTTTATATTATATTTGTCTTCGTAACTGTTATATTAAACCTTATTTATCCAAAATTCATGTATCGAATTCTTGTTTATGTGAATATAGTCTAATGGAGAAGTACCCGATTCACATTTTTTCATTTGTGGTTCTCGTAACTCTTTCCATATTTTTATTTTTTGAATTATTGTATAATATCCCCTTTCCACTTTGTAGTTCGATCGTTTTAACCTGTTTTAAAATAACAATTCATAAACTTATGTTAAAACCGATACAAATATATTTCTCTGTGTTAAAATAAATTTGAATGTAATATTTTATATGTACTGACGCTGGTTTTTGTATAAATTGGAGTGTTACTTCCTTTTCAATTTAACCCCTTAATATACAAATGATTCATCAATATTTTGCAATATTTGATGTAATGCGTTAAAATAATTGATTAATAAATTAAAATATCATTTTGTAATATTAATTAATGACTGCACAATATTTTTTAATTTGAACAATATTTTTTAATACCCGAACGAGACGACATATACGTGTTTAATAATTAGTGTTAAAACAAATAGTTGTGAGAATTGTTATCTAGTTATAAGTAAGTAAGTTAATGCTAACTATTTATAAGAAATTAAATATAAATATATTATTTATAGTTAAGGCATTAATATTGTAAAGGTTCTAAAGACGTTATTTGTTTTATCAAACACTGTTTATTCCACTTAATGTAACGGTACGAGTATAACCCTACCGGTTTCAAGGTTTTCACCTCCTTATCAGGGAAGCACAAACAATACTGAATTCTGTTCGAACTGGTGCCGACATATATGTTACACTTAACGGTAAAAATAATTAAAATTACTGAACGTCTATACAAGGTTGTATTGGGGCAAATTTGTGAAATGTCACAGGGACCATGGTACATTTTCTGTAGTATAGTCACTTTGTTCTGTATTCTGTCATATAGTGTAACCCCATGTATTTTTCTTACTGCGTGCATTTATCGGTGTATCTCAGTTTTTTTTCACACACATATTGTATATTTAAGTATGTCAAAATAAGAATTGTTATTTTTTTGTTATTTATTCATAGCTATATTATGCTGAATAATTTAAAACACTTAATGGATGAACGGCAAAAAAAAAATAAGATGGAAATAAAAACGCTTCAATAAACGTTTTAAAAGAAAATCAAATATCGTTTGCGATATCCGTAAGAACTTTTTCTTTTTTTCATTCGTGACAATATGTAATTTTTCAGCACAAATTCACGATGTAACATATTTCTTATCGAAATTTTTCTCCGAAATCACACAAAATTGAAGACATACCTTATGAAAATAATAAATTTCTATTTAAGTACCATAATAAAGCCTTAAGACAAGGGAAGCAGATTTCAGCAATTCCCGCCCCACCAGCCTGCTAGGAAATGAAAAATTCACCGCTCGCCATTTTTCATCATTCCGTATTCATGATATGTCAAACGATTGTCATCTGTTTTTTATTTATATCGCTGAAAATTTTACCAAAATCACGTTCTTAGCGTATATATTGCGGAAAAACAAAAAATATTATATAAGGAAACGAACGAGAGATTTTTTTTTTGTAGGAATATGTATCGATGTCGTTAATACATTTGATATTTTCTTCCACTTTGATATGTGCATTTGTATGCTGGGGACGTTTCTTTTTGTTATTTTACTCATCTCATTTTAGAAGAAGAAATATTTTTGATATTTGTGTCATATTTTTGTACAAGTTTCTTACAAAGCAATTATTGGTAGCAAAACTTTTTTTTTCATATTTTTTTGCTAAATTAACAAATAAATAACGGTTCGTTGTATTTTTTGACATTTTTTTAAAATAAAAATTAAGCTTTTGATTTCATATATTAGGAGGAATGACTTGTAGCAAAGTGTTGTGCGAGTTCTCGAGTGTGGTGTGTTCGATGATTATGTGCGGCCCATTATGAGATGGACTTTTCGGTCTGTCTGAAGGTTTGTGTGAACTCTTGAGTGTAGTGTGTTTTTAGTGATTATGTGCAACACATTATGGGATGGACTTTTTGGTTTGTCTGAAGGGATGAAAGGTTTATAAGAACTCTTGAGTGAAGTGTGTTTTTAGTGATTATGTGCGACACATTATGGGATGGACTTTTCGGTTTATCTGAAAGGATGAAAGGTTTGTGAGAACTCTTGAGTGTGGTGTGTTTTCAGTGATTATGTGCGACGCATTATGAGATGGACTTTTCGGTCTATCTAAAGCGATGAAAGTTTTGCGTGAGCTCTTAAGTGTGGTGTGCTCGGTGATTATGTGCGGCACATTATGAGATGGACTTTTTGGTCTATCTGAAGGGATGAAAGGTTTGTGTGAACTTTTGAGTGCGGTGTGTTTTCAGTGATTATATGCGGCACATTATTAGATGGACTTTTTGGTCAGTCTGAAGTGATGAAGAGTGAAGGGTTTAACTGTCACTGTCTTATCGAGTTGATAAGATTATGCAACGGAGTATTGTGTAATCAACGATTGGAAAGAAATATCAATAAATTTTTCCATGTTATTCGTATAATCCTCAGTAAGATACAGGCAAAAGCCTAGTTTACTGTAGACACGACAAATGAAAGGCAACAAACCTAGATCTATAAAAATTGTGAACAAATTAATAAATTAACTGTTGTTTTTTTTGCAACTGCACGTAACTCGGTCGCAATCTCATGTTTCAGTAATCACTCGCACCTGAAGTAAAAACAACTCTTTCTGATATCTAGCGCGTGTTAGTATTGTTATCAGACAAACTTATTTACAAAACTGGAACTTATAGGTAATATCAGGAATCGTACCCAAAACCCATGAGTGAATGTCAAACGTTTTACCAACAACCACGTCAGTTGTCCTTTTACTACGTAAGAAAGATACATTTAATATTAAAACAAAAATACGCTGTTACTAAAATTATGTGTCGGAACTTAATAAAGCGTGTTCATTTTAAATGAAACTGAACAATAATATCCCTCTTAAACATTTATCTTCGTTTGATGTAATAACATGTTTGAAACATGTTTAATTAATATTTACGAACAACTTGTGTTCTCATTTGTCAATGTGTTATACACGAATCGCTGTATATAATCATTACACATCCAGCCAATAGATGGCAGGTACTGTTCTAGAAGCGACTGCTGAACTGATTTTTTTTTTTGAATGGGCAATCCACCCAAACTAGGATGATTTGTATCACCAAACTAAAGATATAATGGAATTATATGAATCAATATAATAAAACCCATTTTATAAAATTACAATGCTAGATAATTCGAAGTTTAAAAAATTTAACAATCGATCTATAATAAGTGGAAAAGTTCTACGAAGATATAAGTCATATTTATTTGGTCAATACTGTCACGCAAAACTTCAATGCATATTAAGTTTTTATCGGTATATGTTATATATTAAATTATGTTTCAAGTAAATACTCCTAACTTATTTTGTTATTATTGAAGTTAAACTTCCATTGGCGCGGTAGGGCAAATTGGCCTGAACGTCACGAAAAGTGAAACGGTGTATTATATTATTATTTTATAATTATTACATTTTATATTTATTAATAAATTATTATATATATTTTAATATTAATAATTATTTATTGTTAATGATAATTAATATTATAAAGTGTATTATATTACTATTAAAATTATTATTTTTATTAAAAATATTGTTATTTATTATTAAAATAAAAAAATAATATTTTTCATATTATTTTTATATTAATATATTTAACAATTATTAATTTTATTTTATTTGATATTTATTTGAATAATTATTATACGAGTATTATCATATTATAATTAATTATTATATAATTATTTAATAATATTATTATTAATATATTAATAATAATAAATAAATAATTATTTAAAAATAATTAATTTAATAATTAGTAATAATATAAAATATTAAAATATTTTATATTAAATAATATAAATTTAATATTATTAAGTACGAGTATATTATATTAATATTAAAATTATTATTATTTATTACTAAAAATAAATCTTCTCCCTGGCTCCATCCCAACTCACTGTCTGCGAAGACTGTTGGGGTCAGCTCTCCTCGTCCTCAGGTTGTACGCTCTTCTGTCCCGGACTACGTCCCCCAGGCCGTGCCTCTGCATCAGGTTATCTTTTTGCACCACCAATGAATTCTTTGGTCTTCCTCTGGTTGTTATTCGAGGAAGATCCATGGAGATTGCCTGGTTCACAGTGTGATCGGGTGCTCTGCGTCCAACGTGCCCATACCATCTCAATCGCCTCTCCTCCACCTTGCTGTTGATGTTTGTAACACCTAGGCTTCCACGAATGCGTGAGATTTTTATTTTGTCTCTTAGGGACACACCAGCTGACCATCTTAGCATGCGCATTTTAGCAGTTTCTAGTTGCCTAGAGTAAGAGTTACACATCGTCCAGCATTCGGAGCCATAGAGGAGTGCGGGTCTGACAATCGTTATTAATAAAAATATATATATTTTTTTAATTAATAAAGAGAGGTTTTCCTGAATTGAATTCCACATAACCATTTCCTAATCCAAAAAAAAAATCGTCAACAAATGGAAAAAAACAAAGCATACAATCAACTCTTCTTAGGAGCTAAGAAGTTTCACTTCTACCGCGCGAGTCTCACGCACCTGTTTTTTTTCTATCTTAAATTTTACATTTTCGTCGGCTTCTACATTATTTGACATATACAATACGTAATATATATTTTTTTACGATTAATGTTATTGACTTTTTCAGATAATATAAATGTTTTGACTTGTGTTATTATTAATGATACAATTTTTTTAAATACTCGTAGAACTGACGAAAAATGGAATTTTTCAAAAAATAATTACTAACTCATTTAAACCTATTGAATTACCATATATCACTTAACAATATTTGATTATTGTAATTTGTTTTATCAAACACTGTTTATTCCACTTTATCGTAACAGTATAACCCTACCGGTTTCAAAGTTTTCACCTCATCTTCAGGGGAGCACAAAAAATACTGAATCCTGTTTGAACTGGTACCGAGATACACGCTTCTAAACGATTAACATTTGGGTTGAGGACTGAGGGTGAAGGGAGGAGGGAAAGGAGGGATGAGACGACCTCGGCCAGCAGCGGGGAGATTTTTGGGGCATATGTGTTTGCCAGATGTTCATCTCGATGCACTGACTTAGAAATTTCTAGGGCTTCTAATCTGTCCAATTTATTTCCGTTACTACTGATATGTACGAATTTGGCATCATCGATAGAAAATGTGTAGTTTTCACGGTGACAATGATTAGCCATTTCAGAATAAATTAGATGATTTGTTTCAAAAGATCTTCCTGTTTTTCCTGTTCAGAAATTATCACAGTCAGCACATAAAAGTTAATATAATACTTGATTAAATCTATCCTTAACATATAAAACAAAAAGACAACGAGAAACCTGGATAGTTTCAGCTTTTATGGGGATTTTTGGCATTTCGTTAAAAAATGTAAACCTTTGCATTAAAGTATTTCTTAATTGGCAGACTAGAACTTACTCATTTGTATCTAAACCATCCAATCTATGTTTTGTTACAATATGGATGGTATATTTTTAAATACAATATAAATACAGATATTGTCTATTGGCCTTTCCAGTTCAAAGCTCTTTTTTAACGTTGTCCTTTACTGTCCATGCATAAGCGAAAACGCAGCTAACGGGAAAAAATCAGAAATATAACTTAGTATGAGGCAATATTCCATATCAAATTCTGAACCATAATCCATAAAAAAATACAAAAAAAACATTTATTTCAACACGAAAATCGACATAATGTCTTTTTAATTTTACAAAATACTAGGTTTTTCTAAGCAAAAAAACAATAAAATGTGATTCATAGGCAAAAAGACAGCAAGTGCCTATGCGTTTGCTACGTTTTTGCTTATGAATCACATTTTACTGTTTTTTTTTGTTTATGAATCAAGACACTTTTAAGCAGCAATGAAAAACATAAACGTGCAGTTTTCTCAAAACTTAACTTTTACCATTAGCTGAGTTTTTGCTTATTAGGGCAGTATAAGACTCGCTCCGTCCTTGGCATGCTTTAAGAAGCGACTGAAAAAACTTTTCATTTATAGTCAGTATTATAACGTGTTTCATTGCTGATTTTTCTTTTCCTTTCCTCTCCACCATCCCTTTCTTTCATTTTGATTGGTGATATCTCACTTTATATGAAAAATAATGTTCGGGTGATTGTCCGTCTTTGTGGGGTTCGTGGGTATATGCTCACGTATGTGTTTAAAGATTTCGTGGGGATGGATAGTCATTTGAATGATTTATTATATGCGATCACGTAACTTGCTTCATTTACTTTTGTCTGGTTGGCTGGAAGAAATTCCCGCCTGGCAATAAGCCCGCCAGATTATATTTACAATAAAAGTGTTTAATAAATAAATAAATAAAATACTAAAATGTATGTGACGCATACGTAGGATACGGATATTACTAGTAAGTATTATACAATTAAACCATATGCATTTCAGACCATATCTATCTATGTTCCATAGTGTTATATCCTTACCCTTGCATCTGGCTAACAGGGTAAATCCATAACTCATGTTTTACACTCTGCTGTGCCCATCCCTATGTGGGAATTTTCCAATAGTGCCGGGCATTATTAATTAGCGCGGTGATTTATAGTTGCGCGTGTCACAGCGGAGCGATCCACGGGACGTTTATATATCCTGGATGCGGTATCCTGGACCCAGGACCCTGAATGCTGCGGACTGAAGGTTGATTAAGCGTAATAATTGTGTTTCCAAATTATCGGAAAATAAATCAGTATCTATGGTGTGGCGGGGCACAGCTAAACAGGTTTATGCACATCACTGCGAATATTGAAACTGAAAACTGTGAAATAGGATATTTTATGTGTCATGTAAAGAGTAAAGGGAAAATTACGAACAGTTTTCGCTAAATTCAAATACTTATTTTCGTTCGTTTATTTTACGTTTGATACATGTTTAACCGAATTACATTTAACCTTTCCCTTCCTGTGCTAAAACAATCCGCTGCTGTGTATTCAATACACATAAATACACATGTAAAAATGAGCGATTTAAAATCGGTAAAATAAGAATATTCATAGCTAATCGCTTAAGTTAATGAAATTTGAAGTCAAAAGGGATAATACTTGAAGTTTAATTCCTGAAAACATGAAAAAAAGCATCGGACGACGTTCACAAAACGGGTGAGACGACCACCTCGAACAAAACCACGCTGGGTACTAAGCGAGTCATGCGAACGAACTGAGATTCTATTTCTTGAGTTCCCATATACCGAAGTAGAGTGAGAATGAGACGTGAATAGCGTCGTTTCCTCGCCCACAGTATTTTTTTAGAATGAATATTCCTACGCCACACACTGGCACACGTTTGATTGTATTGGTGAATTTATTCCCGATTTTCACAAAATATCTCTGATGTGGCCGATAAGTGATAATTATTATTAATATTATTTTTTTCATTCAATCCGTAAATGTATTACGGAGGAATACTTAAAATCTGAACCCAGTATTTATTATATTTATAGAGATATTAAAGTTTTTATAAGCAATGTGTACTAGTTACACATCACAGGGAAGGAAGGGTTAATAACAAGGAAAAAAACGAATTATTAAAAATCTAAATACATTAAAATAACAACGGGAACAATGTTGCTCATGTTTTCCTTTCAAGTGGCTTAGTTTAACTTACAAATTTTATGAAGTTATTTAATCCTCAATTTATGCAACAAGACGTGGAACATATCGGTATCAGGAAATTCATTAAATAGTGTCATTCCGTATGCGAGTGGAGATCCTCTTAACATCTCAATTCGGGAATACGACACTGAAATATTTGTACAGTGTATTCAACCAAAAATGTCAATCAACAAAGGGTTTGTTATTTTTGTTTTATCCAGTTTGCACGGATTTCTCCTGTTACACAAAGAGAGTCTGCTTCTAGCGTAAGCTTATTCGTTAGGAAGAATATCAGCCAGGATTCTTCTCATACTGCTAGGCGGTACCGAGAATATATCCACAGTGTCAATCGGTTGGTTCAATATTTCTATAACACGCGTGACTGAGTGTTTAGACATGATATTCGTCCTGTAAGTTGGTATGTAGAACAGAGGGTGATTCCTTGCACGGCTATATTTATTTAGTACATATAAACTTAGTGCTTCTAGAATCGCGGGACAGTTAAAGCAACCTTGGAAAACCTTCAGTAGGAATATCGCAATGGATTTTTGCCTTCTTGTTTCGAGGCTTCTATAGTTACACAACGTGAGAAGTTCGACATGGTGAGCATATTTGGGATAATTACCCTTTGTTCTGTGCCATAGATATCTGAGGATTTTTTTTTTGTCTTTGTTCTATATTGTTTTTATATTTGAGCTGATGAGGACCCCAAACTATTGGTGCGTATTCTAATTTGGTTCTAATTAGATAATTATATAAATTTCGAAGGATATTGGCACTAATATGTTTAAAGTTAGCGATTTGTACATATATAAACAGGTGCGTATATCATAAGTAAATAAGTTAATTGTACAGCATTTCTTCTTATGCTGTTAAGTTAGTTCTGAGAAGAGCGGAACTTTGAGGTCAATTTCATCTTCATCAAATAAATTGATTATTCGGAATCAATTCAATAGGACGGGGGGTTTTCCTGTTACTAACCCCATGGTGTAGAATGGTCTGCCTCAAAGTGTTGAAGACAACCCTTCTTAAGATATCTTATAATAATGTATAATTAAATATACATAAATACGACACATATTACACTACACTCCAACTAAAGTCGAATGTCTTTGTATCACATATCAGAAAATCTACAAAGGTTTCTTTGTAGTTTGTCTTCTCTCTGTTTTATCTTTATCTAATGACCCCAGCCACTCAATATATGTATTTATTTTGTAATCTTTTTAATCTGTAAATAAAAGTGAGAAATTCTCAATCTTATTCCTGCAGCCCCCACCGTGACATCCTTGCAATCAACTTGTTATTTTTTTAATATCTTTTATCTGACAATTCTTAAAGCAGGTTTGAATCCCGAGCTAGAGCGCCAGTTGTTTCGTGTGTATGACACTGTTTCGTATGTATACCATTGTTTTGGGTGTACAGCGCTGTTTCGTTTGTATAGCGCTGTTTCGTATGTATAGCGCCGTTTCGTATGGATAGCGCTGTTTTGTGTATATATCACTGTTTGAAATGCATAACGTAGTTTTGTGTGTGTAGCGCTGTTTAGCGTATATAGCGTTGGTTTATATGTTTATCGCTGTTTCATGTGTATAGCGTTATTTAAATATAAATAAATAAATAAATATTAGGTTTATTGACAGCAACATAGTATGTACAAGATCACACCTGAATAACATTTCTAAAAACACATAAATTGCAGACAATACATCAGACGCAGAAGCTATCAAAAGGTCTGGGCTCATCTAATAGCATCCCCTCGGCCAAAATACACCCCACCAATATAGGGCGAACCCAGCCACGGGGACACCAGATGTTTTTCAGCCCACACCCTTAGACACGTAGAAACAGGAATATATACAAAAAAATAAACACAGAAAATAAATATAGTAGATGACAAAAAAAGAAAAACAGAAAAAAATGTATGTATAGCGCTGTTTCAGAATGAAATAAAAGGATATTTCCCTTATGGGTAAAAAGCTGCCTAAAATCAAATTGAGTAGCGTTTTTGGTGTGATAATCGCGACATAATATCACGGACTGGTTTTACTTTTAGGCTTTTGTATTACATTTAATTCATTTTTGAAGGTGTAACAGGTGTTACAAAACACTATGTAAGTCCTTGGAGTGAAGGTTATTACATTTACCGCCGTCGGTGATTGTCCCCACCCTTTCCAGGTAGGGGATGAAGCGAGACGTGGAGACAGGATCATTTATCTTCATGCTGCATCTTTTTACTTTTAACAGAATGGTTATGATGAATTTCTTCTTCACCAACCCTTATACATATAATAAAAATATGGTTTTGTGCATTTTTATTTTTAATATATTATGAAATATATGAGTCCATTCCGAGGAAGGCTTAAATAACTAGGATAGAACATACGACAGATAATTTTCGTGGTCTAGTAGTTAGAACGTTAGACTTGTGACCTGGGGTTCACGGGCTCGATTCCCAACGGAAAACTGAAACAAGTTTGTTTAGTATTTTCACATGTTTCTATTTAAAATATTTGTATAGTATTTTACAATATATTATATTAATTTTTTGCTGGATACAATCTTTCGAAATAGTTTCCATGTGGCAATCTCTTCTTACCAGAAAGAAGTTAAAAGGCTTTCGGTGAAACCCAGATTGGAACCTTGTTTGAAAACAAAGCTGGGTACAAAATATAATCGAACCCACAACCCGATATACATAAATAAAAATAGGGTTTTTAAAAAATTATTAAGCTTTTCATTTAATACTTCATTGTAAAATAATCTGACGGGTTTGTTGTCAGGTGGCTATCTCTTCCAACCAACCACATAAAATTAAATAAAGTAAGTTACATGGTCGCAAAAAATATTTTAATAATTATTCATATATACTATGTATGATTAACCATATAACATACATAGTTGAAGTACATATGTCAATTAAAGGAAAAGGAAAGGCGTTGGAGAGAAAATAAAAATCTGGAATGAAACATGTTAAATTGATAATTTGAAATTGAAAGTTTTTTCAGTCGCTCCTTAAAGCATGCCAATGACGGAGTGAGTCTAACATTGGTTTATAACCGGTTCCAGAGTAAATTATTATATTGTTTGTATTACAATTTCGTTGTATACAGTACAACCTGGCGGGTTTATAGCCATGTGGCAATATTTTCCAACCAACCAGAAATATGTTAAAGAGGCCTTAAGTGAAAAACAGACTGGAATCCTTTTTAAAAAATCAAGGTTTCCAACGAAAATCAAATCCGCAACCTCCGGCCTGGGAGACAAGCGTTTTACCAACTAGCCTATGGAGGTCGTCTTAATTAATGAGGCTGAAGAAAATGTTGTCTCCCAGTCACGTTTTTCATAATGTCTGAATCATCAATGCAGTTGGAACTTAACATGCGAATGAATGAATTGTATAAAGTGATTATATACAATAATTATAAAAGAGAAGTTATTATCTTTTGATCTACAAGCATAAAGACTTTAGTAACTGACAGAACGACCGGTTAACCCCTCTTCAGATGACCTGACAACAAAACCGATAATACAAACAACGGATGCAGTGAAGGTACTGCTTAGTAATTCAATATAAATTCAAATGAAAATCGTCCAAGACAAAGTTTTCCGGCTGGCCGGGTCGGGCAGACTGGGTGTGGGTATATACGAGCATGGGCAGAATCAGCCCACCGTCGCCCCTGATACTGAGAAGGTGAATAAATTATGCAAGTGCCCATGCTGGAGGAGAACAATACTAAAGAGATACGATCAAACGTTTTATTTAAAACAATATTAAGGAAGGATCAAATTAATGATATTTAGAATAAAGGAAAAATTGTAAGTAAGAGAAATCGTTGGTATCATATGGAAGGGGAAGAAGTGAAGGATGTGTGTCGATATAGGAAAGTCGGCGCTTTATCATCTCTGCCTTCCCTAACAATTCTTCTTTCCAATCATGGATTAGCGCTACGATCAAACAGAGATTGCTTATTGGCCTTTCCAGTTCACCGCTCCTCTTTCTTTACGTCGTCCTTTACTGTCCATGCAGTGAGACTCTGGAATCAGTTACAAACCAATATAAGACTCGTACCGTCTTTGGCATGCTTTAACTCTGAGAGATCGGCGCACTGCTATAGCAGTGGAAGAAATTTGTTCTACCCTTGTATTCTAAATGAATATCATTCATTTAGAATACAAGGGTACATATTCTAAAATATATTTATGTTGTAAAAATATATTTTTTTTGTTGTTTAAAATAAATATTTATCACGAACGTCCGAATCGTAAATATATCTCAGCACTAGATAGACAATTATATTTTTTTCTCGTAGCGCTCTCAGGGTTAAGAAGCGGCTGAAAAAACTCTTAATTTCTAGTCAGTAAAATAATGTGTTTCATTCCTGATTTTTCTTTTCCTTTCCTCTCCACCATCCCTTCCTTTCCTTTTGATTGATGATATCTCACTTTATATGAAAAATAATGTTCGGGTGATTGTCCGTCTTTGTGGGGTTCGTGGGCATGTGCTAACGTATGTGTTTATAGATTTCGTGGGGATGGATAGTCATTTGAATGATTTATGCGACCATGTAACTTGCTTCATTTACTTTGTCTGGTTGGTTGGAAGAGATTGCCGCCGGGCAATAAGCCCGCCAGATTGTATTGCAATAAAAGTGTTAAATAAATAAATAAATAACAATGATGGTTTGTATGTATGTATGTATTCGTATTGAATTACACTTGAATTACTGTTTAGTTGTAAATAGTGCAGCCTGGTGGGCTTATTGCCAAGTGGCGATATCTGCCAACAAATCAGAAATATGTTTAACATGCCTTAAGTGATAAGCAGACTGGAATCCTTTTAACAAAATCTGGGTTCCAGCGGGAATCGAACTCGCACTCTCCGAGCTGTGAGACAAGCATTTTATCAACTAGACCACGGAGATTGTCTTATATATTTGTAGAACTGGGTTTAAATAATTAAACTATAGACTACACTTAAGTTAGTAAGACTCTTGTTAACTAAAGTGGCTTGTCTATCACCCAGGGGTTTCTTGTTTAGTTCCCGATGATGCATAAAAAAATCAAATAAATAAACGGTCCTAGTCGAGTTTTAAAATTCGTCTATCAATAATATTTCCACGTACTACTAACCATTTTCTGTAGTATTAACAATCTGAATGAGTGTAAGATATATATGTGGTATGTGTAGCTTTAGGAAGCACATGAATCTGGGACGTGTTACTACATTTCATCTGGGACCTAGTACTATACCCTAAGAGACAAAATAAAAAGCTCACGCATTCGTGGAAGCCTAGGTGTTACAGACATCAACAGCAAGATGGAGGAGACGCGATTGAGATGGTATGGGCACGTTGGACGCAGAACACCCGATCACATTGTGAACCAGGAAATCTACATGGATCTTCCTCGAATAACAACCAGATGAAGACCAAAGAATTCATGGGCGGTGCAAAAGGATAACCTGATGCAGAGGCACGGCCTAGGGGACGTAGTCTGGGACAGAAGAGCATACAACCTGAGGACGAGGAGAGCTGACCCCAACAGTCTTCGCAGACGATGAGTTGGGATGGAGCCAGGGAGAAGAGAAGACCTAGTACTATACCCCAAAATATTGTACGTTGGCAGCAGGACTCGAAATATTAACAACATGTATACAATTCCTATGACGTTTTTAATTTAAAACGAAAATAAAAGTAAGAATGTCTGTAGTATTCCTCCTTGACTCCGATCGCTACCGTTTCCTTCCTCCTGTACCTCCTTGATACTGCTGTTCCCCTGATAATCCGATCGCCATTATCTTAATGGACTTTGAAAGGGGAAAAGTCAAAGGAAAAGAAGCGGACTGACGATCAACGTGATTGTGTCCCGCCGTTGCGCGCCGCCCTGCACTGTCACGTAGGATGCGTTTTTCCAGGAAGAAAAAAACTTTTTCGTCTTGAAATTTACGGGTGCACTTTTAATTGGTTTTCTTAATTCGAAAAGTCAACGTTGCGGAAAATTGCCAACGGAATATCGACGGATTTTTTTATTAGCCAATAAATGTATACTAAATTCTTAGAGATATTTGAATTATTACATTTGCTCACCATTATGCTGTTTCCTTGTCCGGCTAGGCAAAGAAGAGAGAGCGCCAGATTTCTCTTTCGTGCCTCACACTTTCGTCTCTTCTATTTTTATATCACTACTCATACAATTTCTCTTTTACTTTTTTTTCTAAGTATAATTCTATTGATCCAACTATATGTTCTTTGGTGTATCTCTAATACTCCACCCACTCACATTTGCACTCTATATTTAAGTTTGTCTTTCATCGTTCATTGATTCTACATGTCCAAACAATCTCTAATTGCTTTTCTTGGTCTTACTTAATACATCAACCTTAAATTTGCATTCATCCTTTATCACTTAATTTCGTATTCTACCATACATTGTTACCTCGTGTTTTATTTATTTATTAGGCTCCTTCCAGTATTTTCTCATATCCACGTTACACTCCCATAAACAAAGTACAATAATACGGTTCATCTTAGCAGAATTGATGCGGTACCGTTTGCGTTTATGTATTTTAGAGCCCTATTGACTTTGTTTCATTTTGCTACACGTCGTTCGATATCTCTTAATAATAACTTATTAAAGATGAAAATAATAAAATTGGACAGATTAGAGGACCTAGAAATTTCTAAGTCAGTGCATCGAGGTGAACATCTGGAAAACAAATATATCCCAAGAATCTCTCCGCTGCTGGCCGAGATTGTCTCATCCCTCCTTTCCCCCCAGTCCTCAACCCGAATGCTAACCGTTAGAAGCGTGTATCTCGGTACCAGTTCAAACAGAATTCAGTCTTGTTTGCGCTCCCCTGATGAAGAGGTGAAAACCTTGAAACCGGTAGTAAAAAGTGGAATAAACAGTGTTTGATAAAACATATAACAATATCTTTAGAAACAGTTTGATCTGATAGTGTATATTTTTTTAGATAACCACATTTGCAGCAAAGATGCTCTATAATGCCCATTTTCTAATATTTTATCCTTCTGCTTAGGTGTTTTTCATTCCGTTAAAATGCTTCTTATATCTGGCCAATATATGCTTCTTTCGCTTCAGCTACATGACACCCGATCGATGCCGGTTTTTTTGTTAGGATGCTGTGTGCTTGATTAGGTAAACTATTTTGAAAATATTCTTGTGTGATCTGAAGACAAACTTGACATTGTGACAGGTGCCACAGATATTTTTTTGAGTTCATCTGTCTTGTGAAAGCACCAGTTCCATAAAAATGACGTGACAAACTTTGTCGAGGCTTGGAAAGACTAAAACGCCCTAAAAACTATAAGTTTATAACTAATTTGAAAATATTCGCGAGAATTCCACAGAAAATTTACGATGTTTGTTATAAAATTTGACTTACAAAATGATTTGACACATAAATATAGAAAAATTGTACACAACTTGTGAATGAAAAAGAATAGATCTGTTTAAAATCGAACAATTAATATAATAAATATGTATGAATGATGGGTGCAGTTTTAGGGAGACAACCTCTTTTGGGAGGTGTCATCAAAATAACATGTGAACACTACACATATACACACATTATTACACTCTACCTAAAGTCAAATGTTTTCTTAACAAATATATTTTTTTTAAATATTTACTTTTTTCCTATTTTTACACTTAAATGTATTTTTTTGTAATATTTTAAAAAATGGGTTGCAATCCCGAATTTAAGCTTTTTTGAGGAAATATTATTAAATGAGAAGTGTATTTTGCGATGATAATCTAAACCTGAAACTTCGACAACGGTTAGTTAAATGCTACGTTTGGTCAGTGTAATTGCATGAAGTGGAATCATGGACCCTCATAGTTGGTAGTATGAACCGACTGGAAGCATTCGAAATGTGGATGCACCGGAGAATGCTACGGATACCCTGGACGGATATGGTCAGCAACACAAGGGTTCTTCATAGACCCAAAGTTGATAGAGAGTTGCTGACTTATATTAAAATCCGAAAGATGTCCTATGTGGGTCATGTACTTAGAGGAGCAAAGTACAAATAACTGCACCTGATCATCCAAGGCAAAATAGAGAGTCGAAGAGGTGTTGGCAGGAGGAAAATCTCCTGGCTCCGCAATATACGTGATTGGACTGGTATAAGAAGCATTGGGGAGTTTTTTCGTGCTGCCGGGGACAAAGATGTCTACTCTCAGGTGATATTTAACGTTGGGGGGACCTGACATGATACTGGGAAGAAGAAGAAGAACGGGGGTAAATTTTATTAGTGGAACAACAAAGTAAATTAACGTTTTATATATTTTTATTATAATATTTTACGACGAAAATACGCCTATTTATGTTAAGTCTCTCGTCTTGGCCATATTCGTGTTTGGCGTGGAGACTTGGACACTGAGAGCAAGCGAGAGACGTAAGATTGATGCGTTTGTAATTTAGTGCTGGAGAAGGGTATTTCAAATTTCATGCACATCAAGGTGAACTAAAACCTCCATTCTCGAAGAACTGAGAATCTTCGGCATATGGTCGACAATATGTCTTCGACAACTCCTCCAATTCTTTGGGCACATTGCTCGTGACCAAGGAGAGGGTTTGGAGAGGTTTGCGGTTACTGGAAGCTTCGAAGAACGACGCGCAAGAGGAAGAATCCCAATGCGACTGACCAAGTGAGAGACGTAACTGTACTAACCTTCGAACCGCGGAATACATGGATAGATGGAGAGCAGTCGTCAGAGACTATCATGATAGTCACGATGCTGTGATGAACTACGTGACAAGATGATGATGATTTGAGTTGTTTAGTATCAAAAACAGCAATCTGTCGATTTTGCGTGAATTGAGTTAAAACCGAGGAAATGTTCCTATTGTAAAACTACACATTTTTAAATGTTTACATGGTAACAAAAATAGCAATAGCCCTTGTAGTGTTGTTTTTGTTACCATGTAAACATTTAAAAATGAATAGTTTTACAATAGGAACATTTCCTCGGTTTTAACTCAATTCACGCAAAATCGACAGTTTTTGATACTAAACGACTCGTTTAATGAAGAGTTCTTAAAAGTTTAAATTCGAAACCTTTGATAAATTAAAGTATTTAGTTTTGTTTGGGAACAAAATAAGTTATATTAATATTTTTTTTAAATTAGCAATAAATAAAAATACACAAAAGAGTTCGGTTTATCTAGAAAGGGAATACTTTAATCTGAATTTTCTACCGATGTAAAGAAAAGGGAATAAAAATACAAGTAGATAACATATTTAGGAAATAACGTTGGGAATATCAAAATATTCACGGCATAATATGAAAATATGAATAGTCTGGTTTAACGCCATAATGGAGAAGTACTTTGGAGGATATTCGAAGAAAGCAAACAATAAAGAGGGGATTTGGGACAAGGAACTATTCAGACACCGGGACACAAAAGATTTTCTTGCTTATTTTGAGGATAGAGGAAAATTATAATACTAAATATACCTGTCTCTATCTCGACAACTATACATAAACTTTTTTGGCACATTTCAATTATTTTCGTGCGATTTTTATTTTCTTTGAAATATACTGTTTTTTTAATCTGTTTACAAAGAAACCTATTCGAGTTTCAAATTATTGTTGAGTTTTCATTTTTAACTTATGTTATTTCCAAAGATTTGTTTATCTTAGCAATTGCAACAGGAATTCATAAAAAAACATACCATTACACTGTTTAGGAATTCATAAAAATTCAGGTATTCATAAAAATTCAGGAATTCATAAAAATTCAGGAATTCATAAAAATTCAGGAATTCATAAAAATTCAGGAATTCATAAAAATTCAGGAATTCATAAAAAAACATTCCCTATCGGATTGGCAGAGAGGACAAAACGCCGTACTTTTCAATCTCGACAAACATATTTTTCCTTTTCCTCACCAATACATCTTATACAGCTCGTGCAATTTTTCTTCTTTCAAAATATCAATAATTTAATCTAATCATACTTTTCTTGGTATTCTTCATCAATGCCTCACTCACATTTGCACTGTATATTTGTTTTGTTAGTCTTTCTCAATTCATTCGTTCAACGTGACCGAACCATCTTAGTGTGCTCTATTTCGTCACACTCAATGCCTTAAGCTCACATTTATTTCTTATAACTTAATTCTGTATTCTGTCATAAATTAGCATTCCATTTATTATTCTAAGTACATGCATTTCTATGGCATTTATTAGGTTCTGTTTAGTATTTTTTCACATCCAGGTTTCACGCCCATACACCAAAGTTGGTTCTAAGATACGGTTATGGACAATCATCTTCACAGATTTTGATACTATTAGGTTCGATTATATATTTAATTATTTATTTTGCCCCATTGACTTTGTTCCCTTTCGTTACATGCCGTTCGATACCCCTCGTAAAAATAATTCAAGAGTTTTAAAAATGTAATAATTCATAATATTTTTATGACTTCCGTTGTCTAGTTAGTTGGCTGTTAAAAATTCACCATTCAGATGTTGCGGGTTCGATTCTTATTGAAATTCAGTTTTTTTTTTAAATAATCCAGTCTGGTAATCTCACTGCGTTATCATCAGTCAGTCATGGATAAGGCCACCATTACACCAGTGACTTCCAGCCACTTGCTAGGGGTTGTATAATATTTCCTTCCGGCGTTTTGTTCACCACTCCAGCAATTTTTGGGTCCACCTATCATAGGTACATTTCGCAATGTGTGTTACTCAGTTCCACCTCTGGGTGGCAACTCACTTTATTTTGGTTAACACTAAAAGCCTATTAAACATCTCGATGTTATTTTTTAAACGGCTTTCAATTAAGGGCAATACTTCTTACAAGTTGTTGTGTAGGCAACAAAAGATTATCGATATAATTACCTAAATCTACCCGGAACACTCTGTATTTTGTCCGAAGTGAAAACTTGTTAAATCTTTAAAAACTAAACCACATTAATATCGATAATAACTCACATTGTTCTAATTCGCCATGATAGATATCGCACTACTTTTGTCATTCACTTTTGTAAGTAAAATTTTGAATTATAAATTATTAACCATTTCTCCGTATCCACACCCCGATGTAGTATTATATAAATAATAGTCGCGTTCAAAGTTCATAATTTTGACATTAAGCTATCGATGTCGGGCGGTATTTTTTGTTAAATGTGGTCTTTCATTTGGAAAATTAACAGAAAGTGTATTTTTTGAAGCAGTAAGTAGTTAACCTTAAGAATATTTTATATAACCTAACCTAACCTAACCTAGCCTTACCTAACCTAGCCTAACCTAACCTAACCTTACCTAACCTAACCTAACCTAACCTAATCGTTTGAAACATAACAGTATTTTAACAGTTCATAAACATTTTGAAGAAAAAAACGGAAAGCGGGCACGGCACGAGTTAAATGTCTAGTAATACAATATTTATAATGATAAAATTATTTGTGAAAAGTTTATTGGTTTGTCTCGTATACCGTTGAGCAGAAAAACAAGTTTATTTTGTTCTATAAATACGACGACTTAAAAGCTGACAGTATAACTGTACGAATATACAATTATATCCATTTGAACTTTAATTATTTTTTATAAAAGTAAACAAATGCATTAAACAACATAGAAGAAGGTTGTTATGCACAATATTTTTTATTTATTGTTGTTTACAATTACAATATATTTACCTGGCGAAATGTAAACGGAAACTGTTACTCTTTTATGCAACGCTGTCGCATGTAACCATTTAAGTTTCTAAGAGCTTAACGTAAAATTAATACAGTAGTTAAAAGGAAAAAATAAGTAAAATAAAAAACTTATTTTATATTTTTGTGTTCACCACAGGTTTAATTTAGGTTCACAACTAGTTTCGAAGACCACCGTCTTCTTCGTGAGGTGAATATAAACTAAGTTGCTAAAATATATTCTGTATAAGTGTAAATAACCTATTGTAATATAAAATATGTGAGGTAGGGGGAGTGAAGTGGGGAGAGATGTAATACAATGGTGAATGGGGCGTGGAAAAAATATGTGAAAGTGAATGTGAATCTTTAAGACAGGGGGGGGATTTTAAATTGGGAACATATTAAGCAGAGGGCTATTATGAAAATTAGTTTGGTTATTGATGATATTTAGACTTAATTTTATAGATTTTTTAATCTCGAGAATTTCCAAATTGTCAAGATGCAATACCCCTCGGTTTATATGTAGAATCCTCAAACCACGATTAATATCGAACGAATGGTTGTTTTCAATTAGGTAGTTAGCGAACTCTGAAAAATTATTGTTGTTTAGGCATCTTAAATTTTCCTTAACTCGTTTTTCAAAATTTATTTTCGTCTTGCCAATATAAAAATATGAACAATCATTACATTGTAATTTGTAAACTCCGGATTGAGTAAGTTTACTTTCCGTGTCTCTATTGTTCATAATTTTATTTTTTAATTTATTGGATATATAAAAAGCTGGTTGGATATATTTAGGTATTGTTTTGGACACCGTTTGGGCTAAATCGTTATTAATATAAATTATTCGGCGCCATTGTTTCTGTTGTATTTGATTTATTTGTGGATACAAATATTTGTTTATAAACAAACAATTCAACATAAACGAGTGATTTTAAAATACAGTTGAAACAATTCAAATTTGGATTGGTTAAGACCTGTTTCTGATTACGAGCGCGTCAACTATCAGCGTACTATTCCTGCCAGCCCCGGCACCAGATAACCATAGAAATTTTCTCACGTGAATAAATAATGGGATTAACGGCTGCAGCCATCCACCCTTTTTATTCGCACATTTCATTATTGTTTGTTTTGTAAACGGGGGTGTGTGTCTGTATTTCATGACGATTGTCAAGTGATCATAATATGGGCCTTTATTTAAATTCATTCGTTAATCGACGTGACGTACATACGGTTGTTTAATGTGCTAAATAATGTATCTATTTTTTTAGTGACAGCGAATTATAAGTATTTTTTAAATCAGCGCTCACTATTTTTTAAATGTTTTATTTAATAATAATTATATTGAAAGAACAATGTACATCGCCTTATGTATATAGCAGACTTTAATCAAGAACACTCTCGTTCAGGATTCGAACCCAGAGTTATTGACCCATTAAAACTATTATAAATAAAATACAAGTTGAGTGTTAGTATCTAAAGTTTTGTGACTACGGTCATAAGATTAGGTACAGTACCTGGCGGTAAGTAATTCACATCGGGCTTAAGAAAGAGACTGTCGACCATAATCGGCTTACTTCGGCTTTGTAGAGCGTCGTCTCTGTCATTCATATACGTGTTCCGTCGCGATTTGTCAGTCATTACCGGACCGGACTGTTAGCAAATCGTGCGTTTCGGTGCTGTGTATTCAATACACATGTAAAAATGAGCGATTTAAAATCGGAAAATAAGAATATTCATAGCCAATTGCTTAAATTAATTATATTTGAAGTCAAAAGTGATAATACTTGAAATTTAATTGCTAAAAACATGAAAAAAAAACATCGACCAACGTTCACAAAACGGACAAAGCGACCACCTCGAACGAAAACCGCCTAGCTACTCGTACTAAGCCAGCGAACTAAGATTCTATTGCGTTCCCATATACCGAAGTAGAGTGCGAGTGAGACATGAATAGCGTGGCTTCCTCACCCATAGCGGTTTTTTTAATGAATATACCTACGTCACACAGTGGCACACGTTTGTTTGTATTGATGAGTTTATTCCCGATTTCCATAAAATATATCTGATGTGGCCGATAAGTGCGAATTATTATTAATATTATTTTTTTCATTCAATGCTTAAATGTATTACGGAGGAAAACCTAAAATCTGAACCCAGTATTTATTATATTGACTGCGATATTAAAGTTTTTAGAAGCAATTTGTACTCCGACTTCTCCGAGATTCGGTCTCCGACTGTTATACCTCGAAGGAAGAAACACAATTGCGAACTGAGATTATATTTCTTGCGTTCGCACATACCGAAGGAGAGTGAGACTGACACGTGAATAGCGTCGTTTCCTCACCCATAACGGTTTTTTAGAATGAATATACCTACGTCACACACTGGCACATGTTTGATTGTATTGGTGAATTTATTCCCGATTTTCACAAAATATCTCTGATATGGCCGATAAGTGCGAATTATTATTGATATTATTTTTTTCATTCAATGCTTTAATGTATTACGGAGGAATACCTAAAATCTGAACTCACTATTTACTATATTTACAGAGATATTAAAGTGTTTAGAAGCAATGTGTACTACTTACACATCACAGGGCAGGAAGGGTTAAGCCCGATGTGTATTACGTACCGCCGGGTTCTGTACTTTCTCGTATCTGCATATATTCTGAAAACTTTCGTCTTCTACCACGGCCATCTAAAAAGACTTATCATCACAATGAGATAGACGATCCTTTCCTTCCTCATCTCATAAGTTTATATCGCTGGATTTGAAACAATTGAACTATTTTTGAACTTGACTTTCCCCGATCGTTCCCCTACCTAAGAGTTTTTTTTAACCTGGTGAGTTTATTGCCATGTGGCAATCTCTTCCATCCAACCAGAAAGATGTTTTTATAGGCCCTAAGTGTTAACCAGACTGGAATCCTATTTAAAAAATCTGGGTTCCAGCGGGGATCGAACCCGCAACCTTCGGATCGGCAGACAAGTGTCTTACCACCAGGCCAGAGAGTTCGTTGAGATCGCGAAATTTCTGTGCTACAGTTAATACTTTATCGAAATGACGAATATAAGGGTAGCGGCTGAAATAAATTTTTACTACCTTGTAGGGAATACCGACCTCCCTAAATATTGTCAACATGCACGGTCAACGACCGATGAATCAACCTTTGAATATGTACAAAGATCACATACCAGAACGTCAATACTGTTTACACGCAAATAATATTTACATCGCATTCCACGGTAGAAAGAGAGCGCATCGCGTGTCTCACCGTTTCCACAGTAAATACTCTACCCACTATATCATTGGCAACGTCTGCGACCACCTCGAAACGCACAGGAGTGAGATCAAGATATACCGCGGACGCATTCACGCGCCCCGTTCTGAAATTGTATATATACCTACTTATCAACAAATAAAGAGCACTTGTTATTATTCACTTGACCATTCAACGCTGTTTACTATTTATCGATTATTCACTCTCACTTTTTCGCATTCCTGAATCGACGTATTTTATTTTAAATACAAAACAAATCAAAATCAGCACGACGTATCAGTAAAGCATCCCGCTAAATTGGTGACCCCGAACGAAAAGGAACACAGAATTCGACTAAAGCGAATACAGAGATGTCAGCACCATCATCATCAGCACGTCCTACTAGAACACACGCTAAAACCTATATAGGTACAACCTAAATAGAAAGTAATATATTAGTAAAAAAATTAAACGATATGAAAAATTTCACAGATTCTATGGGTGTCGGAAAAACGATCGTCAACTATGCACCAACCTATTTTATATTTTAAAATTATAGCATATAAGTAAAAAGTTGGCAATCATCGTGGGTAAAATAAATAATAAATTGAAACCATTTTTTTCCGAAAACGTTAAATTAATCTGGAAAATTACTTATGTTTTTTTAAATAACGTTTAGCAGACATTATGATTAAAATACCAATTTTGAGTCAATTTTATAAAGAATAATAATAGGGAAAAATTCCATTTTATTTTGTTTATTTTGAAATTTTGTATCATTAATAATGAACCAAGTTAAAACATTTGTATTATCTGTAAAAGTCAATAACATTAATTGTAAAAAAATATATTACGTATTGTTTTTTTACAATTAATGTAAAAGTCAATAACAATAATTGTAAAAAAATATATTACGTATTGTTTTTTTTACAATTAATGTAAAAGTCAATAACATTAATTGTAAAAAAATATATTTCGTATTGTTACGCGCAACGTGAACCAATTTTAACTGAAAATAAAAAAAATAGTTATTGAAAACTTGAAATCTTTTTTTTTTATTTCAGGTGCAAAGTTTTTGTATACAAGTTAAGTTAAACGTGGCATTATTAAGAGTACATTTGTTAACACGAAATTTAAAGCTTTCTGAAAAAAATGTAGCTTGAAATATGAGGCGCGCGCGACCCAATGCGATGTGAAGAAGAAACTATAATATTATATATATGAAAATGCGAATATCTCGCGAATTCCCATCAAGTACGCTCACGTATTTTAAGTGTGGCAATTTATTAACTCGTGAACTGTGATACAGGTGTTGTCAACTATCGAAGTTAATGATTTTTTATACATAAATTCTACTGCTAATACCGGTTTCTATGTTTAGGCTTATATCACTTAGGTCCAAAAGTTTCTGATCTGATTAAGCACGTATAAATAAATACTACACCAGCCACATCCACCGCGTAATCAACTGATGTTTCAGCTAAAATTTGATACTCTACCCTCAGTTGTATGCCGATTCAAGTCGACAGAAGATAGAAGTTTTATTCTAAAAAATATATAAAATGAATAACGCGTGTTTTTTTTTTCAAAAAAACTTGACAGAAATTTTACGAAGATGCGGTCTACGGAGAATTTTCTCCGTCATATTCCATAGTGAAAGATTGGGTTAAACAGTTTCTCTTAGGCAAATAATGTATTGAAATTCATTCTCATAAGGGTAGACCAGTAGAAACGCTCATTCTAGAAACTGTTGCATTATTGCAAGAGTAAGTGTCATAAGATAGAAGACTAAAATCAAACAAATAGCAGCAAGGTGTGGACTTTTTAAAAACTCAGTACGTTGAATTCTGCACGATCATATTGGCATGAATAACGTGAGCGCAACATGGTGCTAAAACTTTTAATGGATGTAATGAATTTAAAATGTTCTGCGATGGGGAAAAAATAAATAACTTAGTCAAGTGTCATAGGGCATTAAACTATGGTTTTGAACCATGATTCTCTATCAAAAAATAAGTCGTTGGAGTGGTGTCATCTGGGATCGGCACGGAAACTTTAGGACCTTACTATATAACTATCAATGTAGAAGTACTTGTAATTGTGCAGTGATAATATAAAATCTGTGTGACATGTACGTCAGATAATTTAAAATTTTGTTAGCCGTGACTCGGAGATGGAGATTTTCAATGAAATTTCTATCAATATATACGAGGGTCATCCAGAAACTAAGGTTACAAGGGCTCCTGAGGCCGGGGGACATTTTTTGTTTCAAAGTTGGTGCACTTGGCGTGTAGGGGGGATCTATACGGTCAGTTTGTTTGGTCCCGCGTGTTTGTCAGCCATTTTGTTCAGTCACAGTAAATTCTTCCGATGGAGAGGTCGTCGTGCGCCAACCACCAACTCTCGTCCGTGCGAGACCCGCGCGGTCATAATTTTTATGACTTTGCAAAACAACACTTCTTGGTAATATTGTGTCGGAAAAACTTGGTTACAAGAAGTAGTGTGCGAGATGGATGCCCAGAATGCTCACACCGGAGCACCGTCAAAATCGCGTGACCGTCGCTCGTGAATTTTTGGATCGTTTTGCACAGGATGGAGAAGCTTTTCTGGACTCTATTGTGACGGGGGATAAAACGTGAGTGTGTCACTACACCCCAACAATTTTTCAACGATCAGGAGGTCGAGGAAGCTGTGAAGAAGTGGCTGAAAGAGCTAGCGGCGGAGGTCTATTACACTGGCATACAAAAGCTGGAGTCCTGACTACAGAAATGTCTCGATGTCGACGGCGATTACGTTGAAAAATAGTTTAATATATTTGTGAAGTATCCTGTGAATTTCAATTGAATACAAGCATTTTTCAATCCTAGATAAAGCTTATAACCTTACTTTCTGTATGACCCTCGTATATTTTTTTATAATCGTTGCAAATTTCACGAGATGCTACAGTTCAGATTCGTTGCATCGTTTTTTTGTATGTCATCCTTGGAGATGTAGATTAGCTGTCTCAGAACAGGAAATAATTATGTGCTGATACAGACATCTCATATTGTGTTCAGTAGAATTACGTAAACATTAAAATAAATACGGTAATACTTTGTGACCGAGGTCGATAGTATTGTAACATCTCAAAGGACGGTCTCCGTGGTTTAGTTTGTGATACGCTTGACTTCGATCCGGAAGTTTGATGTCTAGTTGATTTTATTTGGTAACAAATGTCGTATGCGCTTGACATTTGGAAGTATTGTTGCCTCTTCATGTGCACTGTGAGCTCCGTTCCTATTCCAGTGGTTTTCACCCAAAGAGGCGATCAATGAGGCTAAAGAGAATATTGTATCCAGCCTTTAAGGTATCCATATCACCAATTCGGATAAATTAAGTGGTGTATGAATATCGTGGACCAATTTAATAAAAAAACCTAAATCAAGTAAACGTAGGCTGTAAAATTAATAATTTAATCTCGTGATAGGTCGAACACCTCGATAGATTGAGTTATGAAAACTTACAAAACAAACGTACAGTACCCGGCGGTAAGTGATACACATCGGGCTTAAGCAAGAGACTGTCGGCTATAATCGGCTTTGTAGAGCGTCGTCTTTGTTATTCATACACGTGTTTCGTCGCGATTTGTCAGTCATTGTCAAGCGTTCTAGGGACAGAGACGACGCTCTACAATGCCGAAGTTAGCCGATTATGGCCAACAGTCCCTTTCTTAAGCCCGATGTGTATTACTTACCGCTGGGTACTTGAAACAAATTAATGTAGGTTGTTGAACAGAAACAGGACAATCCCCGTGGTCTAAATGATAACGCGACTGTTTTTCAGTTCGAGTGGTTTGATTCCCATTTGTACATATTTTTTTTAATAAAGAGTTCCAGTTTGGATTTCGCTTCAAGCATCTTTAATATATTTCTGTTTATTTGGAAAAATTAGCAATATATCAATTATCCCGCCAACTTGTTCCCTATACAACGAAAGTGTACTTAAATATAACTTCTTCTTCTTCTTTATCTTATTTTAGGCATGTTGGCCTGTTATGGTCCCGCATCATTTGCCTCTTGCGACGTCGACTGCCAGCTGTCTTTCCATCTTTTGGGAGGTCGTCCTGGAGGTCTGCCTGCTTGGGAGATACTATCCCTGGCCATTCTTACGGCTCTTGGTTCCACCATTCTGGATATGTGCTCGTACCTGAATCTTCTTCTCTGTCGTCTCCATCTGACAATATCTTCAACTTCGCACATCCTTCGGATTTCTGTGTTTCTTACTCTATCACAAAGGGTTTTGCCAGCGATACTCCTGAGTACCTTTATTTCGCTGGTTCGAAGGAGAATTTTGGTTCTGACAGTGTCGGCTCTGGACTCTATGCTGTAATTAAATATAACTGCTAGAAATAATAAAAAATGGGGTAGATATTGGCCAAATTGTTGGTCGTATTAGAGAATATGTTAGAAAATGACTGTTTTTTTCAAAATAAACTGCAGAGCAAATACTTCCCTCTCAAGCACATTAAAACAAAACCTCTATATTGGTTGAAAGCCAAACAATACTATTCTTTCAGTACAAAATTATTTTGCTTACTCTATATGTACATTAATTCATCTACTTTGCGCAATTTTATATTACTCAAGTTTCTATTTCTATCTTTGCAATTACTCACAGTTTCTCAAAAAGCGAAATGTTTTCGCAATCATTTCAAAATTATTTTTGAAAGAGATATCAACGTCTAAAAGTTTTCGATTTACTCATAAGTGTTTCAAAATTTAAGTTAAATAAAAAAGTCATAAAATCTATTACACAAAGGCCACAACGCGCTCTCAGCAGGGCGAATAATCTAAAGAAAAAAAATTACCTTATATCAAAATCTACTCAAATCGATCCATCCACGATTTTCTTGGTCTACTATATCTAAACTAACTACGTGTTTGATCTAGCAACTACCATTTGGTCTACGATATCTAAACTAACTAACTGATTTGAATATTAGTTTTGCCAAGTTACCTTTGTTTTATAATGTTTTGTTTCTAAACTTACTTTAAGAATTCTGTAAATTACGATTGAAATAAAACCATCTTTTATATTTAATTGATATCTGTGCATTTTAAAGTTACACCAAAATGATCAGTCAAGTAGTAAATAAGAATTTTTAGTTGTATCTTTTATTTTTAAAATTTCTTTCTTTTGATATGACTTTCTTCCTCTTTAAGCGTAAGAAGATATCTTTGCACCTGTTTGAATATATACGGACTTTTTAACAAACTTAGGTTTAATGCTTCTTGCAATTATTTGCGCCATTATTAATGACGATTGTTTCCGATGCTGTATTTATGAATTAAGTTATCAAGATCGTTACCAAAAACACTCGGATTTACTTTGTAGAAGAATTTCCAATACTGGTTTTTTCTCGGTAGATAAATTAAAGATAAGAGAGACGAGTAGGTTTGATGCCATAACTAAGCCACTTCACAGAGAAGGATGAAAAATTAATTTTAGATTTTTTCTAATTTTACATTTCGTTTTATGTCATTGGGTTTAATGACTTATTTCAGATACATATTAAAATAAATGACTTACCATTGTTTTGTTTTTGTGTAATCAAAAATCGGAAAGAAGTATTGATTTATTTTTTCATGCTAAATATCCTCAGTGAGATACAGGCAAAAGCCTAGTTTACTGGGGATACGACAAATGAAAAGCGACAAACGCAGATCCATTAAAATTGTATGTCCAAATTAAATGACCTGTTGTTTTTTCGCAAATTATGTATATTTCATGTGTAATAATAAATAAAATAAAAAATTGTGTATTTAAAAATGAAATAAAAATTGTTTTTAGCTCTCAAGTATTGAACGTCTAACAAGTAATTTTGAATAGCCCTTTTGTGAATGATTTATTTTAACGTTTATTTTTCCTTTTCAAAAAGCTTAAATTATAATATAACAATGTATGTAGAATTGTAAAAATTTCCCTATGGTTGGTCATCGGTCCATGGTAGGCAAGGGATGCTGCGCGCGCCTACTAAGCCCTCGGATTAACCATTGTACAGGAGCGTCGGGTACACTCGGTCTGCAGGCTTTCAAAGCGGCAGTCTGAATATACTCCGGGCTTTTGTTTAATATGTAACTATAGGTGAGGATTAAATTAACTTAAGCATTTACCTTTTTGCCTCCCCTTGCAGCCCCCTCGTATGTTTTGGAAGCTATCCTACCCCCGTAATTTAGCTTATCGTTAAGGGCTGCTCGACACGAGCCCTTTGTTTGATGTGATAAGAAGAGCATTGCAATTAATATTGATATAATACTAAATCCATTTTGACGTGTTTCAAATCTCACAGTTGGAGTTGTTCAG
The DNA here is from genome assembly GCA_949825065.1 of Odontocerum albicorne. Lineage (NCBI taxonomy): Eukaryota > Metazoa > Arthropoda > Insecta > Trichoptera > Odontoceridae > Odontocerum > Odontocerum albicorne. The sequence continues at coordinate 50,316,746 of OX463842.1, read as the reverse complement.
ACACATTAACAATCTAGACAGACACATCAATTTTTAGCTCTCTGTCAAACACGGAAATAAATAAATAATGTATAATTTAAACTTGGATTCACTAACTTTATTTTAATGAAACGATTTTTTTCCTTTCACGAATAAAACAACAGAATATTTAAAAATTTACTTAAATAGTGCTTTTTATAAATCACGCTTTTTAGAGGTGTAAACTTCTTCTAATAAGGTATTCGATTTTTTAAATTCTTTTATAATTATAATATATTCCGCTTTCGATGAATACAGTACAACTTGGCAATCTTTTCCAACCAACAAAATGGACATTAAACAAGCTTTAAGTGAAAAACCAGAACAAAACCCATTTTTTTAAATCTAGGTATTTATGGTTATCGAATCCACTAACCTCAGGCATTTGTTCAACTGAGCCAATCAGTCCGTCGTAATTGTGTTATAAATTAAAAATTATTTTAACTCGAAAAACCCTTTTTCAATTCTTTCATCATACGATATTTTAAATTTTTCATATTGAATTCCGAATCTTAAATGATCGAATCAAATTTATTTAGTTATTCTTAGCCAACTAAAAAACGGTGTTGTTTTATCCTTTTGTTGGGTTAGATGAAGAAGAACACTGTGTGATGGTTTGGGCATATACGAGTAAAATGAATTAACAAAGAAAGACAAATAAAACATATATACAGTGCAAATGAGAGTGGAAAGCGTGGTAAAGAAAGATCAAGGAAAGCATGGTTGGATCAAGATAATATATTTTGATAGAATGAAGCATAAAAGTCAGAAATCATAATCGTATAAGTTATATGAGCGTGGTATTACCACGGTGGTGTTACACCATTATAAAAGCGTGGTAAAGAAAGATCAAGGAAAGCATGGTTGGATCATGATAAAATATTTTGATAGAAGGGAGCGTAAAAGTCAGAAAAATCGTAGAAGTTATATGAGAAGGTGTACTGATGTAGGGAGAGGCGAAATAGGCGGTGATTTTATATATGTATGTATACCTAATATAATGAATTTTGCTTCCGAAATGAAATTTATTATTTTTATGAATATTGTCCACTTAAAGGTTTATTTAAACTAACTCCTGACAATTCAATTTTAATGTATTGCATTTTTTTAAAGCTTCGTTTATTCTAAAGCTTTCTGAATATAATAAAACTTTTCATACAATTTTTATTTTTATAGTTTGAACATTATTATTTGATTGCATAAAAATATAAGTTACTCTTTTAAGGTTGGTCTCCACTGTTGATGAGACAAATAAATAAAACGGTATCAGCCTTGTCTGTATTTCCTTGATGATGAGGTGAACACCTTAAAACCGGTAGGTTTACACAATTACGTCAAGTGAAATAAACAGTGTTTTGCTAAAAAAGTTACAATAAAACATATCAGTGTGTGCTTTACAAAATTGTTTACATTATAAGGGAAATAACATGCGATTTTTAGATCGTCTCTAGTAGGAGCCTTAAGTGTGCAGCGAATGATTTTTTTATATTATTATTATATTTTAGAAGTCCTTTATAAGGAATTTGAGAAGATCTCTCTCCGTGGTTGCAGTCCTAAGACTGGTTTGCAGCAATTTCAACTCTTCTCCTCCATTCCCCCCTGTCCTGTGCGGCTCTTTTTAAATCTGTATATGTTGAGCAGCGCACGTCCACCAACAGGTCCTCCAGGTACTCTCGGCGTGGGCGTCCCCTAGAGTTTATCCCCTCGGTCATACCCTCCATTATGGCATGCAAGAGGCCCTCTTGTCGTATTATATGACCGATCCATCTTGCACGCCTTTCGGACAGGATCCTAAGCAGGTGCCTTCCTCCTTCGATTCGTTGGAGAACTTCTTCATTTGTGATGCGGTCTCTCCAGGAAATTCCTAATAGTCGATAATATAGAAGATAATATCCTTATAAAACAATTCGAGAATATATAACCATTTCAGTTAATAATGTTTTTTTTTTTTTTTTCATCACGTGCTTGAATCGTGAGCGTTGTGGTCTTGTGCTATGTCTGGAACATTATGCGATATTTATCTCCACCCTTTCTAGCTCTGAGCTACGTTGAACGCAGTGTTCAAAAAATCCCTCAACTGTTCCCGTAACCACGAGCTTATTAAACATTTCCGTGTTCCTTCTGGAAACAAACTCAGCATATATGATGATCCTTTTCTTGCATGTTGTTGCAAGTCTTAAGGGTACTGTCATTTCTTAAATAATAATAATGTTGCTGTGCCCTGCGGTCCAAGAAATACTCAGCATCCGCTTCCAGCACCACGTCTCTAAAGCATCTGTCATATTTCTCTCAGATAATTATTATTGTACTGTACTACATTTTCCTTATGAACAGTACGACCTGGCAGGATTATTGTTATGTGGTTATCTCTTCAATCCAATCAACCAAATATATGTCAAAGCGGTCTTAAGGTAAAACGACTGAATTCATTTTTCTTAAAAAAGTCCCTTGCAGTGAAAGACCAATGTTTTACCACTAAGACAATGAAGGTCGTGTTATTGAACTTAAGAAATAACCTTTTTTACCATTTTATATTTTATGACCTATTAATATAACATAGTTTATAATGTACACTAATTACTGTTTCGTGTTGTGTATTTTGCAGAATCCTAAAATATTAATATCGATACTTAAAATGCAGCAATTAAAATTGTATTTGTTTCTTTAAACCCTCATATATCATGTGTAACCAGATGTGCAACGGCCTTTAATGGACCGGATTTTGCAGCCTTAAACCGGGTTTTTGAAATAAATAAAAGGTGAAATGCGCGAAATATGCATAAAATTGGGTAAACACCTAAAAATGGGACATTGCTAATGATGGTTTATGTAAAATATAAAATTACTTAAATAATATTTTTGTTACAATATTTTTTAATTTATTCTAATACTCTTAATGTAAATATATTGTGCAAAAGTCGAACCCTTCAGAAAAGTGTTAAATAACAGTTTTAGTTAGTGTAGTAAAAATCTGATTGGAATCCCTCTTGAAAAATAATTTTGATTCCAACGGGAATCAAATCTGCAACCTTTGAACTGGAAGACAAGTGACTTACCAACTAGATTATGGAAGCCTTTTTATGTGCTGTAGTATAAGTAACGTGATATTACAAACAACGAATTCGGTGCCTACTTTAGTGGTTTTAAACCGGAAGGTTGAAACACGTGTTGCGGGGATAAATGTTATTAAAGGAATAACAAAGTGATTTACTATAAAATAAATAATACTGCGTTACACTAAGTTCAAGTTGAAACCTAAGTTAAAATAGATTTGTAAATCACATTTGACACACAAGTATTAATCTTTGCGGATAAAATAATTACTCCTGAATTTCAGCCACCTATTATTAATTTAAAAAAAACGGTGCTCTTGATATATTGTCGCAAATTTTTTGTCTTTTGTCTTCTTAAAGTAAAAATGAATGCTCATTACACGTGATGAGTATAATGGAAGGCATCATATAAAGTAGGGGATCAGTGTACTTGACGTTGTTGCCACCGGAAATAAGAATGATTAATAAATGTATTGCAAAAGAGGATATTACAAGTTACACCCTGTTCCGCGATGCATTTATTATTCCCTTCTTCGGTGAAAAAATAAGGCGAACAAGTAATTAATTATATTTTTCTTAATTCTCGACCCAGACTTCATTTTGAAAGTGACCGTAGTTCACTGAATCCTTGAGATTTACGACGCTCCTTCAGTGCGGGAAAATGGGGTAGGAAAGGCTGTATAGTATGGATGGCAGCAGGGAAGGCTGCCCGCAGATAGATGCCCGTGCGGTCAACACAATTTCCCTGCGTGCGGCGGCCGCAGCGCTTTCCCCTCGCAGCCTGACATTCGGGATACCTTCGTCAGATTAAATTAACGCTACACCACGGACGTAAATGTTCAACTTTTGGTTAATGACTAAAAAGTTCATTATATAATTAGTTTCATTTGATAGTGGTGCGCCCAGCTAAACTGGAGCATTTATTTTAAGGTTTTTGTTGAAAAGCTATTTATTTATTGACAAAATTATTGACACTTTAAATGTCTTTTACATATCGCAGTAACAGCTATAAAACAAAAGGAATCAAGAAACAAAAAAAATTAAAAAATCAGGAAATATATCTTTCAAAATACAGAAAAAAACGGAAATTAAAAAATCAAAGGCTTAAACTTAAAATTTGTGGAATCCCATATTATAATGTTAAACAATAAATAACTTCGTTATTCTATTAATTACGAGTACATTAATCCCTACTACACGTGTTTTTACCTCCTAAATCGAGTTTTTTTTCAGGTGGGCATCATTCCGCCTAAATATAGCCTCGGGATAGGAGGTAACAGCACTTATAGCAGGAATTAATGTAATCAGTGGCATAACAAAATAATTTGTCGTTAAATATTCTAATGAAAATAGTTAAATTCAGTCAACAGTACAAGATTTGGGAAAGAAAAAATAAAATCTCTTTCCAAGATGACATAATTATAGGGCAATTTGAAAAAAAAATTAATACTGTATTTGATGTTTAGGCAGTATTAAGTTAATTGCGATATTTTAGGGAATGTCCCTTAAAGGTATATGATGATTATGATTATTGATAAATAAATAAAACACGTTAAATCGCAATGCGGAAAGAGAGAGTGAATAGTTTATTTTGATAGTACGTAGGTATTTATAACATTTCAGTATGGGCGCGGGAGTGCGCTCGCGATATGCTTCTATCTCGCTTCTGTGAATGCAGAAATGGTCAATTGTAGTATTGTAGGTAACAATCTATTTACGGAACCTGCGAGACAGCGTGGTGCGTTCTCTCTCTAGTGTGTAGTGCGGTCCGCTCGCTACGGGAGGACTGGCCGGCGGGTGATCTTTGGACTTGAATGGCCGGCGTATGAACTTCGGACTGTTTATTTAAATTTGTCGAGGAATGCGAATCTCATCAGTCATTGACCGTATGTATGCGACAATATTCCGCGACGACCGTGGATCCCTACAATATTATTAAGACGAAGAATGATCTTTAAAACATAAACCAATGTAATTTATGGTTCGTATTTATTAAACAATTAACTAGTCCCATCTGACCTATATAAGACTTTCCACTGTCCACTTAATATCAAGAAAGGTTTCTTTGTAGTTCGTCTTCCCTTGGTGAGTTTTCTGTAGTTTTCTTACCAAACATATTTTTCAAAACATACGCAAATGCAAGGAAGTACCTAATCTAATGGCTGCAGCCACTACCTTCGTTCATTTTTATTTTGTATTATTTTTAATCTGTCAGTAAAAGTGGAGAGGAGAGTTTGCTCTCTAAAAAGCGCTTTTAAAATGATCCTTTTATAACCATTATTATCTCTTCCTTTTCCATCAATTTTTTATTGGTATGATGATGAACACGCTGAAGTTCCCAACCTTCGCGGGCTGCCGACTCTTTATCTGATAGGTGACTGCAAGGTTTAAATGGATGACGTTTTCCTTAACAAGAATAAAAACTTTCCTCGATTGATGATATTTTAGGTTACAAAAAATTATAATAAACTCTACCCTTTTGTTTTATGAATAAATATTAAGAGTAACATGAAAATACAAATATATTTTTCCATAGAACAAAATTGGTCGGTTAAATTATTCGTAAAATTTATTTTGTCCGATCGCAATGGTCCTCTTTTATAACATAGTCAGTGAAATATCTGCAGTTGTTCTATATATCAATTTAATGTGATATTGTTAGTAATACATAAAGAAATTGCATCTTTCTTTCGAAAATTTTAAAGGCATTCATTTTTTAAAGACATAGATGTAACTTAAAGCTTGTCTTATTTTTTTAAGGATTAGTGTGACCAAAGTCAGTGGTATCCTTATTTTTTGGAATACTAGACGGGAAATAAATGCCTGTTTTATTTTAGGGAAGTTGTAGCACAGTGAGAGGCTCAAACTGCAATCCAGCATGTTACGAGTATAACGCGGCCATACACCTTATATATCTCTGGTGACCAAAGTTAGAATATAGCCGTACCTGGACATCACAAAGTCAATGTAACCTATCGAACCGAAGATTTTCTGATGCAAGGCCCCACGTAGTTCCCTTCTAAAATTAGAGACGCTACGTGCGTAGCAGTATCCCAAAATGTGGTTAGCGAATTGATCTAAAACCAAAATGGTGAACATTAACCCTCCCTGTCCTGTGATGTGTAACTAGTACACATTGCTTCTAGAAACTTTCATATATCTATAAATACTGGGTTCAGATTTTAGGTATTCCTCCGTAATATATTTACGCATTGAATAAATTTTTTTTTAATAATAATTATCACTTATCGGCCACACCAGAGATATTTTGTGAAAATCGGGAATAAATTCACCAATACAATCAAACGTGTGTGAGTGTGTGACGTAGGTATATTAATTCTAAAAAAAACGGTATGGTTGAGGAAACGACGCTATTCACGTCTCACTTTCACTCTACTTCGGTATATGGGAACGCAAGAAATAGAATCTTAGTTCGCTTGCTTCTCTCGCTCAGTAGCCAGTGGGCTTTCGTTCGAGGTGGTCGCTTTACCCGTTTTGTGAACGTCGTCCGATGTTTTTTTTTTTTATTTTTTCAGCAATTAAATTTCAATTATTATCACTTTTGACTTCAAATTTAATTAATTTAAGCGATTGAATATGAATAATCTTATTTTTTCGATTTAAAATCGCTCTTTTTTACGTGTGTATTTAATACATAGCACCGGAACGGGCGGATTTTTTTAATCACAGGAAGGGAAAGGTTAAACAAAATTGAAAAGATAAAGTTTTGTTCACATAATCTGCAATAAAAACTAAACACAATAGTAATTGGATTGTTTCTGTAGGCGCCGCATGATCGAACAATTTCTATAAGCTAGCTATTCGAGAACAGCACTCCGGACAGGGCATTAAGATCTCATTGTCCGGAATATTCGGAATCGCACCATTAAGTGAATGTACTGCTGGCGAGGGAATGAATAAGTCTTCATTCCGGCTTTCTCCAATATGGAAAACCGACCTTTTCTTAAGCTTATAATTCATGGGAATTGCTTGTCGACCCAATTTTATAATATTTTAAATTTTCTTACATATAAAATTAACTAATAGCTGTTTCCGTTTAAAATTGATATCATCCGTACCCTAATTGGTAAAAGGCTTCACTTTCACTCTGAAGTTTTGAATTCGATTCTCAAAGGTACTCGATAAAAAAGAATTCTAGTAAATCACATATGCTAGTGTTGCTGTCTCTTCACGTGCGGAGTAGTATTGTCAACATGTGCGAAGACGAACCGGAAGTTTTCTGCATGCTCGAGTGATTATATAGCTGAAGGTTCGATTAGCCTTTCTCTTCCGGTGCTAAAAAAAATCACGCGTTCCTGTGCTGTGTATTTAATGCAAATCAATACACAGGTAAAAATGAGCGATTTAAAATCGAAAAAATAATAATATTCATAGCCAATCGCTTAAATTAGATAAATATGAAGTCAAAAGTGATAACAATTGAAATTTTATTTTAAAATATGAAAAAACATCGGCCGACGTTCACAAAACGGGCGCAGAGACCACCTCGTATGAATGCCCGCGAGCTACTGAGATGGGACTCGGAATACTAACACTGTGTATGTTATACCTCGAAGGAAGAAACAACTATTTTTTGCGTTCCCATATACCGAAGAAAAGTGAGAGTGAGACGTGAATAGCGTCGCTTTCTCACCCACAACGTTTTTTTTAGAATTAATATACCTACGTCACACACTGGCACACGTTTGATTGTATTGGTGAATTTATTCCCGATTTTCACAAAATATATCTGATTTATTTATTATTTATTTATTTATTTGTGGCCGATAAGTGCTAATTATTAATAATATTATTTTTGTATTAATAATATTAGTGGCTATCGGGCATCCATTTGAGGTGGTCATTTCGCCCGTTTTGTGAACGTCGGCCAATGTTTTTTTTTTATGTTAAATTTCAATTACTATCACTTATGACTTCAAATTTAATTAATTTAAGCGATTGGCTATGAATATTCTTATTTTTCTGATTTTAAATCGCTCATTTTTACATGTGTATTGATGTGTATTGAATACACAGCACCGGAACGCGCGGATTTTTTTGGCACAGGATGGGAAAGGTTAAACTTTCACAATGTTAATGCCTTGACTCGAAATAATATATGTTAACTGATTCATGTTAATTTATTAAATGTCTTGGTTTTAAATTTGTGAAACTCAATATTAGAATATTTAACAATAAATTACTTTGTTATTCCAAAAATTATATTTTTTATGCATTCAACAATATATGTGCAAAGGATTTTTTTAAGAGGTACATTATTTTGTTATGTGTTACTTTTTATCAAGCTTAACAGCTTACTGACGTTTGTAAGTTAATTAGGTCAAAAATAGTTAAAAAATATTTATTAAAACTAAATTAATTAACAACTCAGATTATTTTTAAACAACAACAACATATTTGATTTGTATTTAATAACCAAATAATTATGAAGTAGCTGTTGTATGCCATGTTTTTTTTAGTCAATTTTGATATTGAAATTGACGGACACTCATTTGTGTATTACTAAAGTAAATCCACCCATTGAACGAGAAAAATACATTTGATTTTATTTTTAGAGTGTGTTTGAACATAAAAACAGTATTCAAACAGAGAGTATCACAAAATAAGTTGCTTTGTATGTCTATCTAGGTCCATCTCGATGTATAAGAAAAGCTAAATAAACAACAATCAAAACGATTTCCCTCAACAAAAACACACTTAAATTGGGAACATAAAAATGTAAGAGAGAAGGCGCCTCCATTATAGGGAAAAACGTGTGTTATGAATCCACATTTAGTGTTGTTATACCCGAAAAGCTTTCGATGCTTATTTTCTTTTATGCCTTATTTTAGATGGGAATTCTCTGCGTCCGCAATATTAGTGGTTATTTGTATGTTTTTCCAGTTTAGCAATCACATATTTTTCTTCTTAAGCATTTAAGTTAATTTATGATTTGTACAAAGTTTGTGAAATCAAAATGAAACAGTTTTTTTATGAATAGAGCTGAAACGGGCAACGACATTCGTGGCCTAGTCGATAAGTACATTGTGTCTTTCAAATTTGTATCTGAGAGATGCTGCTTCCCAGAGGAGTTATAACTTTAAGGCCAGTTTCTTTTACATTTATTAAATTAATTCTTTCAAATTGATACAAAAGGGGAGGGTATTACGATAAAGATTTTGCTATTGCTGGTCCTGTAGCGTGAAATGATCTACCACTTAGTGTTTGCGATATAGGTGGCGTGTGTAGCTTAAGGAAGCACTTTAAGACCACATGGAATGTATTATTACATCTTTTGCCCAAAGGCAAAATGCTTATTTAGCTCCCATAACATACAATGGGGGGCCGAATACAATGAAGGTAAAGGGAGGAAAACCATTTAGGCAGTCGATCGGAGTATGGTTGTTATTGCGACAGGTGTTTGAGTACTTGGGATTGCAAGAGGAATGACTTGTGGAAGAAGTTTGTGTGTGGTGTTTTTTGTTGTTTTATATTTATATTTTTACACATATGTATTTTTTTGTTTGTTTTATGTTTGTGTACGGTATATTGTGGGATGAATGTTTTGGTCTGTCTGGAGTGATGAAGTGTGAGGAGTTTGATTTCGCGTGATGTACGAGTATACATATGCAATCGAGTGTCACTGTTTGTCAGGTTGATGAGAATGTGCAACGGGGTTTTATGTAATCGAAAATTATTTCAAACATTATTTAAAAAAAAATCTGGAAATAATATTTTTTGAAAAATTTATTCAAAATGGTATTGCATTATATTCCAACCTAAAGGATACAAGTACATGAAAGTATTTACCCACTCGTCGGCATTTAGAACTGTGAAAAGCATTAGTGAATCTTTGGAGGGTGTAGATTCTTTAGGCCCTATTAAATGGACTTCGGCCTGCGACCCGGCATCGGGCCCCCAGAGGGTCTCAAAAGGCTTACAGGGGAGAAATTCTTTAGCCCTGCAAATCCTGTTCCCGTATCCATTCCAAACATTTAAGATTGTATTATGCTTGTGTTGAAATATACGTCAATGTTTTGGACAATTGTTTTAGGACAGAGTCTTAAGAACAAATTAAAGTCACATTATATCTGACCGGCTTTGGGGGACTTTATTTTTGAATTTGTGATATTTAGTTCCCTATAACCTTTTTAGATACTTAACCTATTATTTTAAAACATAAATATTTTGACAAACACCATTGTTTATATCAGTGGACTCACAATGCTCAGCGTCTCTTCTAAGACAGCTGACTTATGTCTCATTTTTAAGTAACATAATTTGCCTTGAAGTGCTCACTAAAACTAAAAATGTTTCCTATATTTATCATACTTATAAGCAGAATGCCATTCTACACCACAGGACCAGCAACGGTAGAACAACCTTGTTACAATATCCTACTATATTGAATTGATTCGAAACAATCTAGTTCAAACATTCGATGAAGATGAAATTCACCACAAAGGTCAATTACTCTCCGAAGGTATTCCACAAGACAGGACAAGAACTGTAAAACTTTGACCATTATGTTATACTCCACCTTATTGGGTCCATTCAGAACAATCAATTTATTAGATGAAGCTAAAATAAATCACAAAGGTTCTCTCTCAAGAAGCATCTCTCAGACAGATTTTCAAAGATATAATGGAGACATACCATTAAGGGACTTGAATACAAAGATACAAAGTTTAAAATTAATCGTTCGCAACACTTGTGTCAATTTAGTCTTTTTAGAAGCTGAATAATATAACAATATTTATGAACACTATTTATCAACCTAGAAGCTGCGTCGAAAACATATTCTTTAAGAATTCTTTATTTGTATGTTTTGAGAGAGAAAATCTTAAAAGGAGACTACTAGTTATCCTTAAACTGTAGTGCCCATCCTTTACACTTGGCACGTGCCACGAGGCTGTGATATTTGTACCATTTCCCAGAGTATTGCAGAACTTGACAGTGATTACTTTTGCTTGATTTGAAAGTAAACATGTTTATCTCGCAATTATCCTCGTTTTATTCTGATAAGGATACGGTAACCATACTTCATTATTTATTTAAATTCAAAGGATTAAATTAAACCACATTTATTTATTTTGTTATTTAACACATTTATTGCAAATACAATCTGGCAGGCTTATGACCAGGCGGCTATCTCTTCCAGCCAACTAGACAAAAGTAAATTAAGCAATTTACGTGGTCGCATAAATCATTAAAATGTATATCCATCCCCACGAAATCCATAAACACATACGTGAGCATATGCCCACGAATCCCACAAAGACGGACAATTACCCGATTATTATTTTTCATATAAAGTGAGATATCATCAATCATAAGAAAAATCAGGAGTGAAACATGTTATTTTACTGACTAGAAATTAAGAGTTTTTTCAGTCGCTGATTAAAGCATACCAAGGACATAATATTTTCTACTAATCTTTATAGTAAAGCGTGCGATTGATCGTGTTATAATTGTGTGTGGTGTGTTTACTAAGTGAATTTCTATCAGAAACCGAATCCATATGAAGGAAACACGGCTAAAAACAAAGATAATATAAATATAAATGCAACGAAATCAAATTGGCAGTAGGCAAGGCACATACTATGCGTATCCAGAAAGTAAGTGTACTGAGGCTCTCACGACCGGATGGATTTTATTTTCGACATGTTGGCTACACTTCCGTGTAGCCTAACCCTTCTCCTCCGCAACGAGACCGGTTCGAGGTCAGTACGTTGAGAAGTGTCGACGCGACAACACGTTTCGTGAAAAATGTCAATTCAATCTCCCACCAAGTGCGAAATACGCGGCTTCATCCGTTATCTCGTTTGGAAGGGAAAACCTCCGGTTGAGGTTTGTCATGAGGTAAAAACTGCATATGGTGAGAAAGCTATGAATCGTACGAGTGTATACAAGTGGTGTCGCGAGCTTAAAACGGTCACGTCACACCTCTTCACCCTCCGCCAAAAAGTTCAAAACCACAATGTCAGCCAAGAAAATCATGGCATCCGTGTTTTGGGACTGTCAAGGCATAATTTCAATTGAATATATGCCTCAAGGGGAGACCATCAACTCTGCGACATACTGTAAGACCTTAAAAAAAATGCGGAGGGTGATTCAAAACAAGAGCAGAGGCATGCTGACAAAGGGAGTCTGCCTGCTGCACGACAATGCCAGACCACTCACGGCCAACGCCACGAAGGAACTGCTCGCCTCGTTTAAATGGGATGTCCTGAACCATCCCGCGCATTCCCCTGACCTAACACCTTCAAATTACTATCTCTTTACCTCCCTGAAGCTGCACATGGGTGGAAAAAGGTTTTTAACCGAAGAGGAGGTAAAGCAGGAGGTGGAGAAGTGGATGGAGGGGTTGGCGGGAAACTACTTCGAGGAAGGCATCAAAAAGTTGATACCCCGCTTCACCACCTGCATTGAGAGGAATGGCAACTATGTCGAAAAATAGCTTACATATGTACTACGGTAACCACGTAATTTTTTTGTTTAAATAAAAAAAATTGTAACCTATAAAAATTCAGTACACTTACTTTCTGGATATGCCTCGTATATTCAGTGTTAAAAAAAAAAGGTAGACGAAGCTCACTTTTTGTCAAGCTTTTTATTAAAGAAAATCGTATTCAAATACCATTATGTCAAATCTAAAGTTAAACAGATAAATCAAAATCTACAAATGAAGAATAAATATAAAATAAAATTTTAAAAACATTATATAATTGAATATTTTAATAGAGCGTGGAGAAAAAGAGAGAGGGGGAGGCCCCCACCGAATCCGCTCTTAGGACCGACGGCCACCTATCAGGTTTTTTACACGTGCATTGATGTGTATTGAATACACAACAACGGAACGCGCGGATTTTTTTAGCACAGGAAGGGAAAGGTTAATAAACCTTCCGCTTCAAGCCGTCACATGTTGAGTTGACGCCGTGTCGAGATTCAATTCTCGATGTTTTTTTTTTTTATTAAACAAATTAAATTATTGTACGAACATTTGTTAAGGCTATATCTATATACATATTTATAACTTAACTAATCTTAATTATATGTTATAATTTATGAACTTACTTAATTTTATTTTCCTACATATCATTTTATTTTATTTATTCAATCTTAATATATGAGATCTTAGAAATAATTAACACCTACATACTACTTATAACTAGATAACAATTCTTACACTAATTATTTAGCAAAAACAAGTGCACTCGTTCAGGCTACTTGTATTCCATCACATTCACTCAGACCTTGGTCGTCCCGGCTAATACTGAAGGTGGACTAGTCAGGCAACAGATAATGCTTCGGGAGCTTGTGCTTATAACGGAAGGGTAGGTCGGATTTACTCTCGTAAGCCCCCAGGGCAGCAACTAAGGGATTGCTGTGATTTTGTTGGCTTTTATAGAACTTCACGGTCCAAGCGAGGATGTGGTGTTGTAGGGTTTCTTCTCGCTGTTCGGCGTGAAGTCGGGTAAGATTTGTTCTGGGATGGGTGTTAAAAGATATCTTGAATGCCTTGTTCTGCACTCTCTGGAGTTTCAGGTGATCCGTGTTGCTCACACTACTCAAGATAGGACGAATAAGGGTTTTATAGAGGAGCTTATTTTTGGGAGACGCAGCTTTGCTTTTCATCGAAAAGTAAAGCTGCGTCGATGAAATATCGAACTTATTTTATTTAGGCCTGTTTGCCTAGGTACATTTAGGCCTGTTTTTTTACTTCTTTAAAATAGCTGCATTACATTTTAAGCACTCGAAGTCTTATAAAACAGTTCTATATCATTCCATAAAACCACAAAAAGAGTTTGATTGAGGACACCCTACAAAATAAGAAGTTGCCCCCACGGGACGTCGGCGTCGCGATGCCTTGCCCTCGAGGCGTCCCGCCGTCTTATCTGAATCGGCATCTTATCCGCTCACCCTCCAGTCTCTATCCTTGCCAGTTGCCAGCCGCCCTGGACCGCGGCGCACACTTATCGGATTTACTATGGGAAATTAGTTTCATATTGAGCGGGTGAATCAGTGGATCAAAGAATTATTCGTATCACCACATTTTTTTAATTCGTTTGCATTTTTTATTTAGTATAGAGAATACAGATCGGAAGAAGACAACTTTTTTGACTTGATGTCACTTTTCTTAGATACACGACAACTCTCGCACACATCTAATGCGTGAGAAAACTGTTACCAAACGAACTTTTTTACTGGACTAGTACCCTTTTTTTATTTTTTGAAAATTTCGCGTAAAGTCTAGCATTTTACCAACTAGACTAAAATTATATAGAATTATACACATCAATCAATTAACCGTTCGTTTATTTAATTTATTTTAGAATAAAAACATTATTTTAGTGCCAACTAAGATTTATGAAAGAGAAATATGGACGTGGAGAAAGATTTTAAGGAGCTAAATAAATGCTGTACGGTGAATAGAGAAAGACTTTATATAACAAATATATAGAGCGAAGGTAAGTGAAAGTCATGATTAAGGAAGATCAAGGAAATTATGGTCGGATCAAGTGAATGATATTTTGAGAGGATACTTAACAAATTAAGAGAAATCGTAAGAGTTGTGTTAGAAGGTGTATGGATTTAACAACAACTAAGGATGCTTATAGATATTGGAAAGTCCTCTTTGACTACCTTGACAGGGAAATGACGTAATTGTATGTCTGGATGTTATAAACATTATAAATGGGGTGGTTTAATGTATATGATATATATTTTTCATTTTATAAAAAACTTGTTCAGAACGTTTTTTAATTGTTTAAAACATATAAAAATATATCTGCAATAAAAATAGAAAACTAGAATTTATAGTGCCGGACTGTAAACTGACTAAGATGGAGAATTTAATAGCTCTCTGAGTATTAATATGATGAAATACGTGTAAAACAAAGCTCATATTATGTCTGTAAATATTGAAAAAATATTACAAGAAGATTTTATATAATATAAGAAAGTATATAATAATTCCATAATTTATCTTAATATAGAACTTACCAGCTGATGAAGACTCACAACTTCCTCTGTAGCTTTCTGTTTGCCAACCCTCGAATCAAGGAGGTCAGAGGGCTGATTTTAGGGGAGTTTGCTTATTTGTTTACCCTCCATTCCTGCAGCAGGTCACGTGCCTGCAAGAGATAAGGAAACTATCTAATGACCGGCTGTAACTAGACCGATACTAATATCGTCGTACTATTATGACTACTGTCAAAATTATTTTATTTCAACTGCGAATTTGGTTAGAACCTGAAAATTTCCCCATCGTTTTATATTTTTAAGAAGAAAGTAATGTTGGATGATGTAGGATGTCAGTTTACTGATTTATTATCAAGATTTTTTGAAAAGGTCGTATTATATATGTGAAATACGAGGGTCATCCAGAAAGTAAGGTTACAGCATTTATGTAGGATCGAAAAATGCTTGTATTTAATTGAAATCCACAGGATACTTCAAAAATATGTTAAACTATTTTTTAATCTAATCGTCGTCGAGATCAAGACATTTCTGTAGTCGGGGCACCAGCTTTTGTATGCCAGTGTCATATACCTTCGCCGCCAGCTCTTTCAGCCACTTCTTCACAGCTTCCTTGACCTCCTGATCATTGAAATTGTTGGGGTGTAGTAACACACCCACGTCTCATCCCCCGTCACGATAGAGTCCAGAAAAGCTTCTCCCTCCTGTGTAAAACGATTAAAAAATTCACGCGCGGTGGTCACGTGATGTTGACGGTGCTCCGGTGTAGGCATTCTGGGCACCCATCTCGCACACAACTTCTTGTAACCAAGTTTTTCCGACACAATATCACCAAGAAAACTTTGAAAAATGTCAGAAAATTCTTTGTGAAGGTAGTCAAGCGTCACACGGCGGTCATTTCGCATTTGTTCTTCAATTTTTTGCACAAATTCGTCAGAAATCCCTGCCTTGCGTATCAGTATGGCCTTCTCTGAACAAAATTACCCACTTCGTGACATGTTGCCGACTCATAACATCACTACCATAAACTTCCACGAGCTTCCGATGGATATTTGCGGCGGTATTGTTCTGCAAAGTAAAAAAACAGATGACCGCGCGGGTCTCGCACGGACGAGAAATGGCGGGAGGGCGCGACGACCTCTCAATCGGAAGAATTTACTGTGATTGAACAAAATGGCCGACAAACACGTGGGACCAAACAAACTGACCGTTAGAATCCCCCCTACACGCCAGGTGCAGCAACTTTGAAACAAAAAATTTCCCCCGGCCTCAGGAGCCCTTGTAACTTTAGTTTCTGGATGACCCTCGTATTTACGCGTATATACAGGTTATCGTAAAAAATGTATTCAGACGGGTGTGGCAAAAAAATATATTCGCACTTTAATAGATAGTTACTTGATGATTTTTTTGTTTGTTTTAGATTTAACCGTTGAGATATAATGGCTGAAATCTAATGTCTGATATAATGGCTGATATCCTTAACTGTGCGGCGGCACAGTTAAGGATATTATATAATAGAGACAGTATGTGAATTTGGCGTCTATTTCTAACATTCAACCAGTTCAATGCCTTCTGGTATGAAGTTATATGATCGTACTTTCGTAGGTTGAAAATAAATCTTAGACACACATTTTAATATGTAAACAAAAAATAAAAACTTCCCTCATTGATGTTGTGATAAATAACATACATTTATAGTATAACCCTGGCGAGGCTGCCAACCGCGAGGAAGGGTGATTTCTTATCAAAGATACAAAGCTTGCACGCAGTTCTTCTAATGCCAACGAGA
Organism: Odontocerum albicorne; assembly: GCA_949825065.1. Lineage (NCBI taxonomy): Eukaryota > Metazoa > Arthropoda > Insecta > Trichoptera > Odontoceridae > Odontocerum > Odontocerum albicorne. Next base: position 50,299,904 of record OX463842.1, on the reverse strand, counting down.
GATGAACTCGAGGAGAAAATCCCCTGGAGACCTCTTATTAGTCTCGATCGGAACCGTTTGTGATTAGCATAATTTTGTCATTGCTTATCTCAGCTATGGACAGAATCATGCCGCCAGATATGATATATCAGGGCTATGAACCGCATACTACTAAAATGAGACATTTCACCATGAATATTTATTTGCAATACTTTCTTCGCGGAAAGTTTCTTCTCATAACGATTCTTTTAATATTGTATATTCAATATAGTGTTGTTCTGGGTGGCTTCAGTGTTGAGCAAGAGAGGAAATTTGTTTACTTAGGCAGCAGAGTATCCCAAGATGGCCGATCAAAGGCAGAAATAATCAGTAGGGTCCAACAGGCAAGAGTTTATTTTAACAAGAAATCCAAGATATTTGAATCTTCTAGCATTGATATCAATGTTACGAAGAATTTAGTGAAAACTCTTATCTGGAATGTGCTGCAGTATGGCTGCGAAACATGGACCATCAGCTAGAGCGAGTCCGGGCGTCTGGCTGTCTTTGAGATGTGGTGCTACAGGCGCATATAGTAGCCAGGGTCCATTGATCAGATCACATCCGAAACGACGAGGTATTGAGTGGGGTCAGAGAAACAAGGCAGCTCCTAAATTGAGTTGCCCAACAACGATCTAGTTGGATAGGCCATAACATTAGACATCCAGGCCTGCTCCTTACCATCGTCGAGGGAATGATTGAGGGCAATAACCATAGAGGCCGCCCTAGATATAGCTACATGGACCGGGTGATCCGGGATATGCGCTGTGGCAGCTACCAGGAGATGAAGAGACTGGCGGATGGCAGAGATGAGTGGAGGGATCGAGTTATGGTGCAGACCAATCTTAGAATTATAACCCAGAAAAAAAAAAAAATATATATATATATATATATAACATATACTCGTATATATTGTTTTTTTTTTCTTTTCACGCGTCATTCTGATGACCTATTTAGAATAAAAAGTACAATTTAAATCTAATTATTTTAAATTTAAGTAAAAATTCAACATTGTAAGAAATTAAAATAAGTATAAAAACCTCTGTGCATTTAAAACGTTTGTGTTAATATTCGGAGTTTGTATTTCCGGTTTGATTTCCGTGGATATCCAAATTTTGTAAAAAGGTTTCCTTCGTATATTCCTCTTTCAACGTGTACTGTTTTACAAAATCAATATCAAATATTTCAAAAAGAAATCCAAGCGTTATAATATTTTAATTAAAATAAAAAAACAATGTTAAAAGGTTTCCTATGTTCTTTTTAAAGTTATACTACAACAATGAAATATTCATAAACTAAATTTTAATCATTTCAAAAACAAATCCAAACTGTAGGTTTTTGTTGATAAAATAAGTATTTGTATAATTCAAAATCATTGTTAATTAAATTGGTAAAAGACAAAACCTAGACGTTCGGTAAGTAGATAAATACTGTCGCTATTGTATAATATCCTTAACTATCCCGCCACCCTCTCTTATCTCACCGAGAATATTCAGCGTCTTTCCAATCATGGATTAGCGCTACGCTCAAACAGATATTGTTTATTGGCCTTTCCAGTTCACCGCTCCTCTTTCTTTACGTCGTCCTTTACTGTCCATGCAGTGAGACTCTGGAATCAGTTACAAACTAATATAAGACTCGCTTCGTCCTTGGCATGCTTTAAAAAGCGACTGAAAAACCTTTTAATTTCTAGTCAGTAAAATAACGTGTTTCATTCTTGATTTTTTTTCCTTTCCTCTCCACCATCCCTTCCTTTCCTTTTGATTGATGATATCTCACTTTATATGAAAAATAATATTCGGGTGATTGTCCGTCTTTGTGGGATACGTGGGCATGTGCTCACGTATATTTTTATGGATTTCGTGGGGATGGATAGTCATTTGAATGATTTATGCGACCACGTAACTTGCTTCATTTACTTTTGTCTGGTTGGTTGGAAGAGATTGCCGCCTGGCAATGAACCCGCCAGATTGTATTTGCAATAAAAGTGTTAAATAAATAAATAAAAATAAATAACGGGTAGTCAATAAAGAATAAAAATGCTTCACTATAAACAATATCTGTAAAAAAAAACGTATGTAAAATAAATACCTTGCGAAGAATCGTATTTGTAAAGAAAACGTTTCGCGAAGAACCGATATGTGAAAAGCCGGCCGAAAGGCGTTGCCGCGAAGAAATATCTTACATTCGCCAAACCATTCTCATTAGGTTATTTAGAATCGTTATACGAGTATATACATATTTGATAGATCAAATATACTTGAATTTATTTTTTCTTATTATGTCATTATTCGATAACAACTTGTTTGTTTGTATATGAAATAAATTTGTATAATGTTCCAAATAAATATGATTACAAATTTATTCACGATTTTTGTACTAATTGGATTAAAAATCGAAAGATTTATGGATTATGTTTTTAATTAAAAATTATGATTTAATTATTTATATCAAGACATTAATTACCAATAATAATAAAAAAAGTTCGGTGACGAAAATTACCATATAATTATCATAATTAATGTTTTTTTTATTTGTATTATATAATTTAAGATATCACATCATCAACATCCTGTCGTGAAGCTCATGGCTGATTATCGTGATTCTAATGATTGCCCTTTACGACTCCATTCCATCCATCTATGCACTCCGTAGTTCGAAGAGCAGTTGTTACAGGTAGTCATGTTGCGTCTCTCACTTGGTCAGTTCAACGTATTAAGATTTTTTTTGTGTGTCGTATTTCCAGGCTTCTAGTGACTACAAACCTTTTTAAACTGTCTCCTTGACCACGAGCAATGTGTCCGAAGAATTAGAGAATTCGTTGTAGGCATGCTGTGGACCATCTGTCGGTGACTCTCAGTTCTTGGAGAATAAAAGCATTAGTTTGCCTTGCCATCCATGGAATTTGTTACATCATTCCCGAGCATCATATTTCCATTGGATGTATTCTACGCCTTTCATTTGCTTTCAGAGTCTACGTGTCTGCGCCGTACATAAATATTGCAAAGACAAACTACTTAATCTCACTTTCATCGTGATGATGATTGTTCTTTTCTCCCATATTTTGAAATGGCATTTTTCGCCATCCCAGTTTTTTTATGCCTCACCATCGCATCCTCTATTGTTGGTGATACTGGATTGTTCCATCCATGCAGAATACTGATTTGCCATCAATAACTGGATTGTTCTGTCCATGCAGAACACTGATTTGCTATCAATAACTGGATTGTTCTGTCCATGCAGAATACTGATTTGCCATCAATAACTGGTTTGTTCTGTCCATGCAGAATACTGATTTGCCATCAATAACTGGATTGTTCTGTCCATGCAGAATACTGATTTGCCATCAATAACTGGATTTTTCTGTCCATGCAGAATACTAATCTGCCATCAATAACTGGATTGTTCTGTCCATGCAGAATACTGATTTGCCATCAATAACTGGATTGTTCTGTCCATGCAGAATACTGATTTGCCATCAATAACTGGATTGTTCTGTCCATGCATAATACTGATTTGCCATCAATAACTGGATTGTTCTGTCCATGCAAAATACTGATTTGCCATCAATAACTGGATTGTTCTGTCCATGCAGAATACTGATTTGCCATCAATAACTGGATTGTTCTGTCCATGCAGAATACTGATTTACCATCAATAACTGGATTGTTCTGTCCATGCAGAATACTGATTTGCCATCAATAACTGGATTGTTCTGTCCATGCAGAACACTGATTTGCTATCAATAACTGGATTGTTCTGTCCATTCAGAATACTGATTTGCCATCAATAACTGGATTGTTCTGTCCATGCAGAATACTGATTTGCCATCAATAACTGGATTGTTCTGTCCATGCCGAATACTGATTTGCCATCAATAACTGGATTGTTCTGTCCATGCAGAATACTGATTTGCTATCAATAACTGGATTGTTCTGTCCATTCAGAATACTGATTTTCCATCAATAACTGGATTGTTCTGTCCATGCAGAATACTGATTTGCCATCAATAACGGTCTCTTACAGATTACTAACAAGACAATTCAATAACATTGACAATGGCCGTGGTGTATTTGTTATGGTGCCTGTCACCAATTCTGGGGGTTATGGGTTCAATTCTCGTTGATCTAATTTTTTTATAGAGGTTCAGTCTAGTTTTACTCAACATTGCCAATTCAATATATTTCTGGTTGGATAGAAGATATTGGTACATAGCAGTAAGTCCTTCAGATCATATCGTGTATAAATAAAGTATAATACAATAAAACAATATTTTTGTTGTTTATCATTACTGTCCACTAATCAAAATATAGTTTCATTTTAAAATATTAATACTGAAAAAATGGTAGGAAATTTTAATACTTAAAAATTTCAAGTCTCGTTAATTTAAATTTTATGTTTTTGGCATTCTTAGTGTTGATTTCAAAGTGTGATTAATAAAATCTACATATTCGTGTTGACTGTTACTATAACATAAAAATGTATGTTTATTTTGTTTAAAACATATGTTAATATAATAAAAATTGACATTTAAAAAAAAAAAAAAATCTTTTCCTCAAATAATCTACACGTAGAGCATTTAAAAAAAATCGATATCTTCTGGTTCTGATTAATAAAGTCAGAAATTTACTCTCGAATGGCAATTCACCTAGTTATGAATAAAATAATTTATTTTATTACTTTCGTAGCGCCGTTAAATATTCGTCAGGAATCGTTTTCCCTTATCTTCTTTTCACGATTGGGCATCTTCGGAACGGAGACCCCTCCAAATCCTTTAATAGTCTCCGTTTTATGTCCTCCTTTAAGCCATGCGTGATTCATGCGTTATTGCCACACTTTTCATGCAAAAATATCCTTAAAATCCTTTATCTTTTCATATTAAATCGCCCTGCTCACGTGCTAGAGAAAAGTAAAATTATGAATCTCATAAGCTTTATCCTTTCTGAATGATTGTATTGTTCGTGTTATCTATGTTTTGCAGACTATTTTAAATAATTTTATCGTTGTTTTATCTTTTAATATACTCGTAAGTAAGTTCATAAAAGGACAACGAAACTTTTATTTCAAATTTCAATAAATGTGCGTACACACGCAAAAAGGACCCGAGATATCAAATACATAATATTAATAATATACTCTCTTCAAAGGTGCTGTAAGTCGGGATTCGGGTTTAATATAAATTTAAAAATTGTATTAGGTGTTAACATAAGTTGTGTTCGTTTTTTCCAAATTTAAAAATGAGGACCAAAAATAAAACAAAATGTTAAAGATTATACGTCATCCGAAAGAAAATTTTCTGCTCTATAAGATATTGTGTTTGACAAAATGCAATGGAAATACTCTAGTAAGGAACATATTTGCGATATATGTTACTTGTATTTTTGTTTTGTTAGTTTTCATTATTTTTTTCTTCATTCCCAAACCATTTCAGAATGCCTTTTAAATAACCCTTCTTTCCATGTGATGTGTAACTAGAACACATTGCTTCTAAAAACTTTAATAACTCTATAAATATAATAAAAACTGAGTTCAGATTTTAGGTATTCCTCCGTAATACATTTATGCATTGGATGAAAAAAATAATATTAATAATAATTAGCACTTATCGGCCACATCAGATATATTTTGTGAAAATCGGGAATAAATTTACCAATACAAACGTGTGCTAGTTCTGTGACGTAGGTATATTCATTCTAAAGACCCCTATGGGGGAGGAAGCGACGCTATTCACGTCTCACTCTCACTCTACTTCAGTATATGGGAACGCAAGATTTAGAATCTCAGTTCGCTCGATTCTCTCACTTCAGTAGCTCTCGGGCATCCATTTTAGATGGTCTCTTCGCTCGTTTTAAGAACTTCGGCCGATGTTTTTTTATGTTTTAATCAATAATATGTCGGTAATTATCATTTTTGACACCAAATTTAATAAATTTGAGCGATTGGCTATGATTATTCTTATTTTTCCGATTTTAAATCACTTATTTTTACATGTGTATTGAATACACAGCACCGGAATGGGCGAATTGTTTTAGAACAGGAAGGGAAAGGTTAAGAGAAAAGCAGTAATCTGAGAAACCGTGAGGGGAGCGCCAACTGCATGATGTGAGATACGCTAAATATTTCCGCGATGTAATATACCTTTTATGACCACCTCAAATGGATGCCCGAGAGCTACTGAAGCGAGTGAACTGAGATTATATTTCTTGCGTTCCCATATACCGAAGTAGAGTGAGAGTTAGATGTGAATAGCGCCGCTTCCTCACCCATAGCGGTTTTTTTAGAATGAATATACCTACGTCACACACTGGCACACGTTTGATTGTATTGGTGAATTTATTCCCGATTTTCACCGTGGCCGATAAATGCTAATTATTATTTATATTATTTTTTCATTCAATTCGTAAATGTATTACGGAGGAATACCTAAAATCTGAACCCAGTATTTATTATATTTATAGAGATATTAAAGTTTTTAGAAGCAATGTGTACTAGTTACAAATCACAGGGAAGGAAGGGTTAAGTGGTAGATTGCTAATAATAGCGTTGAAAATTTGTGTTGGTGGCGCTATGTGCACCAGAACAACCACCGCCTACGAGCATTTGATGAAGTCGGGTTACTTTAATCGTAACAAATCTAACCTATAATGCGAAATTACTGTCAGAATGAATAATGAATTAATTCGGGTATACCAAAAATTGGTAAATAAACAAAAACAAGCAGATATTATTTTTGTGATTATAATATCAAACTTTACATTACTGATATCCCACAATTTTTACAGCCAAAAAATTTTATTGCCGTCACAAATATTACATGTATTAAAAAATTTTTTACTTTGAATAAACACGTAACCAAACTTTCATTCTAATTAGTCAAAATTTAATATTGACTATTGCCCCTTGTCAAGTATTATTTCAGTTTTTTGAAATAAAACTCTTTTTAAACAAAAATAATGTGCAAAAAATATATTCAATTAGATTCGATAGAAAAGCTACGTTGATGTTTTTTTGTTGCTGGCAATACAGGGTACACCACTTATTTTGCTTTGTGTAATACGAATATAGTTTAGAATTATACTCAATTATACAGTCTTTAACCCTGAGAGATCGGCGCACTGCTATAGCAGTGGAAGAAATTTGTTCTACCCTTGTATTCTAAATGAATATCATTCATTTAGAATACAAGGGTACATATTCTAAAATATATTTATGTTATAAAAATATATTCAAGGGTACATATTCTAAAATATATTTATGTTGTAAAAATATATTTTTTTGTTTTTTTGTTGTTTAAAATAAATATTTATCACGAACGTCCGAATCGTAAATATATCTCAGCCTAGATAGACAATTATATTTTTTTCTCGTAGCGCTCTCAGGGTTAAAGAACGAAACGTTTTTACTGAAACTATTGTAACCTGACACAAAACATTTTGATTTTATTTTTCAAAAACTGACAACTTAAAACAGCGCAATATTTACGCCCTTCATAAACATTTTCTCTAGGTAATTTTTCCCCAAAACATGGTACGATGGAATGGCGGTGCATTGTCTGCTACGAAGCCTTTAATTTTGAATTTCACGTTTTCTATGGAAATATAATCCGCTGAATGCGCGATTGTTCTAGGGGCTGCTTTTGTGCCGGTGTATTCAGATGAAGATGAGACTCTGTACCAGCATCTGCACTTATTCCTCTATCTAAGGCGCAGCTCCCTAAAATACACATTAAATTTGAACTCAATGGGATCATGATACGACTAAATTAGCGATAAACGACCCTTTAAAAGAGGCATTTCCTTTATTAATATAAATCACTTAGCATACAAAGATTTAAACACGTGAAATATAAATGATTATCTCCGTAGCATAGTTGATAAGATGTTCGTCTTCTACTCGGAGGTTGAGGATTCAATTTTCAAGTTATTCCACTTAAAGCTTGTTTATGGACCTTTCTTGTTGGGAAAATGCCACATAGCAACTAATCATCCAGGTTCAGCTCACTACCGCCCTCTCCCTTAACTCCTTAATCCACGAGTTTGTTGACCTCTCCTCGTATAAGCATGTTCAAAATATGCACATTATTTTTTTAACCTTTCCTTCCCTGTGATGGGTATCTTCTACACGTTGCTTCTAACAACCATCAATATCTCTATAAATATAATAAATACAAGGTTAAGATTTTAGGTATTCCTCCATAATATATTTACGCATTGATTTAAAAAATAATATTAATAATAATCAGAATTTATCGACTACATCGTGGGTATTTTGTGAAGATCGGAAACAAATTCGCATTTAAACGCTGTGAGTGCCTCGACCTTGTGTCTTGACGATAGGTGAAGAGTATGCGGGAAGCGCGACACTATATTCGCATCTCACTCTTGCATACTCCACTGAATTGCGAGGAGCTCAATTGTCTCAATCGTCGCAAGCGTAAGCCACGCCGGGGTAAGCCACTACCACTCCGCGCCGCAGTAGCTTCTGGGCTTGCAAATAGATTAGACCTACGCCCGTTCCGTGAGCGTTGCCAGATGGTTTTTTAATGTTTTCAGCAAATAAATCTCAATTATTATAATTTTTAACTTCAATTATAATTAATTAAGGGGATTATCTATGAATGTTCTTATTTTTCCGATTTAAAATCGCCAATTTTTGATCGTGTACTCACTACCCAACGCCGGAGCGCGCGTTTCAATTTTAGCACCGTAAGGGAAGGGTTAAGTGTTTCTCAATTATATGAATGTTGGTGAATAAGCGTGCCTAAAATATATGCATGTTGGTATATAACTAGTATATAAGTGAGTCTTAAATATATGTAGGGTGGTGTATAAGTGTTTTCAATAACAAGGTGTAAGGTTTAAATAATAAACTGTGGATGATAAAAAAAAATTAACTATGGTATATGTTAATTAATCTGCTAATGGTATCAAAAGTGGAAACGCAAGTTTCATGTTTGAGTTGGCGAATAAGTTTAAACCATCCTATTGGCTTCGAGCATTGGAATTTATCTTATAGACAACAAAGTTTTCCTCTCAAGACTTCGCTGGCTTTATATACCTGAACGTTCGTTTTATATAGTATAAATGATTACTTAAATACAGCTCAAGGAAATTTACATACAAAATCTGACTTTGAGAGGCTTCCGTAGAAAACGGAGGCAAAGTGAAGATTAAAATAAACCTTCAAATTGATGATTTACAGAATGTTGGCTTCGGGGAGTATTCAATTTGAAATCAAAACTATTTATTTTAATAATTTATTTACATTTTAATGCAAATTGTATCACTTTATAGGATAACTGTCAAAAGTAATCTTTAACATACATGAAATAGATCGTTATGTGTCAAATAAACGAGGCGATCAATTGTTAAAATGTCAAAGGAAATCGTTAGTGCAGAAAAAAATTATATGTGATATTTTTTTTAATTAAAGTAAATTTAGACATAGCTAAACAGTGGTTAAAGTTGGATAAATGTGGCAGAAATGAGAGCATAGTGTGGAACATGTGATATAAAATGTATGCCAGAATAAGGAATGACGGTGTAAGGAAATAATGCGTATTGAAAGAAGATGCAGTGCTTAAGATGAAGAAAGGAGCTTTTTTTGTTTTTGTTTTAAAATAATATTGTAGATATGACCGACGTCATAGGTATCTTTATGCCATCGAACACTAAGATGTTTCAATCCCCATCGAATAGAAAAAATGAAAGGTTTCCATAAATAGTCTTTCTAAGTAAGGTACGAGAAATTTTGAAAGACTTAGAAAAAAATCTGTAACTCGACTAAAAATGAGAGTTTGTACGTGTATTGTTATGAATGTAGCAAAAACGCAAGGGGTATGCCATGAAGTGAGTATCTGTTCTCTATGCCTGCATTTAACAAACAACTTTTTTTTTTAAATAATTTAAACAAATTTTAACAAAATAGAAATGCGTATAATTGTTAGCCTTTTTTTGATTTTGAAGGTGATAAATGAAGATTAAATTACACATTGTTAGTAGCAAGTTGAATAAATATAAACTTTCCAGAATTAAGAAGATAAACATATATCTGCGTATGGTTGAAGCAAAATATTTGTGCGTATTAGATAAACGTAACATAGATATTTGTTCTCTATGTCATCTCCAAAATGGATAATACATATTAGTATGTTATATGTCGATCGGAGCGTGGTTGTTACTGTTATAGGATTTTGAGTACCTGGGCTTTCAGGATGAATGACGTGTGGAAAAGATTTGTGTGGGTTCTTGAGTGTGGGTTTCTTCTTGTTGTTTTAATTTTTGTTGTTTTCTATTTGTGTTTCTGTATATTTTTGTGTTAATTTTTATTCTTATGATTATGTGCGGTATTTTATGGGATAAACATTTTTGGGGGTGTTTTTGTTTTATTTTTGGTTTTACTTTTGTTTTTGTTAATATTCTTATGATTGTGTGCGGTATATTGTGGGATGAACAGGTTTGGTCTTTCTGGAGTGATGATGTGTGAAGAGTTTGATTCCGCATGATGTTTCCAGTTGTAATTGAGTGTCACTGTTTGTCAGGTTGATAAGAACGTGCAACGGGGTTTTGTTTTTGTGTAATCAAAAATCAGAAAGAAGTATCGATTTATTTTTTCATGCTGAATATGCTCAATGAGATACAGGCAAAAACCTAGTTTACTGGGGATACGATAAATGAAAGGCGATAAACCCAGATCCATTAAAATAATGTATGTCTAAATTAAATTACCTGTTGTTTTTTCGCAAATTATGTATATTTCTTGTCATGTGTTATAATAAATAAATAAATAAAATAAATATATGTTAACCTTACAAACGATTTTTTTTTAACTTTATTAAAAAATCGATTCTTTAAAAACTTAATTAAATGCGGAAAATTTTCCGAATTATTTATATGTTATGGCGGATTTCAACAAAGTTATTAAAATGCGTCGAAGGGCGAGCGAAAAGCGAACGGGATGGTTCGGCCAAGCGCTTTCAGTCAATTAGTTATGCGAGCTTTTTAAAGTGTAAGAGCTTCATAAAAACGGGACCCATGCAGTAGTCCTGTACTTAGCGTCCGCCATTGCTTTTTTTTTCTTAATACGTTTAACTCCAAGTATCTAATTTGGTATTTTAGCAATGTTGTATATCAACTAAAGGAAGAATATTGTAAGAGGTAAACAAAGTATATTTATGAGAACTTGTTTGCGTTTGAATAATTAAAAACCCATATTTTGTGAATTTCACAAATACAATATTCTTATAGAGTTTCCAGCTTAATACACTTACCGAGAATTTCGTCAGGAAAACTAAACATTAATTCATCTAAGTAAACTTCATCTTTTCCTTTGCCTTATCCTATCAATTTGGATATTTTCCCTTCATCTCTTTCAATCTTGTCAATCACTCGGGGATAGTCCAAATCTCGCCATGTCCTCCTCCACTTTCTTAACCTTTCCTTCCCTGTGTTGGGTATCTTCTACACGTTGCTTCAAATAACCATCAATATCTCTATAAATATAATAAATACAAGGTTAAGATTTTAGGTATTCCTCCATAATATATTTACGCATTGATTTAAAAAATAATATTAATAATAATCAGAATTTATCGACTACATCGTAAGTATTTTCTGAATATCGGAAACAAATTCGCATTTAAACGCTGTGAGTGCCTCGATCTTGGATCTTGACGATAGGTGAAGAGTATGCGGGAAGCGCGACACTATATTTGCATCTCACTTTTGCATACTTCACTGAATAGCGAGGAGCTCAATTGTCTCAACCTCGCAAGTGTAAGCCACGCCCGGATTAGCCACCAGCCCTGCCGCGCCGCAGTAGCTGTTGGGCTGGCAACGAGATTAGATCTACGCCCGTTCCGTGAGCGTTGCCAGATGGTTTTTTAATGTTTTCAGCAAATAAATCTCAATTTTTATAATTTTTGACTTCAATTACAATTAATTAAGGGGATTATCTATGAATGTTCTTATTTTTCCGATTTAAAATCGCAAATTTTTGATCGCGTACTCACTACCCAACACCGGAGCGCGCGTTTCAATTTTATCACCGTAAGGGAAGGGTTAAATAGGCTTAGATCTCTCACTACGTCTATTTGGGAGTCCCCAAGTCGTTACTATATTTAGCGTAGACCCTTCATCCCATTGTTGCATGTGCCCATAACCAGCATATTCTTGCTTCCTGGGTTTTATCTACTATTAGCGCCACTTTAGTTGTTTCACGAATTCATTCATTTGGGATCTCAATAAATTTAGTGACGCCCAGTAACCACCGTGGCATTCGTACCTCCGCGACATGAAGCAATTGTTCCCTTTTTTTTGTTACAAGCCAACACTCGGTTCCATGTCATTCAATCTTTATTTTTAATGTTCAGCCAAGTCTAAACTTCACTTCAGAACATCAAGGTGGGTAATAAAACACTATCATGTATTAGTTATATACTAAAAATATTTTAATTCATACTGAAAATTAAAAAAAAAAAGCTTAGTTCGGAACAATGGAATAATTTTAAAAGATAATTATTATAACAAAGCAAGCCCTTTCTTTCGCGGAATACTTCCCTCTTCTCACCAGAAACAAGGGGAAAATATTCAAATTATGTCGCAAACCTTTAGTATCATAATTGCTTGAGGAAAAATTTAATTGGGAATGCTGAAGAGTCCTCGGGGATTTCTATGAAGGCATTCTTCGACGGAAAGAATTAATATCGAGCAGAGGCTGTGATCTTTAATAAAGCGACTTACGACACGGCGAGGCTTGTTGTGCTTTGCGTTCAAAGCGGAAGAACAAGGAAATGTACATCCAGTCTTCTGTTCACTTTTATTAGGATTAATTTAAGACTTTTTAATTTTCTTTTATAAATTATACCAAAAAGATTTTAATTAAATAAGTAAGTTAACATTAAATTATAGTAATTAATTGAAATTAACTGTTTTGGTACTTTAATTGTAAAATGCTAGCTTGCTTTAAGACGATTAGCATTTAATAACAAGTGTATCCTTTTTTTATACCTTTTAACGTTTAGCGAATGTCCTTGAAGGACGAGATGATGATAGTAGTTGTTGGTAAATAAATAAAATACGTCAATTAGCAATGCGGAAAGAGAGAGTGAATGAATCAATGAATAATATTGCTGTATTTGTCGGTAAGTGGGTATTTATATATTTCAGAATGGGCGCGGGAGTGCGCCCGCAATATATTTTTATCTCGCTTCTGTGCGTGCAGAAATGGTCGATTGAAATATTGCAGACATCGCAAATAATTTTGTGGGTAGACAATTTGATGGCGAAAACGGCGAGACAGCGTGATGCGTTCTCTTTCTACTGTGGAATGTATCGTAAATAGTATTTGTGGGTAAACAATTTCAATGTTTTGGTATGCGACCTTTGGACATAAGTAGTCGTAGATAAATTTTTTTTCCTCATAATAAACTAACATTTAAATTTATTCTATTTGCAAAACAAGAAACTTCTGTTTGCGTTGGGGTAATTCTATTTTCACTTCGGTGTGGTATATTGCAGTGTTTATTTTTTATGTCATATATTTTATGTGATTTGTTTTAAGTGTCTCAAAAATCTCGATTTGTTCCTAATGTTTGGGGTAGTATTGAAAATAAAAGGTCTTTTCAGTTAGCAATATATCATATGTATCAATTACGATAATTTATTGAAGACTGACGTATTAAGTGGGATAAAAAACAGCAAACTGATGTATTTTAAATATGTTGGATAAATTGTTGATGGACTGATTAATACAACATTCACCGTAATTGTAAGTGAAAGTGAAAAGTGTGGTTGGATCAAGATAATTATATTTTGAATGTCATATAGGATAAATATCACTTTAAGCTTAAGGAACTGTCTTAGAAAACGTTTGGATCAGAGATGGCGGAGGAGGAAATGTATCGCGAGTTTGTCACTGTGTTCTCTATACCTACCTCGACAGGCAAATAATTTATAAGAATGATATAATAAATGAATAAAGACTAACAAAACAATTATAAAGTGCAAATGTGACTGGAAAGCATATGAAAGTATGGTTTGATCAAGTGAATGACATTTTGAGATAAGGTAACGTAGAAGTCAGAGAAATCGTATGAGAAGGTGTGTGGATGTGGAAAAGGCTTAGGATGTGTTGATATATGAAATTGAGGCGTCTGTCCGCTATATCTATCCCGACAGAAAAATGACGTGATGGTATGTATGTAATGACAGGAAAATGACGTGATGGTATGTATGTAATAACAGGAAAATGACGTGATAGTATGTATGTAATGACAGGAAAATTACGTGATGGTATGTATGTAATGACAGGAAAATAATGTGATGGTATGTACGAGTATGTAATGACAGGAAAATGACGTGATGATATGTATGTACTGACAGGACAATGACGTGATGGTATGTATGTAATGACAGGACAATGATGTGATGGTATGTATGTAATGATATTATAATCTGTGAAATATTTTTGTTTTCCACGTATGTTATTTTATTAAAACTAACAATAAATTTTGATGAATTTTTTTGACAGTGAGTCGACATTGAATGCAGTTTGTATTTAATTTTCATTAGTTGGCATTACATATCAATATATTTTTATTTATCTTGATGTTTGGTGAATGAGGAACCATTTATTGTATGTCCGATTTCACAATCTGTCCGGGCACTTGCTCTTATTCGCGTATGGCGTTGTACGGAGAATGGAAATGGAGTATGAAGAGCGGTAAATGTGAAAAAAAGAGAAATAATGGACTATTGCATACAGATGGAGCATGAATAGTCGAGTAGGCACTTGGGGCCCTCCAGCCCCCGCTAAAATAAATAAATCCTTCATTTTTCATACCGATATGCATGTTTATTCTCGACTCGACATCGCTTATTTCACGAAATTACGAACCAAGTCCCATCTCGAGATCACTGTTCGCTTATTCCGTGAAATTATATTTATAGTATAATTTGGGAGGAAAATGGAATAAAACACGTTTAGTACATCTATTGTTCCAGTGTTTACCACATTTATTAGATTATTAAATGAATATTAAAATGCAGATGTATGTATTGTATATTATGCATATGTGTTTATGCAATCAAATGTACATGGTTCTTACAAAATTAAAACAAAAAGCAAAATTAGTACTTTTTTATTTATTTATTTAATTAACGACACAACAGTGTCTTTATATACAAATCAACATGTGACAGGTTATACACGTACCTAAAATTATTGACAAATAATGCAAAACTTTATCTTAAACTAACATGAAGATACAAAAAGCAGCAGTAATAATAAATTACAGTCATCGTTTTAAATTGATTTAATAATCTTTAAGGTTTGTGGGAATTTTATGGATATATATTGAGATATAGAAAACACATGACCTCATTAGTAGAACGAGATGCAAGTTGCTTTGCAAAATTAAAAGCTTCATACATGTTGATGCAGGGTTACTCAACTCCAGAGGCAAAGTATTGTCCTTAATGTTTGGTTTATATTACGTTATTTATATTAATAAAGGAGAGCACAAAGTAAGTAGCTATTTCTAAATATTGTTGTGATATTCTGGCGAATACTATATATACGTATATTAAAAATATCTAAATTGTTGCAAAACTCGTTTCCAAGTCTTTGCATACGAATTATAGAGGAGTTGATTTTATAATTAGTATAACAATTTTCGGTATAAAAGGGATTGAGCTGTCTTGTGGATCTAGTGGGGATACGAAATGAAATGCTTGCGAGTAAGTGAGGTGCATCAATTACTGAGTGAATGATTTTGTATAGCAGTACTATATCGGCAGTTTTTCTTCTGTCACACACCTTCAAGAGTTTCACTGCATTTAATAAGTTGGGATAATTTCTTTGTTCATGTGGTATTCCATGTTTAAAATTTATGAATCTTAGAAATTTGTTTTGTATACGTTCTAAAGTATGTACATGAGTTGTGACCATGTTTTGATATTCTTTTTCGTGTACCGTGTCCGGTCCTCCTAACGTTGGTGATCTCTATTGAGAAAATATATGTCTAATCACACGGACATCTCTTCAATTGTGTGCATATTTGTCCATTCGCGAATATCGCGGTACCAAGACACCTTCTATCGAATCCGCGTTGATCCTTAATTTTGCCCATTGATCTTAATTTGAAGAGGTGGTATTTTGTTTCTTTCAATTCATAGTCTTGAAAGGGTTTTTAGGAATGTTGTGATCTTTAAGAGGTCTCGTTCTACACTTTCATCGATGCAGTATTTCGATGAAGTAAAAATATTCTGAGGCTTCTCGTATATCGGTTACGTTAGGGCAATCTTCAAATATCAAATTAGGTCAACCCTAAGAAAAAAACCTCTTAATAATAGTAAAATTACGGCGTTATTCAAATTTTGAATTAATTCAAATAATTTTTGACAGTAACTGGATAAATTTGTAAATAGTTTTTAAAAGACACATACATCATGTCATTTAATAAAGTTATTATTTCTAAAAGCGTTATTCGTAAAAAAAAATACGATGTTTATTTAACATTAAAAATTTTTTTACAATATATATTTATTAGAATTTTGATTTACTTTTTTTTTAAACAGGAAACGAATATTTGGAGAATGTTACGTAAAGTATTTACGAAGTTTTAGAACTTTAATATGAGGACAACATAATACGAAAGAAGTGGTTTACTCATCGAACGATTCGCATCCGTGATCACAAATACAAATTGTTATTTAAATAGGAATGCAGTTAACATATTTTAGAAATAACCCATAAATATTGGCACGTGTATGTATAACTCTGTATACAGACCATTAAAACTGATTAGCAGTTATGATTTTAATTAAAGGTTTTCCTTAATTGGACATCTTCATCAACGCTTAGTGAATATTTCATAAAAATAAAGTAATGTTTACCACGGCCATCAATAAACGTCAATGTGATAATTGACAATTTTATAAATTGCTAAAATATGCTTAAATTAAATTTTGATTTGTGATCAAATGTACCTATAATTTAAAGAGTAATATTTATGGGACAACAATGAAATATTTGATACAAAATCTCGATTTTCATGTTGAATCGAAATAATTAGAGCATTTTCTGTTCTGAAGAATATAAATGCCGGGGAAAAAATGTAACGACGAAATAAAGCAATCAACGCGTATCGCTAAATTGTTCATGTTAACAACTTTGTGTTAAAATCAAGACAGAGTGCCTCAAAACGTAAGCGATTCTAATATGATAACACTCGACAAAACATAAGCGACTCTAATATGAAAGCACTCCTCGACAAAACATAAGCGACTCTAATATGATAACACTCTACAAAACATAAGCGACTCTAATATGATAATACTCGACAAAATATAAGCCACTCTAATATGATAACATTCTACAAAACGTAAGCGACTCTAATATGATAACACTACAAAACGTGAGCGACTCTAATATGATTACACTCGACAAAACATAAGCGACTCTAAAAAAATAACACTCGACAAAACATAAGCGACTCTAATATGATAATACTCGACAAAACATAAGCGACTCTAGTTTGATAACACTCGACAAAACATAAGCGACTCTAATTTGATAACACTCGACAAAACATAAGCGACTCTAATTTGATAACACTCGATAAAACATAAGTGACTCTAATATGATAACACTCGACAAAACGTGAGCGACTCTAATATGATTACACTCGACAACACATAAGCGACTCTAATATAAGAACACTCGACAAAACATAAGCGACTCTAATATGATAACATTCGACAAAACATAAGCGACTCTAATTTGATAACACTCGACAAAACATAAGCGACTCTAATTTGATAACACTCGATAAAACATAAGTGACTCTAATATGATAACACTCGACAAAACGTGAGCGACTCTAATATGATAACACTCGACAAAACATAAGCGACTCTAATATGATAACACTCGACAAAACATAAGCGACTCTAATATGATAACATTCGACAAAACATAAGCGACTCTAATATGATAACACTCGACAAAACATAAGCGACTCTAATATGATAATACTCGACAAAACATAAGCGACTCTAATATGATAACAATCTACAAAACATAATCGACTCTAATATGATAACACTCGACAAAACATAAGCGACTCTAATATGATAACATTCGACAAAACATAAGCGACTCTAATATGATAACAATCTACAAAACATAATCGACTCTAATATGATAACACTCGACAAAACATAAGCGACTCTAATATGATAACATTCGACAAAACATAAGCGACTCTAATTTGATAACACTCGACAAAACATAAGCGACTCTAATTTGATAACACTCGATAAAACATAAGTGACTCTAATATGATAACACTCGACAAAACGTGAGCGACTCTAATATGATAACACTCGACAAAACATAAGCGACTCTAATATGATAACACTCGACAAAACATAAGCGACTCTAATATGATAACATTCGACAAAACATAAGCGACTCTAATATGATAACACTCGACAAAACATAAGCGACTCTAATATGATAATACTCGACAAAACATAAGCGACTCTAATATGATAACAATCTACAAAACATAATCGACTCTAATATGATAACACTCGACAAAACATAAGCGACTCTAATATGATAACATTCGACAAAACATAAGCGACTCTAATATGATAACAATCTACAAAACATAATCGACTCTAATATGATAACACTCGACAAAACATAAGCGACTCTAATATGATAACATTCGACAAAACATAAGCGACTCTAATATGATAATTGGTTTGGCTTACGCCAAACCCAATACACGATGGGAAAGGAAATGGTACTTACAGGTTTAGTGGTGATGGCGCGGAAGTCGTTTCGAGCTGAAAGGTTGACGTATGTACACCACACTTATTTTATCACAATGTTTGGGTTGATCCTATAAGCACTGGGTACTGGCCCACATATAGTCAATTTCAACTGCACGTAACACACGCGTTTTTAATATGAGTACATAAATACACCAATTCGAGTCACGTGAGAAATCGTCACCTTTTAATTTGCACTGTACACTCGTCCGGGTCGATGACACTCCCGACACGCGTGGATGGCGACTGACCGTCTCGGGGATGACACTCGCCGCGCGCGTGGATGGCCATCTGGTCTACCCCCACATCACTTGACGGTCACGCTCCGTCCGCGTGGATCTGAGCTGATTTTACGTCACGCCGGTTTTGGCGTGAACATCCTGGGGGGCCGGGAGGACCTCCAACGGGAACCGGGCTAGCTTTGAAACCGGCCTTCTCAAGTGTCCACTGGTTGTATCCAGATCCACAACACGTGTCACTCCATCTTTGCCGGGTATGGTGCGGGTGATGCGTCCAAGTCGCCATTTCAATGCCGGCAAGTTGTCCTCCTTTATTAGGACGAGCTCTCCGATTTGAGGAGGGGAG
Source organism: Odontocerum albicorne (assembly GCA_949825065.1). Taxonomy (NCBI): domain Eukaryota; kingdom Metazoa; phylum Arthropoda; class Insecta; order Trichoptera; family Odontoceridae; genus Odontocerum; species Odontocerum albicorne. The sequence continues at coordinate 50,280,462 of OX463842.1, read as the reverse complement.
GATGGTGAAAGCCATTTAGAGCGGGTTTGAAGGGTGTGGAGATAGGATTGATCGCTGAGAAATAAATGAAGTGTGGCCTGAGTGACAAATGGATTGTGGGCTGAGTGACAAATGGATTGTGGGCTGAGTGACAAATGGGTTGCGGGCTGAGAGACAAATGGACTGCGTTTGAGAGACAAATGAATTGTGTTTTGAGAGATAAATGAGTTTTGTTTGAGATATAAATGAGCTGCGTCTGAGAGACAAATGAATTGCATTTGAGAGACAAATGAATTGTGTTTGAGAGATAAATGAGTTGTGTTTGAGATACACATGTGCTGCGTTTGAGAGACAAATGAACCGCGCTTGAGAGACAAATTAATTGTGTTTTGAGAGACAAGTGAACCGCGTTTGAGAGACAAATGAATTGTGTTTTGAGAGATAAACGAGTTTTTTTTTTGAGATATAAATGAGCTGCGTCTGAGAGACAAATGAATTGCATTTGAGAGACAAATGAGTTGTGTTTGAGATATACATGAGCTGCGTTTGAGAGACAAATGAATTGCACTTGGCTGAGCTGAGTTTGAGTGACGTATGAGCCGAGTTTGGGCTGAGTTTGGCCCCAGTGGCGCCGATACCCTCTGATAGGGCTGAGGGTATGCGCCGAGCTTGGGCTGAGTTGAGTTTGAGTGGTGTATGAGCCGAGCTTGGGCTGAGTTGAGCCCCAGTGGCGCCGATACCCTCTGATAGGGCTGAGGGTATGCGCCGAGCTTGGGCTGAGTTGAGTTTGAGTGGCGTATGAGCCGAGTTTGGGCTGAGTTTGGCCCCAGTGGCGTATATCATTCTTGGGCTCTATCATTCCTGAGCTCTATCATTCCTGAGCTCTATCATTCCTGGGCTCTATCATTCTTGGGCTCTATCATTCTTGGGCTCTATCATTCTTGGGCTCTATCATTCCTGAGCTCTATCATTCTTGGGCTCTATCATTCCGGAGCTCTATCATTCTTGGGCTCTATCATTCCTGAGCTCTATCATTCCTGGGCTCTATCATTCTTGGGCATTATCATTTGAGCTGAGTTGAGTTTGACTGATACCCTCTGATAGGGCTGAGGGTATTAGCCGAGTTTGGGCTGAGTTGAGTTTGAGCTGAAGCATGAGTTTGAGCTGAAACGCATGAGCTGAGAGGGCTGAGAGTATGAGCTGAGTTTGAGCTGAGCTGCATTTGAGCTAAGCTTATGGGCTGATCCCAGCCGAGGGGGCTGAGGGTATGAGCTGATCCCAGCCGAGAGGGCTGAGGGTATGGGTTGAGTGTATGAGCTGATTTGAGCTGAGCTGCATTTGAGCTGAGCTTATGGGCTGATCCCAGCCGAGGGGGCTGAGGGTATGAGCTGATCCCAGCCGAGAGGGCTGAGGGTATGAGTTGAGTGTATGAGCTGATTTGAGCTGAGCTACATTTGAGCTGAGCTTATGGGCTGATCCCAGCCGATAGGGCTGAAGGTATGCGCCGAGCTTGAAGGACCAAATGGTTTGGCTTACGCCAAACCCAATACACGATGGGAAAGGAAATGGTACTTACAGGTTTAGTGGTGAGAGTCGCTTTAGTCGTTTCGAGCTGAAAGGTTGACGTATGTACACCACACTTATTTTGTCACTATGTTTGGGTTGATCCTATAAGCACTGGGTACTGGCCCACATATAGTCAATTTCAACTGCACGTAACACACGCGTTTTTAATATGAGTACATAAATACACCAATTCGAGTCACGTGAGAAATTGTCACTTTTTAATTGTACTGTACACTCGTCCGGGTCGATGACACTCCCGACACGCGTGGATGGCGACTGACCGTCTCGGGGATGACACTCGCCGCGCGCGTGGATGGCCATCTGGTCTACCCCCACATCACTTGACGGTCACGCTCCGTCCGCGTGGATCTGAGCTAATTTTACGTCACGCCGGTTTTGGCGTGAACAATAATACTCGACAAAAACAAGAAAGACCGAGAAGAATACAACAATTATCTTGAGATTCCTCTCCCATGTATTCATACTTCTGGAAAGGTTTTTACTAAAATAATCTGTATACAACTATACATTTTGGTAAACAGAATAAACCCTTATGCGCAGTAAAGTTTTAGATTAAGAAGATAAGTTATTGAAATACTTTTTACCCTCAACCAAATTCAAAATAATTGCCGAGATTAACAAAAGCCTGTTTATGTAACATATATTGACCATAAGCAGGCTTTTGAAAATTTGAGCATTGAGGGACTGTATCAGAACTTGGTATCATAAAATACCTTTCGATACACTTTGACTTCAGTTCGTCTTATCAAAATTAAATGAATTATTATCTTTGGAAACCACATCTCAGATGTCATTGACACCAGACGAAGAGTCTATCAGAGATATATGATATATTGGTATCAACACTCTTCCGAATATATTTTTTTGTAATTATTCATAGTCTACTCAAGTTTCCAAGAAGTATAGCTTCATTTCTGTATACTATTTATGTTTAAAAACAGGTTTGTCTATTATTTTTTGTAGGTTTTTCCTCACAATCGCATCTTGTATTTTTATTATATCTTATATCTTGTTAGGATATAATTATGCAGGAAGAATTAGTTAAAACGTTGTAATCACTTCAGCCATCAGCAATCGTCTAAGCGACAGTTGTCGCAAAAACATCAACAGTTTTTATTTAAAAAAAATGCTTATATTTGTTGTTTATAGTTAAGGCATTAACATTGTGGAGGTTTAAAGACATTGTAATTTATTTTTATCAAACACTGTTTATTCCACTTTTTTATGACGGTATAACCCTACCGGTTTCAAGGCTTTCACCTCATCTTCAGGGGAGCGCAAACAAGACTAAATGCTGTTCGAACTGGCACCGATATACACACTCAACAGTTGGGGGCTGGGGGGTGGAGGAGGGGAGAAAGTCGTGAACACAAATCCGCCTTAACAAATCCTCTAATTTATTCTGAAATGGCTAATCATTGTCACCGCGAGAATCATACTTTTTCTATCGATGATGCCAAATTCTTACATATCAGTGGTAACGGAAATAAATTGGACAGATTAGAGGCCCTAGAAATTTCTAAATCAGTACACCGATCGGAACATCTGTTGAACAGTTATTTACCCAAAATCTCTCCGCTCTTGGCCGAAATTAACCCGTGCCTTTCTCCCCTCCTCCCCCCCCCAGCCCCCAACCGTTGAAGCGTGTATATCGGTGCCAGTTCGAACAGCATTTAGTCTTGTTTGCGCTCCCCTGAAGATGAGGTGAAAGCCTTGAAACCGGTAGGGTTATACCGTCATAAAAAAGTGGAATAAACAGTGTTTGATAAAAATAAATTACAATGCTTATATTTGATTTCTGTTGGCGATTCAATGTATAAAATTGAAAAAAAAAAGATAATTTTCTTATTTTCCAGGTATATGCTCTAACAGTAAATTTAGAGAAAGAAAATGTAGAATCATTTGTAGAATTTATTTGTAGAAACAGAGAATGACACTATTGAAAATGATACACGTGCCTTTTACTAAACAGTCAAATACTTCTTAAGGAAATTGAAACCGTAATTATGGGTAATCAAGGACGAAGGTGTTTAACCTTTCCTTCCCTGTGTTGGGTATCTTCTACACGGTGCTTCTAATAACCATCAATATCTCTATAAATATAATAAATACAAGGTTAAGATTTTAGGTGTTCCCCCATAATATATTTACGCATTGATTTAAAAAATAATATTAATAATAATCAGAATTTATCGACTACATCGAGGTGTTTTGTAAAGATCGAAAACAAATTCGCATTTAAACGCGGCGAGTGCGTCATCTTGACGATAGGTGAATAGTATGCGGGAAGCGTGACACTATATTCGCATCTCACTCTTGCATACTAGACTGAATTGCGAGGAGCGGAACTGTCTCAACGTCGCAAGCAAAGGCGTATGCGCCGGGGTATGTGACTGACGTTCCGCGTCACTAGTTGCCTCTAGGCTTGCAAATATGTTAGACGTACGCCCGTTCCGAGAGCGTTTTTTAATGTTTTCAGATGGTTTTTTAATGTTTTTAGCAAATAAATCTCAATTATTATAATTTTTAACTTCAATTATAATTAATTAAGGGGATTATCTATGAATGTTCTTATTTTTCCGATTTAAAATCAAATTTTTGATTGCGTACTCACTACCCAACACCGTGACACGCGTATTATTTTTATCACCGTAAGGGAAGGGTTAATTGAAAACTGACATCGATTTAGTAATAAAATAAAAAAAAATATACTTCTCTAATTTTTATGCAGATGATTAAAATTAAATAAACAAGGACTACAACTTCTCTATAATCCAGGATTCTGACATCCTGGATAACAAGGGTTGAAAAAGTCATTAACAAGCTTTAAATGAACGAATTCTTCGGCAACGATGAAATCTCAGCTGGATTATTAAAAAATATGGAGACAACATCTGTAACAACAACTTTTTTTACGTCATCCTTTACTGTCCATGCAGTGAGACTCTGGAATCAGTTACACACCAATATAAGACTCGCTCCGTCCTTGGCATGCTTTAAGAAGCGACTGACAAACTCTTAATTTCTAGTCAGTAAAATAACGTGTTTTATTCCTGATTTTTCTTTTCCTACCCTCTCTACCATCCCTTCCTTTTCTTTTGAGTGATCATATCTCACTTTATATAAAAAATGATGTTTGGGTGATTGCACGTCTTTGTGGGGTTCGTGGGCATATGCTCACGTGTGTGTTTTTTGGATTTCGTGGGGATGGATAGTCATCTGAATGATATATACAAACATGTAATTTGCTTCATTTACTTTTGTCTGGTTGGTTGGAAGAGATTGCCGCCTGACAATAAGCCCGTATGATTTTATTTGCAATAAAAGTGTTAGATAAATAAACAAAGTCTAGATTGTGCTTTCCTGATAATGAGGGGAAAACCTTGAAACCGGTAGGTTTTTGAGAAAACAAAATACAAAATCTAGAAATGCAATGTGTTGCCACAGTATTTTACAGAATGAGTGTTTGTTTCAATTTACAAAAATGATCAACTAAAGCGATATTTCAACGAGTTGAATTTGCTAAAACTTAAAGAAAAATTTCAAACGTTTACTAAGTAATCATAACTTCAATTTATTGAGAGTTGAGCGATTCCAAAAAAACGTATCTACCAAAAAAAGAAAGATGGGAAAAAGGGGTGTCATGTATTTTGGTCGGGCGTCTTTATAAATAAATGAGTAGATAATCTCCAGAGTGCACGAATAAAGTAAGCCGGGTTCCCATCACGTTTTGGCCTAAATGTGACGAGTATTAGACGTAGCCCTAGCGGCTGTCAGACAGGGGAGGCTTTGCCTAATGAAATTTCAGGATTTTTCTTCAGACAGGGAAATATAGGTCGATGCAGGATCAGTGTGATAGAGTGGCCACAGAGTTACATCTTTGCGATGCTCGTTAAACATTGATTTTTACTGTGCATTTTGGAAATAAATCACATTTTTTACACTTACTCGTACTTCAAAAATCCTACAGATTGAAAATACCTTCAAGAATTTATCTTATTTAATTTTGCCATCTAACGACTACAAAATTTCATTGTTATTTATTTTTATCAAACACTGTTTATTCCACTTTTTTGTAACGGTATAACCCTACCGGTTTCAAAGCTTTCACCTCATCTTCAGGGGAGCACAAACAAGACTAAATTCTGTTCGAACTGGTACCGATATACACGCTTTAACGGTTAGGAGCTGAGGGGTGAGGGAGGCATGGGACGATTTCGGCCAAGAGCGGAGTGATTTTTGGGATATAACTGTTCACGAGATGTTCGGATCGATGTACTGACTTAGAAATTTCTAGGGCCTCTAATCTGTCCAATTTATTAGCAACAGTGCACTTAGCAACAGTGGTGTGTATAAACTTTTATGTGCTGACAGTGATAATTTATATATAGGAAAGACAGGAAGATCTTTTGAAAAGAGATTTCGTGAACACAAATCCGCCTTAAAAAATCCTCTAATTTATTCTGAAATGGCTAATCATCGTCACTGTGAAAACCATACTTTTTCTATCGATGATGCCAAATTCTTACATATCAGTAGTAACGGAAATAAATTGAATACTGAGATGAGAGACTCCTTCGCATACCAACACATCACATTTACATGTTTTCATTGGCGGTTTATTTTGCACGACCATAGAACTAACTCCAAAAATGTACGAGACGTGTATCATCCTTATTTACGATTAAGAGAGAATTGTTAAAAAAGAAAGATTCAGAATATACTTTCATCCTTATTTTCTTTTGATTTTCTTCTTATTCTTGAATGATTTTTTTTTCGTATTTCAACCATTACATGGTAGATATAGATTAGGCATTTATTGTTTTTTTTTTTCTTAAATTAAAACAAATACTTTTTTTGTAGTTTGATGTATCCAAGATAAAGTGATTGGCTGGAAGAGATTTTTGAGTTGTAATAATTTTGCTATATGTACTATATATAAAATAATGGAAATAAATTTTAAAAAACCCGCCAGGAATCGAACCTTTGTTGCTCGCTTGCTTAGCCGGTAAGTAAATTAAATTATCCGACTCCGGCCACTAACAAAACTAGTTTCTGAGTGGAACCTAACACTCACGTGCTAAGCAACTAATAGGGCACGATGACGAGAAGACAGAAATAAAAACAATGAATATATTCTTGTGTTTAACTTATGGCGTCAAGAATATGACTTATGTTTATTAATGTGCTCTTATTGGATATATTTATGACTTCTGTTACTTAAAGTGAAAGTCAAATTTACTAAATTGTTACAAAATGTATACAACTAGTATCATATATGGCAGCTGTATGATATTATAAAGTTCAAAAATCAGGTCGAAACGTGTAATGTTGTCAAGGCTAAACAACAGTCATATAGACGTGTGATGTTACAAATACCAAATTAGTGGCAAAGAAGTATGATGTCATATAAATATAGTCTTAATAACTGCCATTTATTTACTCGTATAATGTTATGACAATCCAAAAAGCTAGCATAGATGTGTGATGTTATAAACTCCAAATAAGTAGGATATAAGTAATTATATTTAAAGCTCAAACAATAAGTATACGAGTATATGCGTTATCTCCTCATTCATTCTTTTAAAACTGCTCAATTATTTCAATGTATCTACTGCCTAACTATTTCAATGTCTCAACTATTTCATTTCCCATTTGTCATTTTGTAAAATTTGGACCTTTGAGGCTTTTCTTTTTTTCGTTCTTGCTGACAGTTAACCTGAGGTGGTTTATGTGGGTTTACTTTCTTTGTTTTGTTTTTTTTTAATTTGATTTATTCTTTTATCTAGATATGCGGGGGTGTGAGATGGAAGCCCCCCGATGCCCTTGCGATCGGGCTCGCCCTACATTGGTGGGGTGTATGCCGGGGGTATGTTTGTGGGATGAGCCCGAACCTTTTAATGTCTTCTCTCTTGAATGTATTTTTTTTGTCATCTATTTATTTTCTGTGTTTTTTTTTATATTCTTGTTCTACGTGTTCAAGGGTGTGTGCTGAAAAACATCTGGTGTCCCCGTGGCTGGATTCGCCCTATATTGGTGGGGTATTAATTGACTAAAGGGATGTTATTAGATGAGCCCAGACCTTTTGATAGCTTCTGTATTTAATGTATTATCTGCAATTTATGTGTTTTAGAAGTGGTATTTAAATATATTTTGTACATACTATGTTGCTGTCAATAAACTTATATTTATTTATATTTTAAACCCAAAAAAACTAGCATATCATTGGCTTAACTATAAAAACACGTAACTTCATATGAGTGACTTTACAGGAAAGAGAAAAAACTTCACAGTTTGTCCAATGTAAACTCAAACATTTTTTTAAACATTTCTGAATGATAAAGACATTCTTTTATTATCAATCAGATGTATTTAAAAAACAATGTTTAAGTTTACATAGGACAAAGTGTGGCGTTTTTTTCTCTTTCCTGTAAATTTACTCACATGAAATTACGTGTTTTATAGTTAGGCTAACGATATATAAACTAATAAATGGCATAGACGTCTGATGTTATAAAGTCTAAAAAAGTGGTAAATATGTGGGATGTTACATATTAAAAAAAATTGGTGAAGAAGTATAATATTATAGTGTAAATAACTAGTATATACGTGTAATGTTTTGAAATAAATAGCTAGAATATATATATTATGTTATATAACCAAAAAAGTGGTAGAAAAGTATGATGTTATAGTCTAATTAACTAGCATGGGCTTACGATGTTATAAACTAAATAACTAATTAGCATAAACGTATGATGTTATATAACCAAAAACGTGGTAGAAAAATATGATGTTATAGTCTAATTAACTAGCATGGACTTACGATGTTATAAACTAAATAACTAACTAGCATAAACGTATGATGGTATATAGTCGTCCAAAAAGGCGGTTTAGGATTATGATTTTAAAGAGTCTAAATGACTAGCATATATGGTACGTGTGAAGTTATAAAGTCCAAACATACGTTTTTGGTTAGTTGGAAGAAATTGTCAAATGGCAATAAACTTGCCCAGGTATATTGTATACAACAAACGTGTTTTTTTTTTTATATCCATTTGTAGCTATTTGATTATTTCAATATCTGAGTTAAACTTTCTGTCAAAATGAATTTTAACCTACAGATTAAAGATGCAAATTGCAAAGCATATTTCAATATTCATCTTAACTCTTCATCAGCTTATTAACCCATATATCGCATTTACTTTTTCTTTGATATTTTTCTAACACGATGACATTGATTTTTTCAACATTAATTCTCAGATCTTTCTCTTAACATCACTAAGTTTATTTTAATTGATTGATTTATACATGTTTATAATTTTAAAATTACTATTTAATATATTTGATACACTTTTATGTCTGTAAGATTTTTTTCTTTCTTAACAAGCCTATTCAGGCAAGAAGCAAAGGAAAAGGGAATCAATGCAGGATTATCAAAAAGACATTACGGTGAGCTTTATCGTTTCTCGGGCTCTAAAAAGAGGCCAGCACAAAAGGTCATGTGCTCTCGCATGAAATGTGCGTGGAGGTCGGTTGTTTGGAGCCCAGAGCTCAGGAGATACAAAAGGAAAGATTCAAAATGAAAGGGTCAGGCAATATTGCGTGACACAGACCCTGTGAAGTTATTGCTTATAAACCAGATCGCCGCACACTGGATTGAAAACAACTTTTTTATATACAAAGAAAGAAATTGCCAAACTGTTCAAAAGGCAAATCGATTAAAAATTTTTCATTTTAAAATTTTTTTAAATAAAAGATTTTCTTTATTTGTTATATTAAATAGCAGATTCCATCAATCGTCATAGATTTTCTTTGTAGTTTCAAAAGGTTGTTGACGTAGACACTTTCAAGGCTTGGCAACTTTTGTGAGGAACTTCAATATAAAAATATCTCAATCTGGTAAAAATAGCGGCTAAATTATTTTTTTGATATAAAAGATAAAAATATACAACAACAAATAAAATTTTATATTGACATGTCAGCAGTATTTTAAAATAAACAAAAAAAATAGAATAAGAGACAATAAAGAAAACCTAAAAAAAATAATAATTCATCCCTACAAGAACAACTTTTCTCCTTCATTCCTGCAAGTTGTCAAAATCACATGAAAATCCATACAATGACCATATTGATGGCCTAATCTATGCAGTCTTGTTATACAAGAGATGTACAAATAATTAGTTACAATTGCTTCATTATTGAACATTATAAGACTTTTAGACAGTTGAGAGCGTGATAGTAAAATCAAATGCCTACATATATGTTATATGTACGTAATATTGTCTCCCGACTACGCCCTCGAACATATCTACAACATCAATAAGGTTATATTTAAAATAATCATATCTAGGAATAAATATAAATGTTTTCACTGAACATTTTTGAAAGTATTTAACAATTACACAGGTCGTTTGAATACGTTCATTGAATTCAGTTTTTTAGGAGTATCTAAAAAAACACATTTCGTAATTTATTTGAATAAGTTTTTTTATCTTTGAATTTTTTTATATTTAAATTAGAAAAAGGTGACCTGAAATCTTCTTAATTAATTTTATTATTTACATTCTCTAACTCTAACATATTTTTAAACAAAATGGTTAAGCAAATTACAGTGTTTTAGTCCAAATAAACATACAATAAAGTGACCGATTTGATTCGCTTTACAAAATCATAGTTAAGCTGTCTATACGTTGCTTACCAAGTTTATAAAATAAAATATTTTATAATCTGTAGATCAAAACTAATGTAAGACCTTAACATGACCGACACTCCTGACTTCTTATAAACCATCAGGTTTTTTAAACGACCAGCCTTTATAAAACATTAAAACTGTAATTCCATTTCCTTTAATACTGCAATACTATCTTGGGTACAGTTTGACAGTACTTTCGTTGAAAAGCGACACAAGCCTGTCACTTTAATTTAAGTTTATTGTGTAGATTTTTCACACTTAACTGTTAAAGCATTTTTTTTAACCTGGCGAGTTTATTTCCATGTGGCAATCTCTTCCAACCAACCAGAAATATGTTTTTATAGGCCCTAAGTGTTACCCAGACTGGAATCCTATTTAAAAAAATCTGGGTTCCAGGGGGGGATCGAACCCGTTACCTCCGGATCGGCAGACAAGTGTCTTACCACCAGGCCACGGATAGCATTGTGTTTAGCTATAAAAAAAATATTAAAAATTAGTAAACACTGTTTTTTAATATTAATAATATTTATGTTTTTTTTTTAAATAAGTAATTGAAACATCTTTGTAATTTTTTTACAGTAAAACGCAAATCAACAAAAGAACATTTCAAAATCCTTTGAATAAAAAAAAATAAACTCGTATGCGTGATTTGATTCGTCATACTAATTGAACAAGATGTTGATAAAATACAAAAATAAGAGACAGTTGTCTACAATACAACTTGACAGGATTATCTCCATGAGGCGATATCTTCCAGCTTCCAATCAGAAACATGTTAAATAAGCTGGTGAAGGTTAATAATTCAGTCTGGTGAAGGTCACCAGACTGAAACCCTTCCTTCGCTGTGATGTGTAACCAGTACACATTGCTTCTAAAAACTTTAATATCTCTATAAATATAATAAATACTGGGTTTAGATTTTAGATATTCCTCCGTAATACATTTACGCATTTAATGAAAAAAATAATATTGATAATGATTAGCACTTATCGGCCACGTCAGAGATTTTGTGAAAATCGGGAATAAATTCACCAATACAATCAAATGTGTGCCCGTGTGGGACGTATGTATATTAATTCTAAAAATATCACTATGGGTGAGGAAGCGAAGCTATTCACGTCTCACTCTACTTCGGTATATGGGAGCGCAAGAATAGAATCTCAGTTCGCTCGCTTCTCTCGCTTCAGTAGCTTTCGGGCATCCAGTTGATGTGGTCGTTTTGCCCGTTTTGTGAACTTCGGCCGATGTTTTTTTCATGTTTTCAGCAATTAAATTTCAATTATTATCAATTTTGACTTCAAATTTAATTAATTTAAGCGATTGGCTATAAATATTATTATTTTTTCGATTTTAAATCGCTCATTTTTACATGTGTATTTATGTGTACTGAACACACAGCACCGAAACGCGCGGATTTTTTTAGCACAGGAAGGGAAAGGTTAAAAAAATGTAGCACGAACGATAATCTAGTCCCAACGGTATTAGGAAGGCACCTTGTTAACTAGGTAACAGAAATCGTCATAATTCTTGGAATAAAATTTTTCATTGTCAAATAATTTAAAAAAATGTTATACCCGAGAACCATTTTTGATTCAGAGTGCGTTGGGATGTTCGGTTTAGCCATCAAATTATCTCGACACAAGTTGTATTTTCGCTAAACCGAAGAAAATCTTTTTTCTTTCGATATGATTTTTGGGCACGAAACGCGTTTGGTTTTATTATGGACATGAAGGAATTTTGGAAAATTATGGCGTTTATGGACCAACATAAAGTATTATAAACTAACATAAAATTGTTAAGTTGAGAATAAAATAAGGCTTAGTTATTAAAAGGTTTTTATACACAGATTTAAAAATAAAGCGTTTAATGCGTAATGTGAAAGGAAAAGTAAATGCAATATATGAATGAGCATTAAAGCAAGTTGAATTTTTTTGTTATTTACGCATTTTTTTCTCAAATGAAAGGGGTTATTTAACGGCTTGGAGCGATAGGACTCAAAGTCTATGGGGTACTAAAACATATACACATATACTTGAACCGCATAGCATCAAAATCTGCTAAGTTTATAGTCCACAACAGTATTTTAGATTGGTAGCAACTTTGATGTATAGGAGTTAAACATGGACGTGGAACAAGACTGAGAAAAACAAAGTAAATGCTGTATAAATGCATGACAATGTATGACTGAATACGGAATCAAGTGTTAAAGGATGATTGTGAAGTTTAGGGTGATGTGTTGAATAAGATGAAGAAGAGCACTTTTGAGATGGTTTGGACATTGAATGGATGAAGAAATATTAACAAAACAAATAAACATTGGAAATGTGTTAGACTTTGTCAAGGAAGACCAATGGAAGTATTGTTGGATAAAGTATACTCGTATGAGATTTTGAAAGAAATAAATGTAAAAAGTCTGAGGAATCGCAGAAGCCGTACGAGAAAGTGTATAGATGTTGCAGAGGTGAAATATGTGTGTAGCGATAGAAAAGTCTGGTACTCTGTTCTTCCTGCTTTCCTCGAAACGTAAACGTTCCTCTTCAGGTGGAATGAAGAGATCCTCGGGATAAGAGGTAGAAACACGTGTAGTGGGAATTTATGTAATGAGTAAAATAAATGAAGTTATTTATTATTTAATATTTAAATACAATATTTTGTTGAGTTGTGTTATACATCTTAGGTTCTTCATCTTGTGGTCAATCTTGAACGTTGTGGTCTCCTGCTATATGAGTATTTCGAACAAGGCGCACCCCACCTGTCTCCATTCCTTCCGGTCATGGAGCATGTTGAATGCAGCGCTTTAAAAGACTCCTGTTTTCACTCCTTTATTTAATCCATTCATCTCATAGGACATCTTCCTCTTGCCCATCTTCTCTCAACTGTCACCGCGATCACCAGCTTATCCAGACTATCACATTCTTTCTGGAAACAGGTCCAAAGTAAGTTATGATTATTTTTCTGCAAGTTGTCGAAAGTCTTTCGTTAATCAACAATTCTCGATTGATAGAGATTGGTACGCCTTGTGGTTTATGGGATACGTAGCATCCACCACCAACATCTAAAACGATCTCCGCGGTCTTGTTGGTAAGACGCTTGTCTCCCAAGCCGGGAGTTGCTGGTTCAATCTCCGTTAAACCTTCAGTTTGGTTGTCACTTAAGGTCTCTTTAATAATAGCTTTATGGTTGTTAGGAAGTGTTTCGTTGTATACAGCATAGCCTAGCGGTTATGCTGTATATAACGAAAATGGAATACAATACAATAAAACACAACAACTCGAAGGCGTATATTGTTTTTGTTTCCTTCCTCCGATTAGTTGACTTTAAAATGTCAATATTTTAAAAAATATATATATTTTAATACTACTTTAACGAAAAAAGGAGGCTGTGCAATATGAAGGCTATACATAAACAAACAAAAAACATGTTCACATTATTTGTGGCTATTAATATAATAACTTAGAGTTAGAGAACAATTCACTGAAACCAAAGCATTGTTTATCCCATCCATTCATAGTATTTTCTTAACTTTTTTCATTTCCCGGAATAACAGAAGCATTCATTCGAAAATAAATAAACACCGAATAACAGGGGAATGTAATATAAAAGTTTCTTTGTTCAATCAGCATTTTATAGTTCCATCCATTTTCTTTTACGTCCAATATTGAACTTGGTCATTATGAGGTCCATCCACATTACGCGTGCTGTGTCTCCCCTACATTGCTTGTTGTTTCGGGATTTTCCTTAATTTTCCGATCTCCCCCTCAGTCACTGGAGTAGTCGAGAGGTTAAGGTGGTCGCTTCTCAGCATGATGGAGTGGGGTTCGTATCCCAGAGGGGAACCAAAGTTCAGAGGTCTCGTGAGTTTGAAAACGGATTTTGCAATTGCACAGAGCGTTACTGTAATAATTTAATATTGGAGCAAGTTGAGGAATTCTGTTGTTTTGGCAGTATTTTCTCAGATGATGGAATAGGTAAGAGAGATACCGAAAGGCGTGCAGTGATAGGAAACAAACTCAACGGGGCACTGGTACCAAATACTGGTAAGAGGATAGTTTAGGATAGTATTTTGATGTACGGGACATGGACGTAGAAAAATGCTGAGAGGAACCGAATAATGCTGAAAGGAGCCAAATAATGCTGAGAGGAGGCGAATAATGCTGAGAGGAGCCGAATAATGCTGACAGGAGCCGAATAATTCTGAGAGGATGTGAATAATACTGAAAGGAGCCGGATAATGCTGAGAGGAGCCGACTAAAGCTCCGAGGAGGCGAAAAATATTAAAAAGTTTCGATTGGTTGAGTGCACTCATACAAAGTAAATTGGCTGATTGTGAGGTTTTATTGCAAAAATCTCGTCATATTCTGTTCATATTTTATTAAAAAAAATATATATTATAAACACTTACTTTTAATTTTATATTTTTCAAGATTTTATTTATTAAATAGTGAATAAAAAAAAATAAGTGTTTTATTTATTTTATTGAAAAATATATAAACATGACACCACAAAGTGAAAATATATAAACATGACACCACAAACTGAAAATATATAAACATGACACCACAAAGTGAAAAAATATAAATATGACATCACAAATTGAAAAAAACCTTTTCTTTAAGATTTAAGAAATACAATTCATTCTGCTATTCCACTAACTTTTTTTTTAATATGCCATTCACCCCAACTGGGATGATTTGTGCCATCAAATTAAAGAAATTATGAAATTATGTGAGTCAATATAATAAAACATATGTAAGTCAATATTTGTGAGTCAATAAATGTGAGTCAATATATGTGAGTCAATATATGTGAGTCAATATATGTGAGTCAATATAATGTGAGTCAATATAATGTCCCTCGTTTGATATCGGACTGTTACAAACTACTCGGTTTTATAATGAGAATATCAAGAGAATTTAATAGCACCGATATCCTCCAAAACTTATATAATTATCTAATTAGAACCAAATTAGAATATGCATCGACGATTTGGGATCCTCATCAGCTCAAATATAAAAACAATATAGAACAAATACAAAAAGAAATCCTCAGATATCTATGGTACAGAACAAAGGGTGATTACCCAAAATATGCTCACTATGTCGAATTTCTCACGGTGTGTAACTATAGAAGCCTCGAAACAAGAAGGTAAGAATCCATTGTGATATTCCTAATAAAGAAGAAGATTCTAGAAGCACTAAGTTTATATGTACCCAATAAATATAGCAGTGCAAGGAATCACCCTCTGTTCTACATACCAGCTTACAGGACGAATATCATGGCTAAACACTCAGTCACGCGTGGTATAGAGATATTGAACCAACTGAATGACACTGTTGATATATTCTCGGTACCGTCTAGCAGTATGAGAAGAATCCTGGCTGATATTCTTCCTAACGAATAAGCTAACGCTAGAAGCAGACCCTCTTTGTGTAACAGGAGAAATCCGTGCAAAGTGGATAAAAAAAAACAATTTAGAAAAAAAAAACAATTCAAGATAATTCAATTGATTAAACTTAAAAAAATTAACAATCAATCTATAAATGGAAAAGTTACTCGAAGAAAGAATAAATGCAACATTCATTGGACGCGGTAAAGATATGACTTTCAGTAAATAAACTCTATCTCGCAATGGACAACAAAAAAAAAAGGTCTATAGTTTCATCCTCCAGGCCACTCGCAGGCGAGATTCTTCACAATGCCCATTATGTAAAGGGGACTAGCCACCACGCAATAGCTCGTTTGTAAACGACAAATGACAGACACTGCCATCTTATTCATTCTTACAATATTAAACCGTGGTTTCAAAAGGGTAGATTGTTGGATGGATTTATATCTAGACCCCTTATTTATACCAGTTATATCCCAAAACAATCCACTAATTCTTAAACTAGGTAAAAACTACTTTAGCCAAGTCACTCACTATTATGTATAAATTTAGCCAAGTCACTCACTATTATGTATGAATTTAGCCAAGTCACTCACTATTATGTATGAATTTAGCCAAGTCACTCACTATTATGTATGAATTTGTTAGCAAATTATTGTTTTAGTCTGTTATACAAATGTGATATTTATAAGGCGAAAAAACGGAATCAATGAATTTTGAAATGATGAAAAAGACATTTAATTTTATTATTTTTATCTAAAAAAGCGTTTACATATTTAACATTATTTGACTGTCTACAACAAAACTTGGCGGCTTTATTTATATGTGACACTCTCTTCCAAACCAAACAGAATGTATATCAAAAGGTCTCAAATGAAACAATGGCTAGAATTCTTTTTAAAAAAATGTGTATTAACGGGAAGTTGATTCCGGATTGGAAACCAAAGTGTAAAGTAAGGTAAAGTAAGTCACCTGGGTTTTATGTACACCGTTATACATAGAACAACTTATGGACATATTGTTATACACCAATTACTTCCAACCAACCAGTTTACTTTACTATTTTGATACATAATTCTAAAAACATTAACATGAATCAGAATAATTTCCATCTCAGTTCGTTTTTTTTCCATATTCCAAAAATCCGAATTTCCAAAACCGCCCCTGCCCCATTCCACAGTTTTTGTTTCATTTTATTTAATCCTCTTATAAGATGAGAAAACGAGATACCAATAATAAAATATAGAGACGCCAATGCTGGTACATTGTTAATTTATTTTTCCTATTATTGTAGAAAGGATGTTTGTCGACCCCTGAAGAACCTGCAGAAGTATTTTGGACATTCCGATGGCGTATTTAGTACTAGGGTATTAATTCTGAGGGTAGAGCCAATTACTGAGCTGAAGGTGTCTGTTTCTAGGTACTTTACCCCCGCAATACAGACCATGTACCGGCGGTAAATTTTCATGTATTTAAAATTACTAGCTCTTACTGGAGGATATTTGAATTTCTAGCGTATCTGATTTCATTATCAGATCTCTCTGTTAACTAAACAGTTAATGTTTTGTTTGAAACAAAGTTTATGGATAATAACATAGAGAGCTAGTTTCGTATGTTTGTAATTAAAGATTAAATGATAATAAACGAGTTTAAAATTTAAGTATTCAAATAGAAACCTTCCATTAACGTTTTTTACTATTTCTAGTAATACTAGGAAATTTTATTATCTCTAGTAATAAGATAGTTTTTTTTCCTATACAAAACAATTATTAGAACAGTGGTGGCATATGGATTCGAAGCATGGACACTGACAGCTAAATCCGCAGAGCTGCTGGACGCCTTCGAAAAAAGAGTACTACGTAGGATCCTGGGCCCTGTGAATGACGACGAAACCTTGCGAATACGATACAACGACGAGCTGTATAATATCTATGAAGCTCTCAGGCTATATGTACATGTCAGACTGAGCAGATTGAGATGGACCGGGCATGTGCAAAGAATGCCGTCATCGCGAGCAAACAAAAGAATCCTGGAAGGACACCCGGGTGGGAGAAGGAGAGTGGGCAGACCAAGGCTGCGATGGGAGGACGAAGTTGAGAGGGACGCAACCCGGCTGCTGCAGGCGCAGAATTGGAGGGCTGAGGCGGAAGACAGGAGGAGTTGGAGGCGAAGATTGACGGAGGCCAAAGCTCGATATGTGCTGTAAGACCATCGAAAGAAAGAAGTATAAGATTTTTTTGATGATTTCGTGCCGTAAGGTTAAAATCCATGGGGTGAGTATGTATGAAAGAATACTTAATTACGCGATTAAGGATGAATTTAAAATTAATGCTGATATTTCGAAAAATACGAAGAAAGCCACGGCGAGATGGTTTAGGCACGTAGAACGAATGAATGAAGAAATATTAAAAAAAATAATAATAAACAATGGAACTGTGAGTAAAAGACGTGATAGTATCATAGAATAATGAGGAAAGTATGTTTTTAAACTTTGAAATAAATGTAAAAAAAAAAGGGAAATCGTAGTTGTGTGTATGGAATTTTTTTACTTGAGTTATGAAATTAAAACTCTCCCTAATTACTTCATTCCGTATTCTGTCATGCATTGTTACTCCATGTATTGTCCTAAGTGCGCGCATTTCTGCAGCATTAATTTGGCACTTTTTGGTCTTTTTCTACGCCAACGTTTCACTTTCATACATCAAAGTTGGTACTAAAGTACCATTGTATATTAACATCTTTGCAGATATTGATACTGACATGCTAGAGTATAAATATGTTTTGAGGCCCCATTGACTTGGATTCCAATCGCTACATGCCGTTCGATATCCTTTGTAACCCTTATTTCAATTGAGGAAATTCTTCCTTAATATGTAATGCAATTATTTAACTGGTTCTAATCTTTCATTGTTCACTATCGCATTTATTTTTCCTTTCACACTTTTCAATCACAGTGAATTAAATTTCGCAACATTTATTCTGTGATCTTTCTCTTGACATCTCTCATACAATCTATTTATCAGACTATGTGATTCTTCCCTATTCTCCACTAATACCACCATCTCTCATACAATCTATTTATCAGACTATGTGATTCTTCCCTATTCTCCACTAATACCACCATCTCTCATACAATCTATTTATCACACTATGTGATTCTTCCTTATTCTCCACTAATACCATCATGTGGTATTAGTGGAGAATAAGGAATATATAACTGCCTAACTATTTCAATGTTGTTTCAACTATTTAATTTCCCATTTGTTATTTTGTAAAATTTGGACTCCTTTGAGGCTTTCCTTTTTTTCATTTTTGCTAACAGTTAACCTGAGGTGGTATAAGTGGGTTTACTTTTTATTTTGTTTTCTGGCATACGTTTTTGTTTTTTTTTATTTATTCTTTAATCTAGATATGCGGGGGTGTGGGATGGAAGCCCCCCGATGCCCTTGCGGTTGGGCTCGCCCTACATTTGTGGGGTGTATCTATCCGGGGGAGTGTTTGTGGGATGAGCCCGGACCTTTTAATGTCTTCTCTCTTGAATGTATTTTTTTGTCATCTATTTATTTTCTGTGACTTTTTTATTTTCTTGTTCTACGTGTTCAAGGGTGTGGGCTGAAAAACATCTGGTGTCCCCGTGGCTGGGCTCGCCCTATATTGGTAGGGTGTATCTTGGCCGGGGGATGTTATTAGATGAGCCCAGACCTTTTGATAGCTTCTGTTTTTTAATGTATTATCTTTTTAATGTGTTCTTGAAATGTGTCTAAATCTATTATGTACATACTATGTTGCTATCAATAAACCTGTATTTATTATTATTATGTTATCAGTGTATAAAAAACCACACATATTCCGTTTTGATATTCGTATACCACCCATTCGCATCTGTAGTTGTCACACATAAATCTAATTTTTACTGTTAAAGTGAGTTGAGTATTAAGCGAGCTATTTAAAATGCAAACTGACCCAATTACCTTAAATTATGGTTGAAGTTTCAAAAGTATTGCATTACTGATTCTTTGAGAATGTAAAACATTACTGAGTTTTCGAGAATGATTTTTTATCTCATCGTAACTACTTTTCGAACTACTGTTTTGGATATATTCTCGCATGTGTATATTTTACACCTAATTGTTCAAAACAAACAGCAAATATTTACGTTACGATATCCGTTTTTGCTAAAATTAATTAGAAATTATGTTATATTCAAATATTGATAAAATTATGCTAATTAAATTGGTGAATACAAATTGAATTATATATTCAAAATAAATAACAAATATGAATGTGGCAAACCATAAAGTAAAACAGATATTGACATAACATGGTACGGCCCAGAGTCAATATCTACATATAATATTATCAAGTCAATAACCTCGCTACATTGTGAACGCTGTGAACTGCAGAGTGCATAGTGCAGCAGTGTTGCATGCATACAGAGTATTCGAGGAAATTGCCGAGAATTTTCTATGGACTTAATGAGTGAGTAACGTGACTCCCATGATAACTCTTGATAACTCTTCTCAATCCTTATCTGCATTTCGAGTATCGAAAATCAGTTGTTAAGGGAGTATTCTACTCTAGATGTGTGAATTTCGGGCGTTTTTTTAGACTAAATAAATAAAAAAACATTTTTCCAATACATTTTAATACAGTTTATTTATCGATGATTTGAGAATGTATAAAAAAAAATTGAAAAAAATAAAATAAAATTCATGATGTTATCAGCTGTTATATCTTGTCGTAAATAAACATGGGGATGAGCTGGTCGACATGATTGGAGCCCTTTTGTAAATTTAAAACAAAAATCATACACAGTTTCTTGATAAAAATAATGTCGTTATAGTTGGTACCAAAGAAAAAAAATCATAAAATAGCGGCTGTCTGAACATTCTTAATTTTTTTTTAATAGTAAAATAAATAGTTTTCAATTTTCCAAGCTAGAAACGATATACCATAAAACATTCATTAAAGTTTCATTAACAAATTTGAAGGCAATCGATTTGATAGAACTTGAGATTTTATGTCGACCAGGTCGAAAAAAGTAGTTTCGAGAAAAACGCGTTTAAGTTTTGAGATTATTGTCAGAACCATTACGGTGCAACGTAACTGCTGCTTTATTTAAAGCCATAACTTCATGAATATTAAGAATTTTAAATTTCTTTTTGAGAACATATTTTTAAAGGTCTAAACTTTAAGAATATACTAAAAAATAAAAAACGATTATTTCAAATTCTAGAGTAGAATATCCTTTTAAGGCAAGTCCTATTGCGTCTTTTACTATGTCAGTCCAACATATTGAGACTCTTCCACTTGTGAGGCGACCTTCCACGTTTTCAGTAACTACAAGTCTCATAAAACTGCCTCCATGGCCACGAGCAATATGTCAAAAAAATCGTAGGTATATTGTCGACAATCTCTCGGTGATGATCAGTTATTCGAGAATGGCAGAATTGGTTCACATTGCCTTTCTCCAGTATCACATTTCAATTGCATCTATTCTACGTCTCTCGTTTGCTCTCAGAGTCTACATTTTCACGTCGTACTAAACTATTGCAAAGACAAGATACTAAACTAGACGCTTTTAGTTTATTAATGGTTTAGTTTTTGTACTACTTAGACCCAAAAGCTTCCAGCCTGAATCAGTCAAAACGTTTATGGACAGATACCAAGTCAGCTACGCCCAATGCATGGTCAAGTGATGGTATAGGTAAGATGTGATACCTCTTTCCTTAGAAATATGTCAACTAGAGCCGATAGAAGAAATGAAGAGCCGATAGAAGAATATTACGCTGTTAAGTTTCTTTTAAAGGAAGAGAAAAGTCTGGTAGAAATAAATCGACGTTTGGTTGCTGCTTACGGATAATTTTAAGGGAACTGTAATATCATCTGACCATGCCGTAAGCGTGGCCGGTATGATATCTGCCCATACGTGCTCTAATTTGTTGAGGTCGGAAACTTTGATCTTAGTGCTACGTGTACAATCTATTGGATTTCATGACATTAAGTTCAAAACCACCTTCGGAGATATAACTTGATAAGTATGATATAAGCTCTGAAATACTTAATGCAATAAAATTATATCTCCTAGGACTAAACGCATCAGAGCTTTATAACTAAAGTTTCTGCACTGGTGTGTAATATAGATTTTGATGCCAATTTACTCTATTGAAATAACCACTGTAAATGTTGCAATTTAAAATGGGTCATATTGATTTTGCTAGATTTGCTCGATCTAAAGCAAACCAATACTCGTATCCAATGGATTATCGAAATTTGCATATTTGCAAATATAAACATTCATTCCATTTGTAATCCTCATTAATTACATGTACGTTATATTTATATGGACACGTAATTAAATTAACCGATTTTGAATGTGCAATTTATAGCGGTACATTCAAACCAATAAAAAAGTTGATACTCCAAATTTGATAATTCCATATCACCATGCCACTTCCCTGCTGACTTAGGCAGATATGCTACAGCGCCAGATCAGTACAACTTGGATACCCTTTTTCCATGTGACAATTTATTCGAGATGACAGAGTGTTAGATTTTTTTATTACACTCTCATTGTATCAGTACAACTTGGATACCTTATTTCTATGTGACAATTTCTTCGCACTAGCAGAGATGACACAGCGCCATATTATTTTATTACACTCTCGTTGTATCAGTAACACTTGAATACCTTATTTTCATGTGACAATCTATTCTTACTAGCAGAGATGACACGGTGTCAGATTTTTTTATTACACTCTCGTTGTATCGGTACAACTTGAATACCTTATTTCCACGTGACAATGTATTCTTACTAGCAGAGATGACACGGTGCCAATTTTTTGTATTACACTCTCGTTGTATCAGTACAACTTGGATACCTTATTTCCATGTGACAATCTATTCTTACTAGCAGAGATGACACGGTGCCAGATTTTTTTATTACACTCTAGTTGTACCAGTACAACTTGAATACCTTATTTTCATGTGACAATCTCTTCAAATTAACTAGAAAGAGGTTATTGATGATTTGAATGAAAACCAGACTGCAACACATTTTTTAGTTCCAATAAGAACTAAACCCGCAAGCCCTGAGTTTTAAGACAATAGTCTTAACAACGATGTCACGGAGATTGTCAGGAGACTTTCCTATCTCGAAACACATATTTCACACCCATACGCTTTCTCCCATAACTCCTGCAATTTCTTTTCTTACTTTTTGTTCTTTCAAAATATCGTTTACTTGATTCGAAACATATCAATCTTGGTCTTCCTTTACCAATAAACTTAAATTGGCATTGCATCAATAAACTCACATTTGCATAATAAACTCACATTTGCATTGTATATTTTGTTGGTCTTTCTTAATACACTTATTCCACATGCAGAAACTGTCTCAGAATGCTTTTTTTCATCTTTCTCAAAACATCAGCTTTAAGTTCACATTCATTTCTAATCACTTCATTTCGTACCTTGTCATAAATTGTCTACATATTCCTACAGCATTTATTCTGCATCTTTCAGTTTTTTCTCGTCCACGTTTAACTCCCATACGTCAAAGTTGGTAATAAAATACTCTTGTTGACTATCATCTTATTAGGTTTTGAGACTGTCAGGTTTGAGTTTATAAGTTTAAATTTCCCATTGATATTGTTTTTTTCGCTACACGACATTGTTTCCTATCGCTTCTACTACCTAAGTATCAGAATTCTTCAGCTTGCACTAATCTATTTTTATTCACTCATATATCGTATTTACTTTTCCTTCCACCATGCCTTTCAATCCTTCTATCACCATGACTTTAGATCTTTCTCTTTAATATACTTCATAAATTTGTAGTAAACCACTGGAGGGGGCACGAAACTTGACAGATTAAAAATATTAAGTGTAATAATAGAAAGGTGCGGCCATAATATTAGGTTCTTACCTGCATTCATATTTGTAAAGAGGCACCATCACTCAAACCCGTCTAGCGTGTGTGACTATTGTTACCAGACGTACTTTTTGTATAAGACTTAAACCCATCTTGTTTGTTTTAAAAATACAAATTGATTTTGTTTGGCTCAATCGGAAACCAGACGCCAAATATCCGGCAATAAGTCAAGTGTCCTGAATATTAGGCCACGAAATAAAAATTTGCAGTAAAAAAATATCATCCAAAGTTTCTGGTATGAATACATTTATAGAAATAAAAAAAAAATCAAAGCGACAAATACTTGAAGTTAATTAACAACACAACAGATGCCAATGACTTTTCTGTTTACTAAACAATCAATCATTAAAGGACAAAAATTGTAATATTTTATTAAGTGACTAGCAGGTGTCTAAAAAATTCAAAATTAAAAAAGTTTTCGAGATACACTGCCTTAAGGGAATAACACAAATTCAGCCTTTCCCTATTTTTCACTTTCTGACAAAGTTTTTTTTTCCAGGCAAAAATAATCAAAAAGTTCAGAAACAATTATAAAGTTAAATAAATCATTACCACTCTTCTCTTGCAACTTAGAAGTAATCATTTGACAATAAAATATTGAAATTGGCAAATGTTCAGATGGCGATGCCTTCATTTTGACACTTTTTAACTTTTTGCCCCATCTGTTGTTGTCGCCATTAGCTGAGTATAATTAATCAAAGATTGTTCCTCGTTTTATCTGCCAACAAGATAGAAATACATTCGTACCCAGTTTTTCCTCTTAAAGTGGTTAAAGCTTGTAACTTTTGTTATGAATATTCCTGAAAAAGACAAGTTTGATTTGAAGTTAAAAGCTTTTTAGTTGAGGATCCCATCAACGTGAATCTTGAACTGTTTCAATTGGAAAGCGAAGCTGTACCATGGAGTTTGTTTTAAGTGAGTGAGCTGTTGCACACCAGCAAACTCACCAGCAATACCGCTGTACTGCATCCGATGGCACACCGAGGTGAGGCGATCGGAACACACACCGGTAAGAGATGGGGCAAAAATAAAATGAGTAAGTAGAGGATTGAATGAAGGAAGTAAATTTATAGAGAAGGGAAGGACATCAGGAATGGAGTCCCTCCTTTATCCGGGCTTGATACCGGCTCCGTCGTTCGATAAAGGGTATTCATCTACGTAGGAAGGCGGAATGAATCAAACAATAACAACAAATTAAATGCATGGAACAAGAAAAACATTAAAATCTATTCAAGTTTCAAAATAATAAATATGAAAATAAATAATAATTTCTCATGCTTTCCTATGAACTGGATGTGTTATACAGACACAGCTTATATGATAAATATGTTTAGCCCTTTATTTACCAAAAAAGATATGACAGAAAGCAATATTTTAAAATTCTTTCAACAAGGGCAGTTATGACTTTCTTAACAGCTCAGTACATAAATATGGCACCCAAATATTAACAAAAATTTAAGCAAAATAACATATATAACCCCATTTAGGTAATGCACTTTCCTCAACGGTTTCATTCTTGATGGTGTAAACAATTATTATTATTATTATATTATTATTATTATATTATTATTATTACACATGACAAGAAATATACACAATTTGAGAAAAAACAACAGGTAATTTGATTTGGACATATAATTTTAATGGATCTGGGTTTGTTGCCTTTCATTTGTCGTATCCCCAGTAAACTAGGCTTTTGCCTGTATCTCACTGAGGATATTTAGCATGAAAAAATAAATCGATACTTCTTTCCGATTTTTGATAACACAAAAAAACCCCGTTGCACGCTCTCATCAACCTGACAAACAGTGACACTCAACTACAACTGGAAACATATTGCGAAACTCAACTTCTCACACATTATCACTCCAGAAAGACCAAAAATATTCATCCCACAATATGCCGCACACAATCATAAAAATAAAAATCAAAACAAATTCAAAACAAAAAAAAAAAAAAAGAAGAAAAAAAGAAAAACACACAGAAACACAAATACAAAAACATCCAAAATTAAAACAACAAGAAGAGACCCACACTCACGAGCTCACATAAATCCTTTCTACTCGTCATTCATCCTGAAAGCCCAAGTACTCAAAATCCTGTCGCAATAACAACCACGCTCCGATCGACTGCCTAAATGATAAGTATTTTGAACAAAAGTTTATTAACCAACAAGGAGTTTGCTATTTTTCCTGTTAGTATTATTTTTATATATACTCGTATACAAAACGATGTGTAGATTTCATTTTTAAGCTTAAGTAGTAGGAATCAAGCATACACATTATTTTTAACATGGTGTTCTTCTTCCAGTTTCTCCCATAAACAAAATGTTAACATTATGAACTTGCTCCGTTAAACTCTTTTAAACATTTTATTTACGTGACGTTCTACCTCCAGTGTCCAGTGATTATTATGCTCACGAGATAAAATATTTGATATTTTTTTAATGCCTTTCGCAGTGCAATTTGATATAATTTTCAGTCAAACATCTTTATAACTATCACAAAGCACTGAAGGAAATATTTTTAAATTGAAACTGAAATAATAATAGTTAAATGTAAATTATATTTTCTTTCATTTTCACTGTATAACTGTAATGGAAGCTTTTTTCCAACCGACTAAAAATATACTCCAGAAACCTTTTTTTTCACCCCATTGGGAATTGAGGACGAACATTTCATGTGATACCAATCAGGACACTGAGACTCCCTTAATTATTAAAAAAAAAATAGTTTCAGACAAGTAGATGACAAAGAGGTTCTATGTGATCCGAAAATGCCAGTAAAGTTAAAAGGAAAAGTATGCCAAACGATTGTCAGACCCGGATTCCTCTATGGCTCCGAATGCTGGACGATGTACATATAACTCTTACTCTATGCAACTAGAAACTGCTAAAATGCGTATGAACTTTAGTTCACACTTATGCCTAATCACTTAATTAGATTTTCTGTTAATAATTGTCACCCCACGCATTCTTCTCACTGCACGCATTGTCACCTCATGCATTCTTCTCACTGTACGCATTGTCACCCCATGCATTCTTCTCACTGTACGCATTGTCACCCCATGCATTATTCTCGCTGCACGCAACGTCACCCCATGCATTCTACTCACTGCATGCATTGTCACCCCATGAATTCTTCTCACTGCACGTATTATCACCCCATGCATTCTTTTCACTGCACGTATTGTCACCCCATGCATTATTCTCACTGTACACATTCCTTCAGCATTTATTTGACTCTTTTCAATACTTATTCAGCTCATGAAACTCTCACTTCTAATATTAAAAAAAAATATATAGCTTAGTTAAGTAGGTACATTGCAATCTTTGGTGAATAAATCAATAACAATAAAAGTCGATCTTGGAATACTTAAAAAGGTTAACAGTAGCTACGTTCCGTGTATATCTTCATATAGGCGTGTGTATCGAACGTATGCGTCACCTAAAATATAGGATTTTTTTGTAATTGCTGTGTACCTATTGTAATGAAATGTTCCTTATGCGTGGCCTTCGCAATAGTCACTATAAAAGTCGATTGACTTATGCAAGCGAGGAATGCGCGATGTACAAAGTATCTAGTAAGCCATGACGGCATACACGGGCGAATAAAGGGGCTTACGATGAGCAATGGGCTGCACAAAAGGAACGAAAAATGATAAAAATATATTCTCAGTTTCTGGAACGTCTACTGTGTTTTATTTACGACCAATTTCTACCTGCTAAAGAGGAATCTCTTCACGCTGCTACTTTTTACTGGAAAAGTAAGAAATAAACCGGAATCTCCGAGTGTTGAGCGGCAACCATCCACCTATTTTACAGTCTTTGTACCGGTGCTGTACAGCGTGTTTCATGTGGCACTCAGCTCCTTCAGGAAAAATAACTTAAATTTAGTGTTAAACTTGAAATAATAATTTTTTTTTATATACTATTAAACATGCAACATTTTGTTATAATGTTTTAGTGTACGTAAAAATTTTTTGTATTGTTCTTATCAAATAAGTCATAAAATTTTAAACTGTTTAATACACGTTGTATGTTTTTATTATGTTTGGTCCTTATACAAATAAGGGAAACCTGTAATGTGCAAAGGATCTGAAAAAAAAGAGTTTAATAAATAAATGGAATTACGCCAGGAATGAACGCTTTATGTTTTCACTTTACATGAAAATAATGATAATATACCAAGTTAATAATACAAATGTATTGTACTGAATTTCGAGTTCAATTGAGAATATTTCAGGAATCTTAGATACCGTAAACCCAAGGTTTGCTAGTGCCTGAACCCTTTTTAATCGAGCTAAAATCCATTATGAGTTTCTCTTCCTTTCCTCTAATAAGTAGTTGTTGCTTCATTACGAACTCGTTGTTTATCAGGTTTATGGTGTAATTATAAAACCAGAGTCCACTTTTCATAATCGAAATGGGGTTGGAAAAACTGTTAACTATACCAATATATATATATATTCTTTTAGAAGAAAAAAAAATCAATTTAAATACAAAATTGACAATAAAATCTTACTGATGTGTTTTAGTAATTCTTAAAACCAACAATTAGTAAAGTATATTTCTAAAATAAAACGTTACATTCTCACAGGTGCTTTATTTATTTATTTTTATTTAACACTTTTATTGCAAATACAATCTGGCGGGCTTATTGCCAGGCGACCATCGCTTTCAACCAACCAGACAAAAGTAAATGAAGCAAGTTACGTGGTCGCATATATCATTCAAATGACTATCGATCCCCACGAAATACATAAACATATACATGATCGTATGTCTACGAACCCCACAAAGACGGACAATCACCCGAACATTATTTTTCAATGTAATGTTATAATATTATAACATATATATTATTTATAGTTAAAGCATTAACATTATGGAGGTCTAAATTTAATATTACATGTGTCATATTTAAAGCTTTATTAAAAATATACCATGAAACTAGCTTTAACCGGGCTTTGATTGAACTCGCTAATTTGAAAGTTATCATACTTCGCCAAATAAAAAATTTGAAAGGTTATTTTGAAATGAGTAGAAAAAAGAAATTAATAAAATGATTAATATACCTTATTTCTGCAAAACAAGAAATTTCAAGAGGAAGAATGTTGTAATACAGAAAAGTATTGTAGAATGCTGGATCGGGAGGCCAAGACCCGACCTGGGTTGTAGAGCCATGGATGGATGGATAGAATGCTGGATCATATTTATTGTATTTTTAGATAAATTAACTTAAAAAAATAACTTATAGTATGGTAAATTGTTAACATTTAACTTATTCTGTATATTGTCTTTGAGTATCAAAATAGAGAAACAAAATAAAATATTACAATTAAAGTGTTTTTTTTATTCGCAGAAATACACTTAAAATACATTTTTTAATGGACATGAGAGAAATTATTTGTTTAAAATGAAATACAATATATTTTAAATGAAAGTAAAACAGATTGTTAGTGAATTTAAAATAACCTTTTCTTATTATATGAATTTTACAAATGTATCCTCATAAATTTTGACGCGTTAATATTTGAACAGCATCTCAAATTTGTACATGAATTAAGATGACGAACGACTTAAGAATCCTGTTTCTTGGATAAGCTTTTATAACCGGACTACAAAGTAACTTCTGATCCTTAGTAAATCTGCGTAAAATATTTTTACGAGCTGGAAAAAGCTTAATTACTTAAAAGCTCTCCCTCCATTACGAAACGATGTTAATTCAAAGTGACCCTATTTATGAATTTTAAAGTTAACGACTTAAGAAAGTAGAACAAAGAAGTTTTGTCTTCTATCGCAGTACATATTATAATTTAATGGTTATATTTATCGAGCTTTGAGACCATTTATGGCTGCAATAAGGACCGAAATTTTATTAATAAATTTTAATTCCGTACTTTATTTAATCCTTAATGGATATTTAATCATGTAAAATACACTGACTGAGACAATATTCTTTCGATTTTGTTTTAATGAAGTAATATTCTAAAATATTTGATGTTTAGAAGTATCGCGTATATAATTCAAAATGTTTCTTTATTTATTTAATAAAGATAACATATACAGGTGGAACTCAATTACATACAAAGTTTAAAGGTTATTATATAAGTACGGTAACACGAAATAAAATTTTATGATTAAGAAATATTTGTTAAGAAAAAAAATAACTTCGCCGATTACTATGAAAGCTCAAAATACTTTCTTTAAAAACATTTTGTGAAATCTATAATCAATGTCCGATTTCCTATTTAAAAGGGACAACCCGTGAAACAATGTAAGAACACTTTACAAGTCAGTTATATTCATTGCTAATCTAAATAGATTAATATACTCGTATATATGTGCCTCAAATAGTTTTCAGAAACATATGAGTACTAGTAAACCTATGATATATGCACATATGCCCCAATATAGTTGATTTAAATTTAGCTCCCATCAGCAACTTAAAGATATAAGATGAAACTCTCACATTCCTCCTCCCGCTTAAATGGCAGTATTCCAGCAAACCTAGAAAAACCCTGCTTAGATAGAGCGAGGGGTAGAAATAAGACGGGTAGAACTGCAATCAAAAAAATCTTTTGAACTTTCTCCACCATTTAAGAGTAACGAATTCTCTCAGGCTGCACATCAATGCTCCACATTCTAACGTTTTTTCATCACCACCAGCAGAAGCACTATATATTCTGGGATGGATCTTGGCTATCTGCAGGATACTTAGCCACTTATTTCAATTAACAGCTTCCCTCCTCCGACTGGGTACACCCATTGAACACATATTATTTATTCATACAAGGAAAGGTAGATTTAGACCATACAGTATTTACAACTTATAAATTAAAATTTATAATGCCCGTAAATACGAAAAGCATAAAAATTAAAACATAAACATAACTCATTTAATTGAAACATTCATTCTGCTACACTTACAGACATAAAATAAGCCCGGGCTCAAAAGCCTAGGACCGTGTTTCGCTCATGAAAGTATTCTTTAAAAACAACTGTTCAGATAAATAAAAATACAAATAAGCTCACTTAATCAACACAAATCAACCGTGGCATCGGATCTATGATACAGATACGCAAAAAACCCTTTAAGAACATTTTTAAATATTAAAACACTCTCTAAATATGTTAGAGGCTGCATCACGTTCATTACCTAATCGATGCAATGAGAGAATTCAAGTATTATTTTATTAATTCTTAATTTTGCAATCTCGTAATTTGATTTAGTATTCCGAAAATGAAAGCTTTTCTATGTTGTTTATAGTTAAGGCATTAACGTTGTGGAGGTTTAAAGACATTGTAATTTATTTTTAACAAACACTGTTTATTCCACTTTTTTGTGACGGTATAACCCTACCGGTTTCAAGGCTTTCACTTCATCTTCAGGGGAGCGCAAACAAGACTAAATGCTGTTCGAACTGGTACCGATATAGACACTTCAACGGTTGGAGGCTGCGGGGTGAGGAAGGCTAGGGATAATTTCGGCCAAGAGCGGGGAGATTTTGGGGAAATAACTGTTCAACAGATGCTCTGATCGGTATACTGACTTAGGAATTTCTATAAAAATATACCAAATGAAATAACCAAAAATATTCCAAGTCACATAAAGCCAGCTTTTTACACTAACTTTAATCTCCGGAAACACTTATTTAATGGGAAAGACAACAATGGAATACTTAGCAACAGTGGTGTGTATAAACTTTTATGTGCTGACTGTGATAATTTCTATATAGGAAAGACAGGAAGATCTTTTGAAAAGAGATTTCGTGAACACCAATCTGCCTTAACAAATCCTCTAATTTATTCTGAAATTGCTAATCATTGTCACCGTGAGAATCATACTTTTTCTATCAATGATGCCAAATTCT
Organism: Odontocerum albicorne; assembly: GCA_949825065.1. Taxonomy (NCBI): domain Eukaryota; kingdom Metazoa; phylum Arthropoda; class Insecta; order Trichoptera; family Odontoceridae; genus Odontocerum; species Odontocerum albicorne. The sequence goes on along the minus strand of OX463842.1, from coordinate 50,249,010 downwards.
TACATATTAGCGGCAACGGAAATAAATTGGACAGATTAGAGGCCCTAGAAATTTCTAAGTCAGTATACCGATCAGAGCATCTGTTGAACAGTTATTTCCCCAAAATCTCCCCGCTCTTGGCCGAAATTATCCCTAGCCTTCCTCACCCCGCAGCCTCCAACCGTTGAAGTGTCTATATCGGTACCAGTTCGAACAGCATTTAGTCTTGTTTGCGCTCCCCTGAAGATGAGGTGAAAGCCTTGAAACCGGTAGGGTTATACAATCACAAAAAAGTGGAATAAACAGTGTTTGTTAAAAATAAATTACGAAAGCCTTTCTTTCATCCTGATATTTATTAATTTTTATTTTTTGACGGTCAAATAACCTTTTAATAACACAATAATTATTTGGGTGTTAACATAAGTTGTGTCCGTTTTTTTCCACATGAAGAGAACAAGACGAGACAACAAAAAAAAAATCAAACAAATAAGTCAATAATGTATTCTCCTTCGTTATTCACAACTTCTTGCCAACGTTCTACAATTTTTCAATGCCTGTGCGATAAAAACCATCCGGCCTTGACTCGAGGAATTCGTCTAATCATGTCCGCAATTCGACGTCATTATTGAAGGAAAAACCATTGATGAGCTGCCTTTTAATTCATTGCATCTTCACCGTATACTTCGCAAATATCGCGAGCAGCTTTGGCGGCTTTCTTCCCTCGATTGAACGCGAACAGAACTAGGTGTCGAAAATGCTCACTTTCGTCTACTTGACATTCCATTATAAAGGCATGTAATCAAATAAAATAATATATGTAAAAAAACAATAATACAATATCCTTTAGAGCAGAAAAAATTTTTTTTTCGAATGACGTATAACTTTTACCATTTTGTTTTACTTTTGATGCTCATTTTTAAATTTGGAAAAAACCGGACACAACTTATGTTATTCTTCTCCCTGGCTCCATCCCAACTCACTGTCTGCGAAGACTGTTGCGGTCAGCTCTCCTCGTCCTCAGGTTGTATGCTCTTCTGTCCCGGACTACGTCCTCCAGGCCGTGCTTCTGCATCAGGTTATCTTTTTGCACCACCCACGAATTCTTTAGTCTTCCTCTGGTTGTTATTCGATGAAAATCCATGGAGATTGCCTGGTTCACAATGTGATCGGGTACTCTGCGTCCAACGTGCCCATACCATCTCAATCGCATCTTCTCCATCTTGCGGTTGACGTCTGTAACACCTAGGCTTCCACGAATGCGTGAGCTTTTTATTTTGTCTCTTAGGGACACGCTAGCTGACCACCTTAGCATACGCATTTCAGCAGTTTCTAGTTGCCTAGAGTAAGAGTTATACATCGTCCAGCATTCGGAGCCATAGAAGAGTGCGGGTCTTACAATAATTTGGTATACTTTTCCTTTTAACTTTACTGGCATTTTCGGATCACATAGAACTCCCGTCATTGATCTAAACTTCACCCATTCCACACTATTTCTATGTGTTACATCTGCTGCACATCCTCCATCGCTATGGATGAGTGACCCAACATGACAATTACTAACAGCTAGTAGAATAGTAGTTGATAGCTGGTTCCAGAGTTTAGTTGCATAGTCAGTAAAGGATGGTGTATAGTTAAGACATGTTAAAGCAATGAATTAATAGCATTTTAGTGTACTTCAGCTTAAATGATCCGTCATTGATCTTAACTTTATGCAACCCACACTAATTTTATATGTTACATCTGCTGCACATCCTCCATCGCTATGGATGAGTGACCCAAGATACTTAAAGGAGTCACAATTTGGTAATGTTTCTCCATCCATTTGCATTACACAACTTATGTTAACACCTAATAAAAAAAAATAACAATTAAAAAATCAACATTGTCGTGTAAGTAGAATATAAAAAAGCGTGTGTTAGATGAACCTAACAAAATATTATTCAAACCATCCATGTTTCAGAATTGTATTAAGTTGGTAGTGCCACGTTTAATAAGTATTCATATTAAACGTGGCACGACCATACTTGTATAAATGCAACAGGTTAAATGTACCTCGTCTATGAAAATGTAAGACCTGTATAAAAGTCTTTAAAAGTATAAAATTTACCATGTCAAGTGAGTGTGTAAGAAAGAATAAAGTCCGCGATAGGATACATTTAGGTCATCAATCTCAATGATCGCTTGTCCGCTAAATTCGTGTTATATCTGACAGTTCGTTCAGTTGCCATTCTGTAGTGTCTCCCGCCCTCGCCCTCCGGCTCTGGCTTGATTGATGATGTCATATTTGAAAAGGCCTACATATCATACAATACAGAAAAAAATATTTCTTATTTTGGTTCTCATAATTTTTTGAAATTTTAATAAGCTGATTTATTTGAATTCGTAATTTTAATAAAATTGTATCTTTTTTGAAGCGTTGCTTATTGACTTAAACCATACCATGGTTGGTTAACCTTTCCTTCCCGGTGTTGGGTATCTTCTACACGTTGCTTCGAATAACCATCAATATCTCTATAAATATAATAAATACAAGGTTAAGATTCTAGGTATTCCTCCATAATATATTTACGCATTGATTTAAAAAATAATATTAATAATAATCAGAATTTATCGACTACATCGTAAGTATTTTCTGAATATCGGAAACAAATTCGGATTTAAACGCTGTGAGTGCCTCGATCTTGGGTCTTGACGATAGGTGAAAAGTATGCGGGAAGCGCGACACTATATTCGCATCTCACTTTTGCATACGTCACTGAATTGCGAGGAGCGCAATTGTCTCCACCTCGCAAGTGTATGGCGCCCGTTACACGGTCAATCTGGATCGCAATCCGCGGTCCAAATCGGCGATCACGGATTGCGATCCGATTGATCAATCCATCAATCCGCTCATTACACGGTCAATCTTGACCGCGATCATTGATCGGCGATCACGGATTGCGATCCAGATTGACCGTGTAACGGGCGCCTAAGCGACGCCTGAGTTAGCCCCCAACCCTGCCGCGCTGCAGTAGCTGTTGAGCTGGCAACGAGACTAGACCTACGCCCGTTCAGATGGTTTTTTAATGTTTTCAGCAAATAAATCTCAATTATAATAATTTTTAACTTCAATTATAATTAATTAAGGGGATTATCTATGAATGTTCTTATTTTTCCGATTTAAAATCGCTAATTTTTGATCGCGTACTCACTACCCAACACCGGAACACGCGTTTCATTTTTATCACCGTAAGGGAAGGGTTAACATACTCGTAACATATGTATTTTGTACGCATGTGTTAGTTCAAAGTATGCTAAAGCTTTATTTTTACTAGTTGCAGCCTGTGAAATATTCACGAAAGTAAAATAAATTTTACATTTATGAAAATACGTATTCATAAATATAGAATTTGTTTATATATATCATATATACATCGTCTCCTTTTACACAGGTTCAAAAACTGTTAGTTAGGTATTTCAAATTCGTACAGTTATCACGGACACACCGAGATTCAAATATCGAATTACTTTTGCAGAGAATCTAAGTATTCTTATCTCGCTCTCTTGTATTCAAAATTCAATTCTCGTATTATTTCTTTGACGACAACCATCGTATGGGTTTTGGCCTATTTATACTATGATATAAACGTTAACTTACATTTTATAATAATACATATGAGATAATATTTTTTATGAATATGTTAGCTTAACGTATGTTTTCTAAGATATTCGTATCCATTAATTACCTTAAACATGTATTTAAGGACTTTTTTATGTATATATTAGTAATAAGTATGTTTTCTAAGGCTATAATATTTATTCATTTTCTCAATACAGGCTTAGCCCGACTACATTGAAAAAAAAATGTTAACATTAAAAAAAAAATATATAAAATAAAAAAATTATGTACCTATATACGCATACATATATACACATATATATTCAAAGTCACTTAAAAACGTTGATGAGGGCTTTCTAACGCGCTCAATCTTAGAAGAAAATTTACTTTTGCTTTTGGTAATGTGATATGAAATATGTCAATATCCGAAGCAGTCTCGTTCAAAAGGGTTAAGGCCCTGCTAACAGACATAGCGACTAGAAGACTCGTTCTTGCGTATGTTATTGAGAACACTTCTTGCCGGCGCAGTCTAATGTAATTGTTAGGAACATTTAACGCTAATCTTTGTAGTAATGCTGGACAGCTCACAACTCCTCGAACGAGTTTGACAACGTATACCAGGAGACGCGTATATATCAACTTAAAACTTGTATATGTTAGTATAAATTATGTTTTTCTAAGGCATTTATATTTATAAATCAGCTAAGCGTATGTACTTAAAGATTTTTGTACGTATATGTTGGGTCAAATTATATATTCTAAGGTTTAACTTAACTCATTTATTTCAAAGGTTTTGTGTATTTAGTATGTGTTAGATTAACGCAAGTCTTCTAAGCACACGTTTGAAATAAAGTGAAAAACATTTTACACGTAAACAACACAAAAATATTTAGAGAGAATAAAAAATACGGTGTTCAGTCATTTTCTTGGATATTTATCAAGATTCGTAAGCTCATTTACTTAAACAGTTTAAAATATAACTAATTATATATTTAGTAGAATAAACAGCTAAAATGAATCTATGGTTAAAAATATATGACATATACGCACAATGGGGAAATTTCTATAATTATTAAGTTGACACAGTAAAACGTGTTGTAGCATTCGAAATATGGATGCCCCTAAAAATTCTGTATATCTTTCGGTCAAGGAGAATAGTTAAGAGGTCTGCCGTATAATGGATATTGAAAGTAAACTTCTCAAAGTTATCACGACGAGAATAGCGACCCCTGGTCTATATAATACCCACAATGATAGCCTAAAATGTGCAGTCATGCTATGCAGGAGTTGAACGAAAAATCTGTTCACAATTTAAATAAACACCCCAAGTCCACAAGGAACATGCAAAGTGACAAGGTGAATTAGTTCCGAATAGTTATGTTAAATATTAATATTTTTTTAAGTTTAAATTTCTTCTTCTGTTATGGTCCTGCATCATTGTTTGCCTCTTGTGACGTCGACTGCTAGCTGTTTTCCCATCTTTTGGGATGTCGTCCTGGAGGTCTGCTTGCTTGGGGGATACTGTCCCTGGCCATTCTTACGGCTCTTGGTTCCGCCATTCTGGATACGTCTTCGTTCTAGAATCTTCTTCTCTGTCGTCCCCATCTGACAACATCTTCAACTTCGCACGTCCTTCGGATTTCTGTGTTTCGTACTCACGAAGGGTTTTGCCAGCGATACTCCTGAGTACCTTCATTTCGCTGGTTCAAAGGAGATTTTAGGTTTTGACAGTGTCGGCTCTGGACTCTATGCCGTATGTCATTTTGGTCTAAATTTCAATAATATGAAATATTGAAAAGTCTTTTTTATAGGTTGACCCTTAAAAAATCTTATCAGGCTAATACATTCAAGGGTCTTAATATTTGCATTTCTCTTTTAAAAATAAAATTTTATAGTTCAGCGCATCCATATAAAGAAAATGCATGAAAATTGTGCAGGCAGACCACGCATTGTACGGTCCACTGGTACTGTACTGTCCGCTTCGTTAACTTCAATTCGAATCCGTTCTGTTTGTTGAACTATCTAACAAGAGAACTAACAATGCCATCAAATTTTAATGTTTGAATAAATGTATTTTTCTTCTAACCTTAAATTCCTTCAGAAAAACTCTGTATTTATGAAAATAAAATGATCTTGCTTTTTCTTTCATAGAAAAATTAAATATTATATCTAGTAATACAAGAAAATAAAGTCAATGGGGCACTAAAACAAATAACATATACTCGAACCGGAGAGTATTAAAATCTGCCAAGAAGATAGTTCACATTTAAGTATATTGTTTATAGTTAAGGCATTAACATTGTAGAGGTTTAAAGACGTCGTATTTAGTTTTATCAAACACTGTTTATTTCACTTTTTGAAACGGTATGAGCTTAACAGTTTCAAGGTTTCCTTTGTACATTTATTTAAGTCAGGAAAATTGAAGAATCGACTGATCTGGTAGCATTTGATGCTTGGGTGGACTAAGGTAACAATATCATGAATTAAGGATAAATTCAAAAGTTTTGGTTTACACGAGTATAAAGACCACCTGCTTCTTGCCGCTACAAACAGGTACATTTCGTTTGTGGGTTAAAGGATATTTCCTGTTTAGAGGTATTACAATATGTAAGTACGCTATTATTTATCTCAAACAAATTGCTACATTATATTGGAAATGTGGGAACCACGGTCGTCACTAAATATTGTCGTATACATACGGTCAATGACCGACGGAACGAGCTTTGGACACCTCGATAAATTATATTTAACAGTCCGAAGGTCACATGCCAAAGCATTGACGCGGCCGGACATCGCGCCGCATTCCATAGTAGAAAGAGAACGCATCACGCTGTCTCGCTGGTTCCGTAAATAAATTGTTACCACAATACTATTTACGATATCTACAATACTTCAATTGACCATTTCTGCACGCACTGAAGCGAGATAAAAATATATCGCGGGCGCACTCCCGCGCCCATTCTGAAATATTATAAATACCCACGTACTATCAAATAAAGTATTCATTCACTCTCTCCTTCCGCATTGCGACTTAACGTATTTTATTTATTTACCAACAATCAAAATCATCAGACACCTTTAAGGGACATTTCCCTAAAGAAATATTGTATTATATACCACTAGTAAATAAATAAATAGATACACTTTTAAACGAAGGGTAGTTTTGAAGTCTCCTAACAATGATCAAAGAAAGTGTTTTGAAATTTTTCGGAAGTGGCGGCATGAGACCCTTGTGCAATAGTTTCTATCGAAATCCATCTTAAACCGCGAATAATATTCACACATCTGATATCCTCGCAGCTGGGTTCGCCCTATATTGATGGGGTGTATCTCGACAGGGGGGATGTTATATGATAAGCCCAAACATATTGATAGCTTTTCTCTTAAATATATTTTCTGTTATTCATCTTGAGTTGTATCTGCGATTTCGGAATGTATTTACTATATATGATATATCTACATACTATGTTGCTATCAATATACATATATTTATTTATTTACTAATCACAAAATGAAATAAATACATTTACGTAAAATGCTACATTTTAATATAACAATCTCACAAGAAACTCAATTGTTAACGTGTTCCCCGCGGGGAGCACAAACGCCTGTGATCTGACGACAATCCAAGTTTCAAATCACAAATACTTAAAAAAAATGACACAAAACCGGAATAAAAATTAAACTAAAATTTAAAATAATCTTTATTCTAGCGACATCTCTGGAAACCTTGTCAAATAATATATTAGTTTATGAGATATTGTTGAATAAACAGAGCGCCGAATTTTTTTGGTTTCTCAATATTTCCAGCATTAACGACCTGTCGCGCGGATCGAGTCCTGCGATGAGTCTCTCTTACGTAAATAAACATTACTAGTGCTATATGCATTTGATTGGGTGAGTGTCATGAATCATTGATTTGATCGTAGCATTCCTTTGTTTATTTTACGTAATGTTAAGTTTATCTCCTTTATTTAATGAGTCTCCTTAAGAGTAATGACTATTATTTATTATCAGAAAATTACTTAAGTGTCATGTTTACTTGGTGTTGTAATCAAATATCAGTGGTTCTAAACAAAATATGTGTTTAAACTTAGAAATTAAAAACGCTGAAATTGTGCCGCGCACAGGATTCGTGGAATTTGATTTTTAACACGGTGAACAGGTTAAGAAAGTTTGACATAATTGGACACAACAAAAAACCATTTAATCTTCTTTTCATGTTATTTATGTTGTGGCTTTATCTCGTAAATATTATATATTCTATTTTAATTAATAAACTGAATACGAATTAATTAATTAAAATTTTCCAACCCAATAAGAATCATTAATTGTTCGTCGAGCACCTTATATATAATTTGGATGATCTCATTAAATGAATATTATAATAATGCAAATCGGGTTTATTATGCTTGCTTTAATTAATCTGCACATTGATTCGTAGAACATTTTAATTGACAAGCAGCCCTAACCGCAAGCAGCGATTCCAAGTCGTAACTCCACCTGGCGGAAAGCTCTCCAACCTGATCGGCTTGCCGCTAGATGCCGTGTAGAACGGCGCGTCGAGCGACAGCCGTGAATAATTCTCTCTTCAGTAAAACAAGCAAATCACTTGATAATCAAAATTAATTCGATTCGAGAGAAATTCTCGAATTAACTAGATGAATTTCAAAACTTAAATAATTACGTAAACTTACGTTAAATAATTAATCTTTGATTCTGTGAAAAGTTTTGAAATTTTCGAAATGTTTTTGAATAAACCTCAAAATATCTTCTCGAGTGAAATTATCAAAGACGTTATTTTCTTTTCATATAACATATGATATATATTTATTCATAACGTTCTGTTTTCTTTAATTATACAATCACTTATCTTTGATTACATTTTCTATTTACTTTTTTAATACTAATTTGGTGTACATATATACTACTAATAATATTTTTCTTAATCTACTAGGGCGTACATATATGTACCAAAAAATTAAAATAAATATATAAAATAAAAAAAATGGATACTGGTTACTAATTTCAGTACGAAATAAGTAATTTATCAGCAATTTGTTTTTGAATAATGAAAAAAATTATGCTAATATTTTTTTAGGGGTTTTCCTAATGTCTATAATTCAGAAAATCTAGGATGAGTCCTGTGCCAGCTCACGAATTTGTCTCAATACAACCTTGTAACGATGCTCAGTAATTTTTATTCTTTTATCCTCAATTCTAATAAATAGCAAGTTATTTAGGTAAATACATTACATAAGGTTGCATTGGGGCAAATTTGTGAGCTGTCACAGGACTCATCATAGAATTTCCGAACTATAGTGTTTTTTCTTTAAAAAAGGCATTATATTCATAAATATCCTTCGAACATATGAGTTTTTCTAAGATAACATTGCGGCGTTCATTACAAAAATGCAGATGAAATAAGATCACAAAATAGTTTACATTATGTATAATATTGACCTTTATCAACAATATTTGCATAAATTCTGAAAATTTGGAGAAGTTTGAAGGTTAAGGGTTTTTTTTTTTACTCAAACTTTTTTATAACCACATTAAATTTTTTTCAATTTGATTTTCTTATAGCATAACTATTAATTAATTAATATAATTATTTCATTAAATTTAATCTTAGTTCCATTCCCAACGGGCTGAAGTCTAATTGAAGCGCCATTTAAAAGTGTTGGATCGCAAAATGGCGTTTTATATTATTGGCTTTTATAATTGATATTATTTACCCTGCTAAAAGGTTAAGCTCTGTTTATTATCTGAGTAATAAACCATGAAGAATTAATGCCCGTAGCACATTAATTCCTTCAAGATCTTATTTATATTGCAGCCTCTGTGTCTCTTTTGGTAAGACAGATGACTTCCAGACGTGATTTTTTGGTTCGATTACCGATGATACAATAAAATAAACTTAAAAAAAAGTTTCCAGTTTCGTAAAAGAGTTCATGTGGTAAACTACTCATCTCAACTGAATGTCAACCAGAAATTCCAAATTCTCGAAAATGTTCAAACGTATTGGACGAAACGTCGAATTTAATAAAAATTCAAAAAACTATTTTAGTATACGAGTATATGTTATATATGTTAGGTGTTAACATAAGTTATGTCCGTTTTTTTCCAATTTAAAAATGAGCACCAAAAGTAAAATAAAATGGTAAATGTTATATGTCATTCGAAAGAAATTGTTTTCTTTTACAATATATTGTGTTTGCTTATATTATTTTATTTGAGTACAAGCCTTCAAAATGGACTGTCAAGTAGACGAAAGTGAGCATTTTCGACACCTTCTTCTGTTCGCGTTCAATCGAGGGAATAAAGCTGCCAAAGTTGCTCGAGATATTTGCGAAGCGTACGGTAAAGATACTATGAATTAAAGGACAGCTGGTCGATGGTTTTTGCGTTTCAAAGACGGTAATTTTGACCTGAAAGACATGGAGCGTTTCGGACGACAAGTGGACTTCGATAAAGACCGCTTAAACCGTATTATTATTTAAATTTGAACACGGTTAGGTTATTTGCCGTTGTGTTACCAATTTTATAATTATGACTTGATACATAAGTAAGCTCACAAAACATAAAAAAATATATGTAAGCCTGTTTCGAAAATTAATAAACAAAAATAAAATATTTCATTAATTGGGAATCTTTATCCATATCGTGCTATGGGAAAATATTTCATTAATTTGGAATCTTTATCCATATCATGCTATGGAAAAATATTTCATTAATTAGGAATTTCGATCCATATCGTGCTATGGGAAAATATTCCTATAATTAGGGATCTTTATCCTTATCGTGCTGTGGGAAAATATTTCATTAATGAGGAATCTTTATCCATATTGTGCTATGGGAAAATATTTCATTAATGAGGAATCTTTATCCATATTGTGCTATGGGAAAATATTTCATTAATGAGGAATCTTTATCCATATTGTGCTTTGGGAAAATATTTCATTAATGAGGAATCTTTATCCATATTGTGCTATGGGAAAATATTTCATTAATTAGGAATCTTTTTCATATCGTGCTATGTGAAAATATTTCATTAATTAGGAATCTTTAACCATGTCGTACCATGGGCAAATATTTATAAGGAATGTTTATCCATATCGTGCAATGGGAAGAAATAAAATATTATTCAAAGAAAAACAAAACTAATGCATATCGAGTTTTTTTAGAATCGTTGACCTCCGCGACTTTGTGAAAAAACACCATTGTTTCAGCCAAGGGGCTACGGTTCGATTCTCGTTAGGATCCGATTTATTTTAAAGCGGGTTCAAGTTTAATTTACCCTTAATGCCTTTTTAACATCTACTTGTTGCAAAAAAGATATTGTCACAAGGTAATTAACTCACCAGATGGTTTAACGATGAAGTGTAAAATAAGTTAATTAATGACTAGCAAACGAAAAAAAAATACCACATTATCAAAAAAAGAAATAAAACTTGTTAAACAATTATACTTTCCTGAATCTTCGAAAAGACTATAGTTTCACCAAACCAATTTTCATAATAGCCCTCTGCTTAATATGTTCCCAATTAAAAATCCACCCCTGTCTTAAAGATTTACATTCACTTTCACATATTTTTTCCCCGCCCCATTCACCATTGTATTACATCTCTCCCCACTTCACTTCCCCTACCTCACTTCTTTTATATTAGGTTATTTACACTTGTACAGAATAGATTTTAGCAACTCAGTTTATATTCACCTGACGAAGAAGACGATTGTCTTCGAAACTAGTTGTGAACCTAAATTAAACCTGTGGTGAACACAAAAATATAAAATAAGTTTTTTATTTACTTATTTTTTTCCTTTTATATAAACAATTATACGTTCATTTTTTAAGTTTTAAAAAATAAAGATCCACTCACAATGTTAGATTCCCACACTTCCGCGAAAAAGTGAAGAAATGCTTTTATCATGGGAAGTTAATGGTAATTCCTTCATAATTTAAAATCACATCCAACTTCCATAATCCTCTTAAAAGATGAATGGAGATTCATTTATTAGTTTACCGAGAGAAGTGCACTTCTCATTTCAGATTGGTTCTGCACTTCCAGTTGCGATTATACGAGTATTACTGATGGAGAATATTTTAATGAGTTATTTTCTTTGTCTTTGTCCTCAATAATCTCTTCATATATTCGTATTTCAGCTACGATTGAGAGAAAAATAATTTTTCATTAATGTAACTGGATATTTTTTACTTTTATTTTATTTATTTATTTATTATTACACATGACAAGAAATATACATAATTTGCGAAAAAAAAAAACACGTAATTTAATTTAGACATACATTATTTTAATGGATCTGGGGTTGTCGCCTTTCATTTGTCGTATCCCCAGTAAACTAGGCTTTTGCCTGTATCTCACTGAGGATATTTAGCATGAAAAAACAAATCGATACTTCTTTCCGATTTTTGATTACACAAATACAAAACCCCGTTGCACGTTCTCATCAACCTGGCAAACAGTGACACTCAATTACAACTGGAAACATCATGCGGAATCAAACTCTTCACACATCATCACTCCAGAAAGAACAAACCTGTTCATCCTATAATATACCGCACACAATCATAAGAAGAAAAACAAAAGTAAAATTAAAAATGAACCCAAAATGAAACAAAAATAAAACCAAAAATGTTTATCCCATAATATACCGCACACAATCATAAAAATAAAAATGAACACAAAAATATACAAAAACACAAATACAAAACAACAAAAATCAAAAGAACAAGAAGAAACCCACACTCAACAGCCCACATAAATCTTTTCCACACATCATTTTCACACGTCATGTATAATAATATAATTTATAACATGAATGAATATTGTCGTATATGAATTTTAAGCTATGTTATGTTAAGATGAAGGAATGTATGTGAACTTAAAGCTATGTTATGTTAAGATGAAGAAATGTATGTGAACTTAAAACTATGTTATGTTATGATGAAGGAATGTATGTGAACTTAAAGCTATGTTATATTAAGATGAAGAAAAGCAAGCTGAGATAGTTTGAGCATGTGGAATAAATGGAGAAAGACTAACTTAACATATATAAATAGTACAAATGTTAAAGGAGTTCGTGGTAGAAAAAGATCACGGAAAGTAAAGTTGGATCAAGCAAATTATATTTTGAAAGAAAGAAACGTAGAAATTCAGAGAAAACAAGAAATGAGAAGGTGTATGAATGTAGAAGACGCTAAAGATGTGTGCCGAGATAGGAAAGTATGGCGCTCTATTCGATAGGGAAATAGCGTGATGGTATGGATGTATTTGAGAAAATATTTTAACCAATCACTTTCGAAAATTGGAAGTTTAAGTACTGACAAAAAAAGAAATTATCCTTAAGACCAAACAATACTTAAATATTTCCCAAATATATAAAATAAAGGATATTTTTAGTGTTTTTCTGACAGTTCTTTTATATACAATAGTTCAACTTGTAAAATATATTTAAAACCAAAGAAAAGAGAGTAAAACTACACAAGGGGTGTTTAAATGAAATATAATGTGCTTGTGAAAGTACGTACAAGTATATTGGAATGACATAAAGAAAAATAGGCAATAGAATACAATAACTTAAACATTGTCCATCTAATAAAAATATATCAGAATTTGCAAACTATTTTTATTTATTTAACACATTTATTGCAAATACAATCTGGCGGGCTTATTACCAGGCGGAAATCTCTTCCAACCAACCAGACAAAAGTTAATGAAACTAGTTACATGGTTGTATAAATCATTCAAATGACTATCTATCCTCACGAAATCCGTAAACACATAACGTACGTGAGCATATGCCCACGAACACCAAAGACGGACAATCACCCGAACATTATTTTTCATATAAAGTGATATATCATAAATCAAAAGAAAAGGAAGGGATCGTGGAGAGGAAATGAAAAGAAAAATCGGGAATGAAACACGTTATTTTACTGACTAGAAATTAAGAATGTTTTCAGTCGCTTCTTAAAACACGCCAAGGACGGAGCGAGTCTTATATTGGTTTGTAACTGATTCCAGAGTCTCACTGCATGGACTGTTAAGGACGACGTAAAAAATGAGGAGCGGTGAACCGTAATGGAAAGGTCAATAAACAATCTTTGTTTTAGCGTACCGCTAATCCATGATTGGAAAGGCGCTGAAAATTTTCGTCGAGATAAGAGAGAGCGGCGGGACCCTTAAGGATATTATACAATAGAGTCAGTATGTGAATTTATTTCTAACATTTAACAAGTTCAATGTCTTCTGGTATGAAGTCATATGATCGTACTTTCGTAGTAACCATATAACCATTTGAAATATAGTTAAGTAAATTTTTTGCATACTTCCAAAAATATATAAATTTCGATACATTAGAGATGCACAAATCCGTAAGAAAAAGTAAAAAATTAATAAATAACCAAGAATGCAAACTATTTAACACTTTTAAAAAATTTGGCCTTTGGGCCAATAGACCACAAACCCTTCTAATGTGGGTAGTTTATAGTACTCGTAACATGACACCAGTCTAAACAGAGTACTGATCTCCTAACAAACCGGGACCGTCGCAACTGAAGATAGCCTGGGGATACGAAGCAAAAATACGTGTTGCGGGGATTAATGTAATTAGAGCAAAAATAAAAATATGTATCTTTAAATGTTCTACTATTTGGTTTCGCAAAGTTTTCGCCTAAACCTTTGATAAATTGGTAAATATTATGAAAGAAGTTTATGCTTCTTCTTGCAGAAGATTCTTGACCAGTTTATTATATTATTACCAGAATGTTGGTTTTCTGCTAATTTATCCATTTCAGTGAGGGTTTGCCTGGTGTTCAGCTTCCTATGGGGTAACTATGAGAAACTATATAAATAAACTGTGTCCTATAAATTCTTTATTTTATTGTCAAAAATAATTAGAGCAAAAATTAGAGCAAAAATAAAAATATGTATCGTTAAATGTTCTACTATTTGGTTTCGCAAAGTTTTCGCCTAAACTTTTGATAAATTGGTAAATATTATGAAAAAAGTTTATGCTTCTTCTTGCAGAAGATTTTGGACCAGTTTATTATATTATTACCAGAATTTTGGCTTTTTGCTATTTATCCATTTCAGTGAGGGTCTGCCTGGTGTTCAGCTTCCTATGGGGTAACTATGAGAAACTATATAAATAAACTGTGTGCCATAAATTCTTCATTTTATTTTATCAAAATTAATTAGAGCAAAAATTAGAGCAAAAATAAAAGAGCAAAAAAAAATATACGAGTATACTATTAAATATACTATTAAAAATGTAACAAAAGAAAAATAAACAAAGATAAGTTGAGTATAAGGATAGGAAAGTGGTGGCTGCAGTCATTAAATAAGATATTTACATGCATACGTTAAGATAACCATATTTGGTAAGAAAACCGCAGAAAACTTACAAAAGGATGCCAAACTATGAATAAAACTTTGTAGATCTTCCGAAATATGATAGTTACACATTCGGCTTTAGGTGGAGTGTAGTCCATGCGTTAAATGTTCATATATTAACATCAAATTTAATAAGAACTCTCAAAAAGGGGTCTCTTCAAGTGCTAGTTAAGTTCCACACCCCACCCATTTCTCTAACACTGATAGACAGACCATCCCACGTCATGGGACTAACAATGGCAAAAACCCTGGTGTTCTAAAGAGTGGCTTTGTTCTTATGGTATCAACTCTTCTTTCTATAGCATGTGCCATTATAGGTTTTACATATGTTTCAAAGATCCTTATTTTATCTTCTGCTGACATTATTTATTTTTTTCTTTTAGTTACGAGTTTTTTTTCTAATAATATGAAATGAAATAAAAGTAAATCTGTAACTTATTTAATATTAATGTGAGTCTGTTACTTTTCAAAGCTTTTGTATAGCAATAAAATCGAAAAGCAGTTAATACAAAATATGCAAACATACATATCATCACGCCGCGTCCTTTGCGAGGTAGGCAGAAAGAACAGATCTCCAAACTTTTCTATCAAAACACCCACCTTTTTCCTCCTCAAAATTCATGCATCTCGTCATGTACAATATTTTATTATTCTTGCTTCTCACTTTATCTTATTTCCAAATCAGGTCCATGTGGTCCAGCCACGTTTTACTTGGTATTTCTCTTCCACGCATACCTTGCACTTGTGACTTGTATACTCGCTTAATCATTCTTTCATCGTCCATTCTCTTCACGTGGTCAAACCATCTTAAAGTCCTTTTTTTCTTCAGCTTGCTTTAAAACATCTACTATATTTTTATTCACGCTTTAATTTATGATGTCTTCATTCTGTCTTCTTTCATTAATTGACACTTCATAAATTTTCCTTAAAGCTTGCATTTCTATAGCATTTAGCGTACTCTTGTCCTTCTATATTCAAATCTAGCGAAAATTGAACGCAAAACCCTAGATTGCCAAACATGTATTATACTCGTATAATAATTAAAATAATACTGTTAGTTTACTAAGAACTTAAAAGTTCTTCAAAATAAAACTGTTATTTCACATTTCCACTTAATGTGAAAAAAAAACCGTGTTTTTAATCATAAACTGGTTGTAAATGAATATCCGAAATACTAGTTAAGCGTTGAATGTTGGAATTTAATGAAGATCTTATCGAAGAGATTCTGAAATTTTTATTTGTTTTAAAATCACCGTATTTTTTTGTTTTTTCATTCCTCGAATGATTACGAAGGGAATTTCATTTAAAATAAATCCCATCACTGAAGAACACGGAGAGAGAGAGAGAGAATCAGGAATTTCTCAAAAGGACAAGATGAAGAGGCTGTCATAGGGACCCTCTGGGCATTTTTTCATCCGAGCAAAACGTCGGGAGAGATAAAAATGACATTAGAGAAAATATCGCAAGTTTTTTTTTAATTTAATTTCGCATTATGCTCGTTTTGTTGTAAATGAAACATTTTATTCACTTGTGAAATAATTATTTGCAATTGTTTTAAAAAATATTTTTGAAACATTTTCAGCGCTTGCAAATGCTGAAAACTGAATTTAGGATTTTGTGTTAGAAACCTCATATGATTCAAACCTCCTGTGTGTGAAAAGTTATTGTAGATTACCCAGTCGTTACATGACAGGTGACAATGGTGTACTATTTTTCCGTCCTTTGATCAAAAACATTCAAAATTATAAATTTTGTATTGTAGTACATCACGCCGTTCCCCTGTCGAGGTAGACCGAGAAGATATTTTTTTATTTTATTTATGTATTTTACACATGACAAGAAATATACATTATTTGCGAAAAAACAACAGGTAATTTAATTTGGACCCAATTTAAATGGATCTGGGTTTGTTGCCTTTCATTTGTTGTGTCCCCAGTAAACTAGGCTTTTGCCTGTATCTCACTGAGGACATATAGCATGAAAAAATAAATCGATACTTTTTTCCGATTTTGGATTATGCAAAACCCCGTTGCACATTCTCATCAACCTAACAAACAGTGACACTCAATTACACATGTATATATCACGCGAAATCAAACTCCTCACACTTCATCACTCTAGACATACCAAAACATTCATACCACAATATACCGCAAAAAATCATAATGCAAAAAAAATACATATATACAAAAATATAAATATAAAACAACAAAAAACACCACACTCAAGAGCTGACACAAATCTCTTCCACAAGTCATTCCTCTTGCAAACCCAAGCACTTAAACTCGTGTCACAATAACAACCACGCTCCGATCGACTGCCTAAATGGTTTTCCTCCTTTATTGGATTCGGCATCCCATTGTATCTCATGGGAGCTAAATAGGCATATTGCCTTTGGGAAAAATATGGTTCAACCCAAGGGGTGGTGAACATTTGATCAGTTGACATGCGTGTCATGTGTCTCTGCTAAATCTGCATCTTCCCTTCCTCTCGATTATAGTGCCAGATAATGGATTTGAGATGTAAATTGGTTATGTTCAAGACCCGATACTCCCTGAAAAGCTCCGCTGTGGAATACCGGGCAGGAAGTTTATTAATTATTTTTATCATCAATTTTTGTGAAACCTGCAATACGTGTTTTTGTGTTAAGGTGCATCCCTTTCCCCAAACTGATATACCGTTAGAAAGTGCAGACTGACATATGGCGATATAGTGACAGACTTTTCGATCGTGACAAACATCTTTTTCTCTTCTAAATCCGTACACCTTCTCATAAAACTCCATCGATTTCTCTTACTTTTTACACATCTTTCACTCAAAATATTATTTACTTGATCCGACCATATTTTCATGGCCTTTCTGTATCACGCCTTGTGTTCACATTTGTAAAATAAATGTGTATATTAAATATTTCTTTATTCATTCGTTTGACATGCCCAAACCATTTCAGAGAGCTCTTCTTGATCTTTCATCTATATCAGCTTTTAGTTCAAATCCACCCCTAACACTTCATACTGTATTCTGTTATACGTTATCAGTATTCTGTATTCTGTTAAACATTATCAACATTAGTATTCTGCTCAGTGCCCGCATATTGCATTCTGTAATACATTATCACCATAAGTATTCTGCTCAGTGCCCGCATATTATATTCTGTTATACATTATCACCATTAGTATTCTGCTCAGTGCCCGCATATTGTATTCTGTTATACATTATAACCATTAATATTCTGCTCAGTGCCCGCATATTGTATTCTGTTATACATTATCACCATAAGTATTCTACTCAGTGCCCGCATAAAGTATTCTGTTATACATACATTAACACTATTAGTATTCTGCTCAGTTCCTGCATGTTGTATTCTGTTATACATACATTATGACCATTAGTACTCGTATTCTGTTCAGTGCCTGCATATTGTATTCTGTTATACATTATCACAATTAGTATTCTGCTCAGTTCCCGCATATTGTATTCTGTTATACATAATAACCATTAGTATTCTGCTCAGTGCCCGCATATTATATTCTGTTATACATTATCACCATTAGTATTCTGCTCAGTGCCCGCATATTGTATTCTGTTATACATTATAACCATTAATATTCTGCTCAGTGCCCGCATATTGTATTCTGTTATACATTATCACCATAAGTATTCTGCTCAGTGCCCGCATAAAGTATTCTGTTATACATACATTAACACTATTAGTATTCTGCTCAGTTCCTGCATGTTGTATTCTGTTATACATACATTATGACCATTAGTACTCGTATTCTGTTCAGTGCCTGCATATTGTATTCTGTTATACATTATCACAATTAGTATTCTGCTCAGTGCCCGCATATTGTATTCTGTTATACATAATAACCATTAGTATTCTGCTCAGTGCCCGCATATTATATTCTGTCATACATTATCACCATTAGTATTCTACTCAGTGCTCGCATATTGTATTCTGTTATACATTATCACAATTAGTATTCTGCTCAGTGCCCGCATATTGTGTTCTGTCATACGTTATCATAATTAGTATTCTGCTCAGTGGCCGCATATTGTATTCTGTTATACGTTGTCACCATTAGTATTCTACTCAGTGCCCGCATTTCGGCAACAGTTATATGGCTTTTTTCTATCTTTGACAACGTTCACGTTACGCTTCAACATATCAAATTTGGTACAGTATAAATGTTGAGGATGATCATCTCAGCAGATTGACACACTCTTCGATTCGAGTATACATATTTTAGTACCCAGTTCACTTTGTTTTCTATCGATACACGCCGTTTGATATCTACCGTAACTTTTCTATCATCTGAGAAAATACAATCTACTGTTGTGCAAATGAAAATACGAATAGTAATCACATTATTGTGCTTAGAATATATTTTTTTACTGAAAGTTTAATCTTTTTTTCTTTTATTAAAATACTATTATAAAAATGTTGGCGAAACAACAAGCGTGAGTGTATGCAAATATCCAGACTCGGCTGAAATCGTCGATTTTCATTAGTCGCTTAAAAAGTTTCAAGTACGAATCGTTAGTACCCAAGAGACGTCTCGTGAAAAGGCTTCGCGTATCGGGAGTCCTCGGCGAGGACGTAAAAAGGCACTTAGCCTGCAATGAAAATCACCCAATTAGAATAAATATCATTAAAATTTAATTATTTTCTCTTTGTTGAAGGAAATA
Organism: Odontocerum albicorne; assembly: GCA_949825065.1. NCBI lineage: Eukaryota > Metazoa > Arthropoda > Insecta > Trichoptera > Odontoceridae > Odontocerum > Odontocerum albicorne. Next base: position 50,229,321 of record OX463842.1, on the reverse strand, counting down.
TTTGCATTGGATCCGAGTCGCTTGAAAAGGAAGAATAATAATATATGAATTAACGTGCGGTCCATTCAGAGAGACTATGCATTCAGCTTTTGTTGGGGCAAATATACTGGTTGGAATTACAATTTATATGAGAATCACTTTATTATTCCGATATGTTCATGTTGTTTAGTATTCTTGCAGCGAAAGAGGCTTACGTTAAACCAGTGTTTCCCAAACGTTTTCTTTCACTGTCAAAACTGATTATCAGAAAGGGGTAAAAAGTATCCCAATGTAGGTACGAGTAAAACACTAACTGCACAGAAAAGTATATAACCCCAATAGTGAGAATATGCAGAGAATACAATACTAGCTGACTCAGATTTCAAAATATAAAATTCAACGCTTTCAGGGTTTAAGGAGGCATTCTACACTAGAAATTTGAAAAAAATAGTTTTTTTTGTATATTCTTAAATATTAGACCTTTAAGCACATGTCCTCAAAAGATAATTTTAAAGTTTTCAATATTTACGAAGTTATAGCTAACATATAACTGAGGCAGCAATTACGCCCCGCCGGAATGACTCGGACAATAATCTCAAAACTTAAAACACGTTTTTCTCGAACTGCTTTTTTTGACCTGGTCGACATAAAATCTCAAGTTCTATTCAAGTGATTGACTTTAAATTTGATATAAAACCTTGATAAATTATTTTATATCGTTTCTACCTTGGAAAAATCAAAACTATTTTTAAAAAATTTGAAAAAAGGTTTTCTTTGGTACCAACTATAACGACATTATTTTATATTAAAAAAATGTGTACAACTTTTATTTAAAATTTACGAAACGGTTTCAATCATGTCGACCAGCTTAACCCCATTTTTTTACGACAAGATATAACAACTGATAACATCTTGAATTTTAATTTTTTTTTTCAAAAGTTTTTTGTACATTCTCAAACTGTAAAAAATGTATAGAAAAAATCTGTACATTTTTTTCTTAAGTCTGAAAAAAAGCCCATTATTCACGCCTCTAGAGTAAAATTACCCCCATAAAGGGATGGTGGCTAAATTGACGGAAAAAATCATATTTTTTCCAATTACATAATTTATAGCATTTACGCTGAAGTCAACGAAAATGCTATTAATTCATTGCTTTAACATGTCTTAACTATACACCATCCTTTACTGACTATGCAACTAAACTCTGGAACCAGCTATCTACTACTATTCTACTAGCTGTTAGTAATTGGCATGTTTCAAAAAGGGATTTAAAAAGCCCTTAATTCGAAGCCAGTAATGTTACGTGTTTTGTTCTCGATTTTTCTTTCTTCTTCACGATCCTTCCACTTTTCATTTGATTGATAATATCTCCCTTTTTCTTCTTATTATTTGGTATATTGTTACTAATTGTAAACAAATCAATAATAATTTGAATAATTTTAACGTCTGTGTTACTCCCTTTATTTCTTTACAAACAAACCCAAAAGATTATTATACGAGTACATTGAAGGATTAAATAAATTAAAAAATATATGAAAAACTCCAATACAAAAAAAAAATATCTTTTGAGTGCCCTTAACCTTACCCTTCCTGTGCTAAAAAAATCCGCCCGTTCCGGTAATGTGTATTCAATACACATCACTACGCATGTAAAAATGAGTCGGATAAATAATAATATTCATAGCCAATCGCTTAAATTAATTCATCAGACGACGTTCACAAAACGGGCAAAGCGACCACCTCCAACGAAAGCACGCTGGCTATTAAGCGAGAGAAGCGAGCGAACTGAGATTCTATTTCTTGCATTCTCATATACCGAAGTAGAGTGAGAGTGAGACGTGAATAGCGTCGCTTCCTCACCCATAGCGTTTTTTTTAGAATTAATATACCTACGTCACACACTGGCAGACGTTTGATTGTATTGGTGAATTTATTCCCGATTTTCATAACACATCTCTGATGTGGCCGATAAGTGCTAATTATTATTAATATTATTTTTTTCATTCAATGCGTAAATATACGAGTATTACGGAAGAATACTTAAAATCTGAACCCAGAATTTATTGTATTTATAGAGATATTAAAGTTTTTAGAAGCAATGTGTACTAGTTACACATCACAGGGAAGGAAGGGTTAAGGACAGTTTGCTCTCTAAACGGTTCGATATAAATCGTTATTTTATAATCATTTTTACGTCATTTCTACAAACTACCCAAAAAAGAACATTTTACCCGATTTTGAATAATTTACCCCTAGGTTTGAAACGCACTGCATTAGACTTAATACTACGCGCAATAGTGTACCACTTGTGAGATTTCAGTCCTTAAACCCGCACACTGTGAAGCCTCTTTTATAAACGAAGCGATCGCCTGAGCAATTATTTTATGTATAGCTGCCATTGAATATTACTTTACTGAGAATATTCAATTAATCCTTGTTTGGAATTTCATAAACCTAACGATAATTTTTAATTTAAACACAAATACTTCAAGTATAAAGATGTTCTCTTAAGTAAAGAAAATTACGTATCGAAATAAGATTTTGAAAAGAAGATTGGTTTATTATATTACCTAATGAATCAATTGAAAACTTATTGAAAATAAAATGTATTAAATACTTATAGAATTTCTTAATGCGAGCAAAGGGTCTTTCAAACTGAGCGGTTTTTTAAATTCTTGAATAAAACAAACCATTTGCTCTGACTTCAAAACACTTTTTATTGGTCGTTGAAGTATAATATATGACATTTAAACACAAAAAAACTATATCCGCTAAATGCCCACATTTTGCAGCTCCATAGATATCCACTCTTTTGACAAAATTTGCGATAACATTTTGCCATAATTGCGGATCTAGCTCATCAATAACGGAAATAATTTCGTCCTTCAGCTCAGGAATTAATTGGAGATAATTCTTATAGACCTGGCTTTTCACGTAACTCCAGAGAAAATAGTCCAACGGTGTCAAATCACATGATCTTGGTAGCCAATTAACATCTGTATTTCCGGAGATTTCAATGCATAAAATAATTCAACAATTTGAACGTATTGTTATATTGCATACGACTCCATTTTTATAAATGTCATACATTACGCTTCTCAAATATCACAAGACCCAGGCAAATTTGCGACGCTATCTGTGTTTTATCCAAGAATTTAAAAAAACCCTCAATTTGAAAGACCCTTTATATAAGTTTAATCTTTTGGTTATAATTGATCTGAATTTAATCGAATAGTATTTTTTTACTGACTATTTGCATAAGTACTTTATCAGTGAAAAAATGTTTAGAAATAAAAGAACAATTTATTATTTAAAATAAATCAAAATTCGATAAAAATTTCATGAGTGAAGAGCAAGTAATGCATGGAAGAGAGAGTTGGTGAAGTGTTAGAAAGATAAAAGTATGAGAAACAGAAAACTGTTTATGACGATGCGTTTAATTGTGTAAGAGGCAAGGGTTGTATACCTAAAAAGTCATCAAATGATGTTCGTCTATTTTCTTTCAGTCAAAACGTGTAATTAAATTGTTAGCTTACAATTTCTTTTTTGCTGTGTAATTCTTCCAATGTAAAATTGTTATATATTTTGGGAACACTTTTAAAATTAAAATTATTGCTTAGTTATTCCACCAATTACATAACTACCCTGCTTTACGTATCTCTAACTCCTGTTACGCGTTCTTTTTAGGTGAAATGATTCCGGTTTTATTCTTGATTCTGGACACTGTGTATGGTATATTTATGGAAATATTTCAACTTAAATAACTTTATTGATATTGAATTTTCGCAAACATACCACACACACAACTAATAAAGCAACAGCTTTGGCTGGCTGCTTGCGGGACACTATATGGAGAAACAAACACATGCTAACCGAAAGTAAGGACAGGATATATAAGACATGCGTCCGTCCCATCATGATTTATGGGATAGAAGTGAAAGCCGATACCAACAGGACAAAGAACCTTCTCAGAGTGGCGGAAATGAGAACCCTACGCTCCATCGCATGCATAACTCTTAGAGGTCGGATTAGAAATGAGATGATAAGGTATATATGTGGTGTTGAAGACATAGTGAGGTGGGCAAGGAGCAGAAGGCGCTTCTGGAGGGATCATGTGGACCGCATGGAGGATTCAAGACTGGTTTATGTGCTGACTGTGATAATTTCTATATAGGAAAGACAGGAAGATCTTTTGAAAAGAGATTTCGTGAACACCAATCTGCCTTAACAAATCCTCTAATTTATTCTGAAATGGCTAATCATTGTCACCGTGAGAATCATACTTTTTCTATCGATGATGCCAAATTCTTACATATTAGCGGCAACGGAAATAAATTGGACAGATTAGAGGCCCTAGAAATTTCTAAGTCAGTATACCGATCGGAGCATCTGTTGAATAGTTATTTCCCCAAAATCTCCCCGCTCCTGGCCGAAATTATACCTAGCCTTCCCCTCACCCCTCCCGCCTCCAACCGTTGAAGTGTCTATGTCGGTGCCAATTCGAACAGCATTTAGTCTTGTTTGTACTCCCCTGAAGATGAGGTGAAAGCCTTGAAACCGGTAGGGTTATACCATCATAAAAAAGTGGAATAAACAGTGTTTGTTAAAAATAAATTACAATGTCTTTAAACCTCCACAACGTTAATGCCTTAACTATAAACAACATTCAAGACTGGCATAAATTGCTAATACTGAAAACCCTAGCAGCAGGAGATTACCAGGAATGCTGCCGAAAAGGTGGAAAGACAGCTGGACGTCATCATCCCAGGACAGCCCACCGTCACAAACAGGTCGTACGACCTAGACCAAGAGGAAGAAGAATACCACACACATACACTTTTGATGCGGATGATCTATACTAACATGACACCAGTCTGATATAAGAACTGCCGTCTTTTTATTGTACGTTACACATGTTTCTACCACCTATCGGCCGCGGAATAGGAGGTGGAAACACGTGTGACAGGAATTATTGAAATCAGTATAATAACAACGTTATTGTTAAATATTCTAATATGATGTTTTACGAAGTTCAAGTTTAGGCCAAAACCTTTGATAAAATTATGAGTTTTATGAAATAATTTTATATGTTTATATTTTTCATGCATATTCATGAATTCCAAAGCTTTTATAAAATATGATATCAAAGTACACATGGCATATATATTCACAAGGATTAAGTATATATCTTCTTTTAAAAAATGTGGAAATAAAACAAAAAAGCTCCATAAATCACCTGGCTTAGTTCGTAGGGTGAGGGAGTCCTCGGTATCTGCAGGCCACCCTAAGGACGCATTAGAGGAGCTAAAGCAGGGCTCCTTTCTAGGGAGACGTGACCACTTGGAGACCTTCCACCACCATTATGGATGTTGCGAGAGGCGCTTGATATCTCCTGACATCGTTTAAGTGTCAAATAGTTGGGATTATCTACGGCGCGTGAGGGTTTTGTAAAATACCTCAAGGTTTTAAGAAAATGATCATGTTTAACAACTTGACGTAGAAATACTCTAATGAGTAATGTTAGCTGACATTTTCTTAGAAAAATAAAGCTTTTCTAAGATATAAGATGACAAGTTCCATGAAAGAAAGAACGTGTAAGGGGTACCTACAATCCAGTTATTTTGATATGGTATTTGATATGGTACTCAAGCGAAATACATTATTTTGATATGGTATTCAAGCGAAATAGTTTCATTTTGCGCATATATATTTATCTCCTCTCTTATCTTAGCCCAGTGTATTTGTTTATTAGAGCTTACATTAAGAACACATCAAAATTACTTAATGAAATATTTCCAGGAATTAAACCTTCACAATAATTCACTTCTTTGATACAAAAGTATTTCTTTTTTAAATTAACTAACATTTAGCTAGATATCATTTTGAAAACAAATATATTTTAAACAAAGCAATTTTTTTATGTAAAATGTTTATTAAATATGTAAACTCGTATTTACTGAAACTTTAAGTCCAATGTGAAATATCTCTGGACATTTTTTCTTGTAAAATTAACATAGGTATATCTTTTTTTTTTAACCTGGCGAGTTTATTGCCATGTGGCAATCTCTTCCAACCAACCAGAAATATGTTTTAAAAGGCCCTTAGTGAAAACCAGACTTGAATCTTTATGATGATTAAAAATATAATTGACTGTCTAAAATAAAAAAAATTAATTGTAAAGCGATGTAAAGGCAGACGCATGTAATTACGAGTATTTCCAATAAAAATATGTATTTAAGTAAAAAATTTAAGGGTTATAAAGAAAACATTTTATTTTTGTATTGTACTGCATCACACGTTTTATACGGTACAACCTGGCGGGTTAATTGGCATATAGCAATCTCTTCCATCCAAACATCTATTTATTTCTTATTTTTGTTACCTTAACGATAGATATTGGAGCACAAATGATTCCTCGAAAATGACGTCAAAGATCCACGATTAAAGAGAAAAAAATTATTCCTGTTGAAAATGCATAAGATAATCTTAATATTTTTGACTCAAAACAATGTAAGTTAGGCACGATTAGGAGACGGACCTTAATAATTGAATGGTTGAAGTAAAATAGGCACTAAGTACCAAAAAAAAACCAAAAAAAACTAAGTATGCAGTTTCGTTCTATATGTCATATAGAATGAAACTGCATACTTAGTTTTTTTGGTACTTAGTGCCTATTTTACTTCAACCATTCAATTATGAAATGTCAAATTATCTAATGAAACTATATGCATTTTTTTTCAACTCTCTCATAATTTTTTTCCGGATATAACTTGAATTCTCGTTTAAGAGGGTATTTTATTCTAGAGGCGTGAATTTCAGGCGTTTTTTTAGACTAAATAAAAAAAAAACAAAAAATATTTTTAGTATACATTTTTTAGTTTGTTTATTGATGAATTGAGAGTGTACAAAAAAATTTTTGAAAATTCAAGATATTATATATGTTATATATCTTGTCGTAAAAAAGGGGGTGAGCTGGTCGACATGATTGGAGCCCTTTTGTAAATTTGAAACAAAAATCATACACAGTTTCTTAGTAAAAAATAATGTCGTTATAGTTCTCAAAGGGAAAAAATCGTAAAATGGCGGTTGTCTGAAAAAAGCATTTAAACCTTTTTTTTCATAAAATTTTTTTTGAAAATTGTAAAAAAAGTTGTTTTGAATTTTCCAAGGTACAATTATCAAATGTTTATACTAAATTTGAAGGCAATCGGTTGGATACAACTTGATATTTTATGTCGACCAGGTCGAAAAAAGTAGTTTCGAGAAAAATGCATTTAAAGTTTTGAGATTACTGTCCGAGTCATTCCGGTGCGGCGTAATTGCTGCCTCATTTATAGCGTTAACTTCGTAAATATTGAGAATTTCAAATATTTCCTTTTGTAGAACATTTTCTTAAAGAATATGCCAAAATAACGATTTTTTCACATTTCTAGAGTAGATATTTAAGATTTTTTCAAAAACTCTCAGACATGTCATAGATTACACATACCTTACATAAGAAAGCAGTTAAAAAAACGTCTCTTAATTACAATAATTCACATCAGATAAATTCAATTTCAAAAATAAAGTAAAAAATTAAGTATGTAGATTGTTCTCTAGATTAAGACTTTATTCATGTAAACTTCAAGAAATGTTGTATTTCTTGATTTTATTTGAATATACTCGTATTATTTCTTTGCAGATATTAAATAAATATTTGATAAATCAATGGATTAAACAATTGAATAATAAATAGATACATATTTTTAATAATAACATAATTGCTTATATAGAAACACGAAGGACGCCGATATCGCTCCGAAAGATTCACCATGTAGGGTACCCACGTCCCTAAAATATTGTTAACATGCAGGGTCAACGACCGATGAATCAACCTCTGGATATCTACAATTGTCACATACCAGAAACGTCAACACTGTTTACACGCAAATAATATTTACATCGCATTCCAAGGTAGAAAGAGAACATATCACGCCGTCTCGCCGTTTCGACAATAAATATCCTACCCACTGTAGTATCCGCAGCGCTTCCGACCACCTCAGCACGCGCAGGAGTGAGATCGAGATATACCGCGGACGCAGTCACGCGTCCCGTTCTGAAATTCTATATATACCTACTTATCGATGAATAAAGGCACTTGTTATTATTCGCTTGACCATTCATTTCTGTTTATTATTTATCGACTATTCACTCTCACTTTTATCGCATTCCTGAATCAACGTATTTTATTTTAAATACAAACAAATCAAAATCATTACGACGTATCAAATTAAGCATCCCGCTAAATTGATGATCCCGAACGAAAAGGAACACAGAATTCGACTAAAACGAATGTTGCCGACTCGATAAACACCGTATAAGTGCAACCCGACACCGGCATCAGCAGCAACGCGATGAGCTTCATGAACAGTTTCGTCAACGACATCTTCGAGCGCACCGCCACCAACGCCAACCGCCTCGCCAAAAAAAACCGGATCGGGCGTAGTGGCGGTGAATTATTGGAAGGGCAGACCCCACCTCCTTGTGGGAATAATAATGCTAAGGAAGAGAGAGAGAGCTTATATAGAAATAAAAAAAAAACAATAAAATATATTCTGACAAGGAATCATTTTGTTATTTGAAGCGAATATACCATTTTAATCTTAAAAACATGTTTTGAATTCTTGTAAATTTTAATTTCATAGCAAATTCTATATTTGTGAATTTAGAATGGCCTTATCCTTTACGAAAAATCTAAATTTTATACAAATTTCATTAAAAAAAATTAAATTTAAAAAAAATCGAATAAACATTAAAACACGCCACAAAACAAACGTGAAGAAATCAGCGAAATAAAAAAACTTGAATATGTAAAAAAAAACGTTTTTTTTGTTTTATTCAAAACAGAAAAAAATGCAAAAGCACGCAAAAAAAAAACTTTTTTAAATTCTTTATAAATTAAAAATCTACATCAATAACCGAAAATATTCCTATACTATACTATAGTATAGGAATATTTTCGGCTATTATTACTATCATGTATATTATTACTATCATGTTGGTTACTATCATGTATATTATTACTATCATGTTGGTTACTATCAAGTATATTATTACTATCATGTTGGTTACAGGAAATATAATACTTTATATGAACATTTCATATAATATTTTACATAAACAATAGAAAAAAATGGTGTTTAAAAAAGGTAAAACAACTAAAGATAGTGAAACTGAATGTTGAACAAAACCCTTTCTACCCCATTTTTCAGCATTAAATGATATCCTTAGATTAAAAATACGATGCAATGGATTGCACCACTCAACACACGGTGCACCATTAAGACTGCACTCCCTTTATATTTTTCTTGTGGTGTGGTAATGATTATACCCTGACACTATTTGTCTGCAGTATCTCTTTGAAATAGGATAAAGACACGTGTCTCTGGGTATCCCATAGGAAGATAAACAACACGTGATTCATCAAGGGTGGACCGAGGAAATACTAAGTATGTGCACGCAACGAATCAGATTTTATTCATGAGTTTATATTCATCTTTTGCGATTTCACTCAATATTCTATTATTTTTCATCAAACTACATATTCCTAATTCAGGCATTACAATAGCATTTCTTTAGTTCTTTTCGATCCTTTTTATGTCCACTTTTCCCTACAATACATCAAAGTTGGCTCAAAAATACTGTTGGTATTATCATTTTCTTCTTCTTTTTCAGCCGTTCTGGATCCATCACTGTATATAAGCATCACCTTTGGTCCTCCACAACTCCCTATCTCGGGCACACTGCATCCACTTCACCTCCGCGGCCCGTCTTATATCGTCCGACCATCTAGCCTGTAGACTCCTCACACCTCTCCTGCCCGATCTAGGCTGCCATTCCAGAACCTTTTTCGTCCATCGAGAGTCAGAGCATCTGGCAATATGTCCTGCCCAGCTCCACTTTAAGGCAGCTGCTCTCTCAACTACGTCCGTGACTTTGGTTCTCTCTCTTATACATTTGTTGGTATTTCTATCTCGCAGTGAAACTCCCAGCATCCTCCTCTCAGTGGCTCTCTGTTATCATTTAAGTATTTTTAAAATATTAATTTTATAACACTTTTATTGTGTTTAGTACAACTTGATGGATCTAATGTCACATAGTAATGTCATCCAAACAACCAGCAAGACGTTAATGACAACTTAAGAGAAAACCACACATATAACTCTTTTTACAAAATTGGATACCAACGGAAATCGAACCCATAATCCCAGAGCTGGAAGATTGGTATTTTACTATGATAAGTAGGCCGCGGAGCTCATCGAACAGTAAAATTTAATGTGAAAGATTTAAAAAGTTCATATTTGAATCGAATTTGATTTTTTAACATAATAGTAAATGCATTTCTAAGGTTTTTTTCTTAGATCAATCATTCTATGTAGTTTAATATCCATACCGGGAAAGAATATAACAAGAGAAGTGGTATACGTTTTCATGTCATTATCTGCGGATTATGTGCAACTTAAAAAGACGTTGCACAAATTATGCAACACTGTGCAATGGAGCATCGCTTCAAAGAGGGAAAGGGGTGGCACGATTTAATACAAGAAGAGTTATTGGGATAATTTGTAAGATGAAGGGTTATTTGTATTAATTTATTTAACGATGTTTTAAATAACAGAATGATTTAATGCTTTAAATTCTTAACAAAACGTAGGGGAGGAGAAACCTAATTAAAAAAGGAAAAGTGCATTTTAGTGAAAACATTTTATTTATTATTCAAGGAAGCAAGGATAGAAATTTATTTCTTTGTTCTTTATTTCTTTGTCACTAAGAAAAAAAATCTCTTTGTCTTCCTTGCATGTTAATATTAACGATAATAGTTCACAACTAAAGAATCGCCGATGGTCGTAAGACTACCCCCCATTAGACCTTATGACCATCAGGTCATAAAACCATAACCATAAGGTAAGCATACTTGTTTTGCATTATGGTGTACAAAGAAATTTCAAAATTAATTTATCGATTTTAATTTTAACAATGAAATTCACAAAGTACTCTTCTGGTTAATTAGGAGTATGCCCATACAAATACAGAAAACCAAACCAAAAAAAAAAACACATTACGTGCAGTCATAAGTATAAAATTTTATAAGAATCACAATATTAAAAAAAATAGCATTTAGATTGGAAACATGTATTTTACAAAGAATCATTAACTAATTTATAGACACAATATGCCACTATTTAATCCACAAGAATTTTATATATTTAGATAATTTATTTAAAAAATACCCTAGAAGAACAATTATTAATGGAAGTCACCTTCTAATCGACTCGTTCTAAAGGCTTATAAAAAGCAATGAAATAACATAAAATACAACCCAAATTAAACAAAATCTACGAGCACGCTAAAAACATTGGGTGAAAAATCGTTTCAGAGTTAGCAAAGACATAAGTTCTATTACGACAGGTAGATAGATGTATATCCACGGAACATTAACGACGGTTCAGTGAAAATAAAAATGTGCGAAATAATTTTGAACCCTATCGGAGCGGGTCGAGGTTTAAAACACAATTGACCATTAATCCATGGAGTTGTCAAATCAATCACAGCCGCCAGAACAAATCTCTGGCTGCAATCATTATTCACCGGAACCTCTAAAGCTAAGGTTTGAGAGGACTTCTCAAGCTAGAGTACCGCAGGGGTGGCATTGGAAAATATTTTCTCATTTTATTTTTAATGATCGAAAGATTTTTATGAATACATACATACCATCACGTTGTCTCCCTGCTGGGGTTGGTAGATAGAATAGTACGCCAGACTTTCCTATCTCGACACACATATTCGTCTTGTGGGAACGGTCGTCGCTGAATATTGTCAACACACACGGTCAACGACCGACGAAACAACCATTGGATATGTCCAAAGGTCACATACCAAAACATTGACGCGGCCGGACAGCGCGCCAGTCCCGTAAACAAATTGTTTACCCACAAATACTATTTACGATGCATTCCACAGTAGAAAGAGAACGCATCACGCTGTCTCGCCGTTTCCGCAAACAAATTGTTTACCCACAATATTGTTTGCGATGTCTGCAATACTGCAAGCGTTCATTTCGGCACGCACAGAAGCGAGATAAAAATATATCGCGGGCGCACTCCCGCGCCCATTCTGAAATGTATAAATACCCACTTACCGATAAATAAAGCATTATTCATTCACTTTCTCTTTCCGCATTGCTAATTGACGTATTTTATTTAAATACCAAACAATCAAAATCATCAATACGTCCCATACGAACATCCTGCTAAAGTCTCTTTTTTTTGTATTGATAATTTGAAATAGCGCTGTTTCCCAACCATTAAGATCACTTTTCCCATCAATACAAGGTGATCATATAGCTCCTGCGATTCCTCTTGCTTTTTACTTTTCTTTTTTCAAAATATCATTCACTTGATCCAACCATACGTTTTTTGATGTTTCTCTACCATTCCTCCACTCGCATTTTTACTGTATATAAAGGGTCTTTCAAAATGAGCGGTTTTTTATTTCTTGAATTAAACACAATTTGCTTTGATTTCAAAAACTTTTTATTAATAGTTTAAGTATAATGTGTATACATCTAAACACAACAAACAATATTCGCCAAATGTCCACCTCTTGCAGCTCCCCAGATGTCTACTTTTTGTCAATATGATAGTGCGGATATACTTTATGGACTAGGAGATAATAGTATGATACCCCTCAACATATCCAAGTTTATAGTGCGGATATGCTAAAGAGCAGATATGGACATGGAGATAATAGGATGACACCCCTCAATATATCCAAGATTATAGTGCGGATATGTTAAAGAGCAAATATGGACTAAGAGATAACAGTGTGTAACTCCTCAACGTATCCAAGCTGATAGTGCGGACATGTTAAAGAGCAGACATGGATTAGGAGATAATATTGCTTTATGGACTAGGAGATAATAGTATGACACCTCTCAATATATCCAAGCTTATAGTGCGGATATGTTAAAGAGCAGATATGGATTAGGAGATAATATTGCTTTATGGACTAGGAGATAATAGTATGACACCCCTCAACATATCCAAGATGATAGTGTGGACATGTTAAAGAGTAGACATGGACTAGGAGATAATAGTATGACACCCCTCAATATATCCAAGCTTATAGTGATGATATGCTAAAGAGCAGATATGGACTAGGAGATAAGAGTATGACATCTCTCAATATATCCAAGCTTATAGTGCGGATATGTTAAAGAGCAGATATGGACTAGGAGATAAAATTGCTTTATGGACTAGGAGATAAAAGTATGAAACCCCTCAACATATCCAAGCTGATAGTGCGGATATGTTAAAGAGCAGATATGGACTGGGAGATAACAGTGTGAAACTCCTCAACGTATCCAAACTGATAGTGCGGACATGTTAAAGAGCAGACATGGATTACGAGATAATATTGCTTTATGGACTAGGAGATAATAGTATGACACCCCTCAATATATCCAAACTTTTAGTGCGGATATGTTAAAGAGCAGATATTGACTAGGATATAACAGTGTGAAACTCCTCAATGTATCCAAGCTGATAGTGTGGACATGTTAAAGAGCAGACATGGATTAGGAGATAATATTGCTTTATGGACTAGGAGATAAAAGTATGACACCCCTCAATATATCCAAGCTTATAGTGCGGATATGTTAAAGAGCAGATATGGACTAGGAGATAACAGTGTGAAACTCCTCAACATATCCAAGCTGATAGTGCGGACATGTTAAAGAGCAGACATGGACTAGGAGATAATATTGCTTTATGGACTAGGAGATAATATTGTTTTATGGACTAGGATATAATACTCGTAGTATGACACCCCTCAACATATCCAAGATGATAGTGCGGACATGTTAAAGAGCAGACATGGATTAGGAGATAATATTGCTTTATGGACTAGGAGATAAAAGTATGACACCCCTCAATATATCCAAGCTTATAGTGCGGATATGTTAAAGAGCAGATATGAACTAGGAGATAATATTTCTTTTGGGCCCAGTAATTCACTCTACGGGTTAAAAACCATTGAATCAGGCAAATAACTCACAGTTCGCCAACATACGTGATTAGTCATTAACACTCATATACTCGTATGTCTAGTGCACGCTTTAATCCGACTTATGTCCTTTAATTATTATTATTTTGTTGGATACCATTGGGAATCGAAACTGAAATTCTCAGATGGAAGACCAGAATTTTAACAAATAGGCCAAGGAGGTCGTCGTATATCTCACAGATTTTCAACATTTATATGTGAATTCAAGGCACTTCAGTCCTCAATTTTTTGTCATAGGAAGAAATGAAAATAGTTAAAAAAAAATTTATCTAAAAATTCTTCCGTAATTTTCTATGCATTTTACATCATATAAAGAATAAAAAATCTAATCCAGCCCACATTTATTCGCAGGGAGATCTCTCCACGCACCGAACACCAGTTGGGGAGTGCACATGGTTTCCAGGGTGGTCAGGAGAGTAGTCGGGAGTGGGGGTGAAAGCAGGTGATGTAGAGGGTTGGCCGGGCAACCCTTTACCCCTAATTAATTGATTGCCCTTAAATGAGGATGGGATGTCAATAAATGTCGGTGTTTACGATACACCTAATAAACAGAAAACTTCACCCGACGCCTGATCAGACTTATGGATTTCATCCGATCTCTTTTAGTGTTAACATATGAATACGTAATTTTTTTTTCGAATAGTCAACGTGTAAACTTGTACTTTGGGTATGGAGTAAACCTTCGTAGATTTAATGGTAATACGTTAATTTTCCATCTGAGGAATTTGGGTAAGATAACCTCTGTGGCATAGGTAGTAAGACGTTTGATATCCATCTATAGGGTCTGGGTTCTATTTATGATGCTACTCGAAATAGTATAAAGAAAAATAGTTCTTATTTGGTGAATTAGTTCTTCTGGTCAAAATTAAACTAAAAAAAAAGTTCGTCAGGTAACAATGTTGGTATCAAGTGTTGTTTTTTCACGCGCGATGATGTGACTACCTCCGTTGCCTACTTGCTAAGACACTTGTCTCCCAGCCCGGAAGCTGCGGGATCAAATCCCTTTGAAACAAATTTTTTAAAAGGGATTTTAGACTAGTTTTCACTAGATACCTCTTTTATATATTTTTGGTTGGTTGGAAGAAATTTCTACATGACAATTAGCAATCTAGATTATACTGTATATAACAAAACTGTGGGATTCGAATGGTCGGTAGGGTCCCGGTGGTGCCTACTCTGCAGGAGGGCAGGTATCAATAAATGCTGGGAAACACCATGCTGCATAATATCAGCAAAACTACCAGCAAATCCGGCTCTAGTGTCCAGTAAATCTCTAGTGTCCACGTCGCGAACCCTGGACAATGTGACCGGTAAAGGCCATAGCAGATAGTTGAGAGGGCGATGGTGAGTCTTCGGCGCCATAAAACCGGAACCCACCAACTAAGGGAAGGAAAAACCCTACAGAAAAACCCTTGACCTCCAGGTGGGGGTTGGGCGAGAGGCCAATCACCTCTCCTCTTAAAAAAGTCAAGATTACAAAACAAGAAATAGATAGAGGCCAAGGCCCGATATGAGCTGTAGACCCGAAGAAGAACGAAAAGAAGAAACGAAAGTGTAATACATTACAATGTTACTAACACGTGAAATGATGAACCACGAGTTACTTGCCTCTTCCGAAGGGAGTTAGATTATTAGGGCTGAAGACTGTCCTAATCATCAATTATTAAAATACTAATCATAAGATTGCGACTTGAGTTGGATACCCGTATTCATATTCCTATTTTAAAGCAAAAGTGTGTTTTGCAAGTTAGTGGGAAAATTACTTTGTTAACTCGACAGACAAAGTAATAAAATTAATTAAAACGTAAAATAATTTCTCAAAGGCACAACTCGAATCAAATATCTCAGGACAAAGGCATAAAACGTAATAGCATATTTAGTCAAATGGATGTATAATTATGAAAGGCTTAGTAGAGTTTCAGCGAGCGCAAACACAGGACAATGGGATTTGGTTTGGTGTGCCGGGGAGCAAGCATAAACTTGCCTGCAACTCTTCTGCTCTGAGTAGAAACAGAACATAAGCATTAACATATTGTGAAATCAGAGAGTAAACTAAATATGTAAATGCAAAAAAATAAGCATCACGAAATATATTGACGGAATATCAATTAATTTTATTGAAGAAGATTAAAAAAAAAAAAGCACGCAATACAAAATAAATCAATAATTAATTATACGTGTAATTAAATGGTACATATAAGTGAGTGATTCTCATAAGTGGGTGATCTCCGAGTTTTAGGAGGTAAGACGACCTTTGTGGCCTAGTTGGTAAAACGCCTGTCTCTCAAACCGGATGTTGCGGGTTCAAATCCCGCTGGAACCCAGATTAAAAAAAAAAAAAAAGATTTCAATCTGGTATTCACTTATTTATTTATTAAACACTTATATTGCAAATAAAATCTGGTGGGCTTATTGCCTGGCGGCAATCTCTTCTAACCAACCAGACAAAAGTAAATGAAGCAAGTTACATGACGCATAAATCATTCAAACGGCTATCCATCCCCACGATATCTATAAACACATACGTGAGCATATGCTCACGAATCTGACAAAGACGGACAATCACCCAAACATTATTTTTCATATAAAGTGAGATAACATCAATCAAAAGAAAAGCAAGGGATAGTGGAGAGAAAAGGAAAAATCGGGAATGAAACTGACTAGAATTAAGAGTTTTTTCATTCGCTTCTTTAAGCATGCCAAGGACGAAGCGAGTCTTATATTGGTTTGTAACTGATTCCAGAGTCTCACTGCATGGACAGTAAAGGACGACGTAAAAAAAGAGGAGCGGTGAACTGGAAAGGCCAATAAACAACCTCTGTTTTAACGTAGCGCTAATCCATGATTGGAAAGACGCTGAAAAGTTTCGGTGAGATAAGAGGGGGTGGCGGGACAGTTAAGGATATTACACAATAGAGACATTATGTGAATTTGGCAACAAGTCCATCAGGTTATGCGGTGAACAACTAAAGTGTAATACAAAAATACAACACAATAAAATATTTGTATTTCAGCCCGGTGGTTACGGGTCAGATTTTTCAGTCTTTCAATCTCAGATTTTTTTAAATAATTATTGTCTTGTTGGCACTGAAAGCCTCTTTTGCACTTTTCTGGTTAATTGAATGAGATTCCCACGTAGCAATATGCCCACTAGGTTGAACTATATGCAACAAAACTGTAACTCATATAATACAATAATATTGATAGCTACAAAATAAACTCAGTGGTCATAAATTATTTATTCGAATAAAATATACTATCTCAGTGAATGCTAAATCTAGTATGCATTTATTAGGTTTAGCTTAAGTGTAGTCAAACTTGGATGGAGCATAACTTATGGGAATATATTGCAACTATATACGGACAAACGAGGAAAGTTAACTATCCACTTACGCGTACCTTATAAATCAAGGAAGACTCGCGCCACGGCCGCCCGCCGCGGTACAACCCTCGCTCTAGTCGCTAGTAACTCGCATAATGTAAACTGAATGTATGCAATTTACTTTACATTAATTCATGGTAGAAAAATATAAACATTGTAAATGCGGTAAAATTTATTACACTACTAATTAAAATGTATTTTTTTTTAAATTTATTAAACCTAGTTAACGGTTTAAATCGTGCTTTAATATGTGCATATTATCATGCCATTTCCCTGTTGGGGTAGGTTATATTAAAGAGCGACAAACTTTCCTATCCCAACACATTAATTCGCTTTTTTTACATCTTCTCATATATTATACTTACTTTTATTTCTCTTACTCCTTATCCTGACCTCCGTGGTTTAGATGGTAAGGCGCTTGTCTCCCAGCCCGAGGGTGGTTGGCTCGATTCCCGCTGGAACCCAGATTTTATTTAAAATTATTCCAATCTAGTTTTCACTAAATACCTCTTTGACATCTTTCTGGTTGGTTGGAAGAGATTGCCACACGGCAATACGCCCGTCTGGTTGTAATGTGTACAAAAAATTAATAAAATACAATACCTTTCCTTGTTCGATTCACTTGGTTCATCCATACTTTTCTTACTCGTCCTTTTCTGTGACTCCCACTCTTACTTGCATTGTAATTGTTTGAAGTAAGTCATTCATTGCTTATCCATTTAATACGTCCAAACCACATCATCTCCCTTTTTTTCGCCCTACATAACATATCGGTTTTTAGCACACTTTCATCTTTAATGACTAATGTTTTTGTTATGTCGTACATTTACATAGCATATCTTTTCATTACACGCAGTGTCACTGGATTCACTCGGTATCCTTAATTAATTAACTACGTTCATGTTTTCATACCCATACATAAATAATGATGCTTATGCGCTATTGTAAATCATCATTTCAATATACTAGGTAAGTCCAGAAAGTAAGTGTACTGAATTTTTGTAGGTTACTTAAACTTATTTTTAACTTATTTAAATTTTTTTTATTTAAACAAAAAAATTACGTGGTTACCGTAGTACATATGTAAGCAATTTTTCGACATAGTCGCCATTTCTCTCAATGCAGGTGGTGAAGCGGGGTATCAACTTTTTGATGCCTTCCTCGAAGTAGTTTCCCGCCAACCCCTCCGTCCACTTCTCCACCTCCTCCTTTACCTCCTCGTCGGCTGGCGTTTTTTCACCCATGTGCAGCTTCAGGGAGGTAAAGAGATAGTAATCTGAAGGTGCTAGGTCAGGGGAATGCGCGGGATGGTTCAGGACATCCCATTTAAACGAGGTGAGCAGTTCCTTCGTGTGTGGTCTGGCATTGTCGTGCAGCAGGCAGACTCCCTATGTCAGCTTGCCTCACCTCTTGTTCTGAATCGCCCTCCGCATTTTTTTTAGGGTCTCACAGTATTTTGCAGAGTTGATGGTCTCCCCTTGAGGCATATATTCAATTAAAATTATGTCTTGACAGTCCCAAAACACGGATGCCATGATTTTCTTGGCTGCAATTGTGGTTTTGACCTTTTTGGCGGAGGGTGAAGAGGTGTGACGTGACCGTTTTTAAACTCGCGACACCACTTGTACATACTCGTACGATTCATAGCTTTATCACCATATGCAGTTTTCACCTCATTATAAACCTCAACCGGAGGTTTTCCCTTCCAAACGAGATAACGGATGACGCCGCGTATTTCGCACTTGACGGGAGATTGGATTGACATTTTTCACGAAACGTGTTGTCCCGTCGACACTTCTCAACGTACTGCCCTCGAACCGGTCTCGTTGTGGAGGGGAAGGGTCAGGCTACACGGAAGTGTAGCCAACATGTCGAAAATAAAATCCATCCGGTCGTGAGAGCCTCAGTACACTTACTTTCTGGATACGCCTCGTAGATTACAATATATTGTTTGGTTTGAGGATATGTATTTTAGTTCCTCACTGACTTAGTTTTCTATTGCAACTACCCGTTCAGTGTTTCTTTGTACTTCTTCGTCCGTTGTTTTAAAACTTGAATAAATATGATTTCTCATCACATGACCAGCCTGTCCGTGCCCTACTGGTTAGCGAATCCTGGATGAAACCATCAGTATCAAACTTACATTTTTCTCTTCCAAGATTTCATTTCATTCAACACGACAGGGTGGCAAGGATGTGAGGAGGAATCTGCATATATATTAAGGAATAATATAAAATTTTCTATCATCTGTCAACCCTAAGCTCCTCACTCTGGAGTCCCAGAATGTTTGTTTATATCCCTTCACTTCAATTTCATTAAATATTTCATCGGAGTGATAATCTGCCCTGCTTATAATAATTAGTTGGATCAGTTTGAAAAACTTCTTAAAGATCACACCCCCTAACTTCAATACAACTCTCATAATGGGAGATTTAAATATGTGTCTTAAAAAATGGCCGATCTGATAAACTCTTGAGAATCATACAGTCAATGATCCTCTCAATAGTGCCCCTAAACTACACAAGTAACAAGAAATTCTCAAAGCCTTCTAGATTTAATCATTACCTCAAATCCATCTGGAGTTCGCACTCATAGACAAATTGATGCTCTCACATCATGATCTGATACATATCTCACTGATCACCCACGCTCCGAAACTCTTAAAAAAGAGAAAAATCCTGAAGAGCGTAGGGCGCATTAATAGGGGCGTCTTATTTTCCGATGCCAGCGAAATTGACTAGGCTGCCATCGAACAATTGAATAACATACAATATATAACAACATTAACCTTTTCAATACTTTTTTGCTGGAGTTTTGCGACAGATAGGCTCTAAGCATTAAATAAATCATGGCAAGACGTGATAGAGTGAAGAAAAACTTCAAGGCTAATCCCAATTATCAACTATGAGAGATTTTCCGATGATTTTACAATGTGCACAGCAGTGTAGGAATGAAAAAAAAAACACTTTTTTGCCTCCCTTCAAAACTGTCAGCCAGCAAAAAGGTGGAAACTCCTCTCATGGCGAGATTTAATATATGTATGTACATTACATAAAGGAGGCAAGCTAAAGGATCTTCTTCAGCTTTCATTCTCTTAAAGTGTTGCAGAGATTTCTGCCTACTAAAACCCAAATTTTACTCGTGCAATCTCTGCTCTTTCCGGTTTTGGACTATGCGGACGTCTGTTATTTGGATAATATAGAAGAACAGCGGGACAAATTATAGCGTCTTCAAAATGTTTGTCTTAAATTTATTTTAATCCTTAGAAAGAACTCTTCCAAAACATGTTTGCACAAATAGGGTAATTAATATAAGTATTGCATGGATTTTCATATGGCTTTGGCTACTTACAGAAGTAAAGTGAATACGTTGTTTTTTCCGAGATGAATCTTATGGATTTGCTTTTTGTGATGTTCGAATTTTACTGTTTTTTTTCCTTTTGTACATATAACCGGTTAATTTTAAATTGTGCGTGTTTTATTATTTTCCTTTTTTTATTAACGACACAATAATATCCATTATGGAAATGAATTTATGACATGTTATACAAGTACTTAAAATTATTGACAAAAAATACAAAACTTTATCTTAAATTAACATGGAGATACAAAAGCAGTAGTAATAATATATTACAGTCATTGTTTAAAATTATTTAATATTAACATATATATTTAAGTTTAATATATGTATGTACATATATACCACAAAATATTACCAAACTTCACCAAGCAGACTTATGTTACGTAAATGTCAAACACTTATTTTATAGTGGTTAAGAACTTAGATTTGTTTTTATTGGAACAACGCTTACATAGAACAAAAATTGAATTTTTGGGTATTTTATGGATAAATATTGAGATATAGAAAGCACATGGGCTCACTTGTAGAACGAGATGGAAGTTGTTTTGCAGAATCGAAACCTTTCACATGTTGATGCAGGGTTACTCAACTCCAGAGGCAAAGTATTGTCCTTAATGTGTTGTTTATACTAGGTTATTTATATTAATAAAGGAGATCACAAAGTTAGTAGCTATTTCAAAATATTGTTGTGATATTTTGGCGAATACTATATACACTTATATTAAAAATATCTAAACTGTTGCAAAACTCATTTCCAAGTATTTGCATACGAATTAAAGAGGAGATAATTTTATAATTAGTATATCAATTTTCGGTATAAAAGGGATTGAGATGTCTTGTGGATCTAGTGGGAATACGAAATGAAATACTTGCGAGTAAGTGAGGTGCATCGATTACTGAGTGAATGATTTTGTATAGCAGTACTATATCGGCTGTTTTTCTTCTGTCACACAGCTTCAAGAGTTTTATTGCATTTAATAAGTTGGGATAATTTATTTGTTCATGTGGTATTCCAATGTATTTAAATCAAAAAGGTCATTTGACGGTTGAAATAAATAATGTGGTCATTTGACGGTTGAAGTTATGCACACTACGTAGATGTTGCTATCAATAAACATATATTTATTTATTTAAATGCCTTCTCACTTTTTCTACTACAAAAGAGAAACGTGATGGGGAAAATAATGATGTTGATTGTTTATTAAAATACATTTTAGTAATATTAGTTCATAAGCGGGTAAAAAAACCATTTGTCATATGCACATATAGCTTTTTTGCTTTCAAGAGCATGAACATTTGAGCTTATTAACTAAAACAAACAAACTTGGAAACGTTACACGACAAATTTAATTAGTTACAGTTTGCTACATCCAACACACAACCTCAACTTCTTCAGCGGAGCTCCTCAACTCCTCGCATTGGTATTCGAAACGAGTGACTTAGCAAACACGGAGATCTTGGGCCAGTGACACTTAACATTTATCCTTCATGAAAGAATGTTAAATAGGGAAAAACAAGTATTACTTGTTATTTGGTTTGGTATATACATTTCAGACCTCCCTTTTTATACAGAATGATTAAACGTAAAATTAAAACACGTTCACTTTGTTTTATTACACATTAATTATTGCAAATCACAATGCATTTCAACACTTGTTGTGTCATCATCACGTGAGTTGTCAAGAACTGAAGTATACATTAATTACATAATTATATGTGTTGTTTATGATAAAATAGAGTTAAAATGTATACACTACTTGTTTTATATGGTTCTAAAGGGACCCCTTAGTATCATAAATAACCAATAGTCTAGACCAAGAACTTTTTTCGGCCGCAGACCCCTTTACCAAAAACTTTTAAAACCGTCGACCCCAAGTCATTTACTTTATTTACTCAAATTAATAAGTTTGTACACTACTCGATATTAAATATTTCACTATCAAACGTTTCATTTTAGTCGCTTATAATTAAGGATTGAAAAATATAAAAGGACTACGGATTATGGCATTAACCTGTGCAACACTTAAGATTGAAATCTGCGCCGACGAAAATTAAAGCAAAAAAATACGAGCAGACTTTTTTTATTTTTGACATTTATGAAATAAATAAGTTAATTCAAAATAAGTACAAATATTGACAACTATTCTTAATTAGGTACCTATTGGAATCATATATATTTTGAAGTAACAAACAAATAGCAGTTGTAAAGGGGTCTATTTTTGCTGTCGTTGATCCCCAATTTTTTTATTAAAACTATCGACCCCAGGGGGTCCATTTCGACCACTTTAGGAACTCTTGGTCTAGACAGTATAGAGAAAAAAATTAATTAAACATTTGTTTTATTAGCCACCCTTTTTTTCATACAAATTTTAAAGAGTTTTAAATGTCTTAACTCATAACTATCCCCCGTCTTTTGTCCCTAACAGCCTCTCTCGCTAAGGCTTTCATGAGGCCCTTTTAAATATTGATCAAGAGAGATGTCTGAACATTAGTGAATTTCCTCATTGCTCCAAATATCCATGCACCTGACAATCCTCCTGGTCAAAGCGTTATGAGAATATTTAATTATATTCCAGTAGTTTTTAAAGGTCGCTGTTTCGACGATTACATTTATTAATTGACGTCCAAAACGTGTTGTAACTTAGTTTGCATATCTCAACTTTTAAAGCTATGTAAGCGAGCCGATGTTGAGAACAGCAGCTTTTGTATTTCCTGGTTAGCCCTTTAAGCCTGCATGCATGGGGTGGGCGTATTTACATTTTTATGATCCCAACACTATGTCAACTTGTATCTAATAGAAACATTCAATTCTCATTTTATCTTGATAATATATTTTGAGTAAATATCAGATTAATTAAAAAGTAATTTTTTGCTCCATTAAAATCGATAATTCCGTGGTTCTGAATCAACCAAATGCATATATCAGGGAATCGTTATGAACGTTTAATAGAGAATTGAAAAATGATTACATTACTCAGAATATTATTTCATTCTAATTTTCCTTTCTTTCCCTTCCTAATCCTTGAACGAACTTCTTTCCTTGAGCTATTTGTAACATTATTGAATTTTTTTTTTATTTAGTACTTAAATTTAAATATTTTTTTGTTAAGTTTGCAATAGATTAAAAAATTGTTCGATGTATTCAAGATGAACAGGTTGGTTGGAAGAAATTTCTGTAAAACAATAAGTCCGCTAGATGTACCATGTTTAATTATGTATGTAAAATAATGAAAAAATAAAATTAATGTGTTTTTTAATGAAATGAAAAATTTATATTTTTTCTACCTACACAAACTTTTTTTTTATTAAATAAAGTAACATATGGTACAAATATTTGTCAAGGCTATACCTATATACAAATATATTACTTAACTAATCTTATTTATATATTATAATTTATGAACTTACTTAATCTTATTTTCCTAGTCATTTTATTTTTATTTTTTATAATCTTAATATATGATTTCTTAGAAATAATTAACACCTACGTACTACTTATAACTAGATAACAATTCTTACAACTAATTATTTAGCAAGAACACGTCCACTCGTTCAGGCTACTTGTATTCCATCACATTCACTCAGACCTTGGTCGTCCCAGCTAATACTGGAGGTGGACAAGTCAGGCAACAGATAATGTTTCGGGAGCCTGTGCTTAACATATAACGGAATGATACAAATGTGTTTTAAATGCTATCTTTAAACATTTAAAAATTATGAAAATGGATAATAAAAATGTGTTTTATTAAATGCTATCTTTAAACATTTAAAAATAATGAAAACAGTTAATACAAATGTGTTTTATTAAATGCTATCTTTAAACATTTAAAAATAATGAAAACGGATAACACAAATGTGTTTTATTAAATGCTATCTTTAAACATTTAAAAATAATGAAAACGGATAATACAAATGTGTTTATTAAATGCTATCTTTAAACATTTAAAAATAATGAAAACGGATAATACAAATGTGTTTTATTAAATGCTATCTTTAAACATATAAAAATAATGAAAACGGATAATACAAATGTGTTTTATTAAATGCTATCTTTAAACATTTAAAAATTATGAAAACGGATCATACAAATGTGTTTTATTAAATGCTATCTTTAAACATTTAAAAATAATGAAAACGGTTAGTACAAATGTGTTTTATTAAATGCTATCTTTAAACATTTAAAAATAATGAAAACGGTTAATACAAATGTGTTATATTAAATGCTATCTTTAAACATTTAAAAATAATGAAAACGTATAATACAAATGTGTTTTATTAAATGCTATCTTTAAACATTTAAAAATAATGAAAACGGATAATACAAATGTGTTTTATTAAATGCTATCTTTAAACATTTAAAAATAATGAAAACGGTTAATACAAATGTGTTTTATTGAATGCTATCTTTAAACATTTAAAAATAATGAAAACGGATAATACAAATGTGTTTTATTAAATGCTATCTTTAAACATTTAAAAATAATGACAACGGATAATACAAATGTGTTTTATTAAATGTTATCTTTAAACATTTAAAAATAATGAAAACGGTTAATACAAATGTGTTTTATTAAATGCTATCTTTAAACATTTAAAAATAATGAAAACGGATAGTACAAATGTGTTTTATTGAATGCTATCTTTAAACATTTAAAAATTATGAAAACGGATAGTACAAATGTGTTTTATTAAATGCTATCTTTAAAAATTTTAAAATTATGAAAACGGATAGTACAAATGTGTTTTATTAAATGCTATCTTTAAACATTTAAAAATTATGAAAACGGATAGTACAAATGTGTTTTATTAAATGCTATCTTTAAAAATTTAAAAATTATGAAAACGGATAATACAAATGTGTTTTATTAAATGCTATCTTTAAACATTTAAAAATTATGAAAACGGATATTACAAATGTGTTTTATTAAATGCTATCTTTAAACATTTAAAAATTATGAAGATGGATAATACAGGGATAATATTATGAAAACGGATAATATTTGTATGGAATAATTTAAAATTTAGATAGTCGATCTAATATGACAGGCTATTCTCGTGATCGATATATTTGTCAGCCATACTGTAGATGGAAGACGCCTGAGTGTGTTTTAATGTATGTTGTGCAGGTTGTTGGACCATCACAAACAGGTCACACGACCTAAACCAAAAAGAAGAGAAAAAGAAAAGAAGAAAGTTGTTGAACTTCAGTAAGCACGAAGTCTTGATACATCACATAAAAAATATGATAGTTAGGAAAATAAACTTCCATGACGACTGGCAGATTTGATCGGTTGCAGTCTTTGGTTAGGCAGCGTTTTACATAACGCTGTTTTTTTTCCGTTCAATAACGACCATATAAAAAGAATACCAATACAATAAAATAAGATAAAATAACAGAATACTCCCTTACGGTAACAGGGTTGATGTTGTTTGGCTCACTTAAGGTCACTTTGCCAGCCTTTTATTATTTGCTCAGCGAAATAATAAGCGAGGTCTAGGTCACTCACACGAGGGTGAAATACAAGAATTCCGTTATTTACACCAGTTCAAACGCATATTTAATTTTTTCCCATAATTGGATTGTGTTTAAAAAAACACATTTTTTTCCAACTTTTTGCTGGTTTCCCCTTTATTGCTTTCCGTTCAAAAATGAGATATCCACGTTACCTGGTAATTAAATGAAAGCTAAAAATATATATTTTTTTAAATCTATTGGGACTTCTAATAAACTTCCAAAAATATTTGTTCTTATATACCATCATGCTATTTCCTTATCGGGGTAGGCAGATAGAGCATAGTGCCGTATTTCCTATCTCGACACACATACTTAACTTCTTCTGCATCCATACACGTTTTTAAACACCTTCGATTTTTCTGACTTTCTACGTTTTCTTCTTTCAAAATATAATTCACTTGATCCAACCATACTTTCTTTGATCTTCCTCTCACATGCCTTCTTCTCACATTTGCATTAAATACCCGTTTTGTTAGTCAATATTCATTCATTTGTTCTACTTGCTCAAACCTTTTCAGTGTGCTATTATTTATCTTACATAACACTGATGCCTTATGTTCAAATACATCCCTCATAATTTATTCCGTATTCTATTAAACATTGTCACTCCATGTTTTCTTCTAAATGCACGCATTTCTACAGCATTTATTCGGTTTTGCTCAGTTTTTTCCACGTCTACGTTTCCCCCCATACATCAAGCTATGTTATTAATAATATAAAAAAAACATGTACCATTTCCAAACCTAATAATAGGCTGTGAACTTGTAGATAATATTGCCCAATACTCGTATATTTATTTTTGGGAACGTAAATAAATAAAAAATGAAATTCATCTCAAAAAAAGTAAAAACCTGCGCTTAGAATTGAGAATGCGTAGAATTGTGGTTCGCTGCTACACCTTCTCAACTTTCTTCTTTGGGATAGAGCCGTAGACGCTAAGTCAGAAAAGATCGCGTAGTTATACTATTAAGGGTTTTAGGAAGTGGATTTAAAGACGTATCCTCAAGACCCCCTGGACAAATCGGGTTAGCAATCTGGAATTGCTTGTCCCTATGTAAAAGATTTGGAAGTTGTATCTTGGTCACGGAATAAGAGTCCAAAGATACTTTTTTTCACAATTGATCATTAAAAGGATAAATAAATGGCAAATGAGGCAAAGGACGACACCGTATCTCTTGGCTTAAGAACTTTCAGGAGTGGTTCCAGTGAAGCTCTACTGAGTTTTAATGGGATGTAGTGAATAAATTAAGAATTGGCATAAGGCAGGTCTACTTTCGATAGAAGAGGGCATACCAAGAAAAAGACTTTCAGAATGAATATAATGGCTAAATATTCAGTCACTCGTGGTATAGAGATATTGAACCAACTGATACCTCCCAAAACGTAACGGAACGGAACAGAAACAAGATAAAAATACTACCATCTATGTTTTCCCTTAAACTTTGTCACGTTGTAATAAACTGATATACTGCGTGTAAGGATATTATGATACAGACTGGAAAATAATGACTTTATGTTAGAATATGCATTGAACTCGACATCGTAGATAAGTGAAAATGTATTATATTTTGTGGGTGGGATCTTTTTACCTTCAATTCGTTCATCTGACATTCAGGTGAGAAAACATTTGAAAGAACATATTGATTACCCCATGAAAGCCTTTCCTTAAACTTGAATAAAACTCCATACGGGAGGTTGATTGAAACTCGGTCCTGAAAGCCAAGATTATTCAGGCGCCTGACGGAAATTCGGGGAATTCATTTGGTAAATAAATGTACGAGTACGTGAATACGAAATAAATTATATTATTTAGAAAATATTCGGCGCCAAAGAGAAATTGAGAAGATATCTTGACTTTTATTTTTCACATACGAGTTTCTATGATTTGATTAAAATATTCATTTCGGATTGAAATACGTTTATAATGTACCAATATAGTTCTGCAACAGTCAATATCAACAACATAAGTCCAAACAGTTTGAAGAGCAAAAGGGTTTACGGCAAGGGTGCGACCTTTTTTAGATTTGTTTAGCCTTTATGAAGACTGTATTATAAGATCACTTGAAGACTGGGATGGCAGGATTACTATTGGTGGAACAAAGTTCTCAAGTCTGAGATATGCAGATTACACTACTTTAATTGTTACGTCATAAGAAGAAATTGCCACGCTCTTTAACCTTTCCCTTCCAGTGCTAAAAAAATCACGCGTTCCGGTGCTGTGTATTTAATACACATCAATACATATGGAAAAATGAGTGATTTAAAGTCGGAAAAATAAGAATATTCATAGCTAATAGCTTAAATTTGAAGTCAAAAGTGATAATAATTGAAATTTTATTGCTGAAGACATGAAAACACATCGGCCGACGTTCTCAAAACGGGCACAGAGATGCCCGCAAGCTCTGAGACGGGACTCGGAACACTAACATTGTGTATGTTATACCTCGAAGAAACAACTCCGTACTGATATTTTATTTCTTGCGTTCACATATACCGAAGTAGAGTGAGAGTGAGACGTGAATAGCGTCACTTCCTCACACATGGAGCGTGGAGACTTGGACTCTGAGAACAAGCGACAGACGTAGAATAGATGCATTTTTAATGTGGTGCTGGAAAAGCATGTAACGAATTCCATGGACGGCAAGGTGAACTAATGCTCATATTCTCGAAGAAGACTAAAATCACCAACTAATTATGATTAGATTACTACAATATGCCTTCGACGAGTCCAATAATATTTGTTGCTACGTTTTTAATCTTTCAAAAGTAGTTCGATAGACGTAAAATACGTAGATGCTTTTAAAATGTGATGCCGGAGAAAAATATTACGAATTCTATCGTCAGCAAAGCGAACTAACATCTCAATTCTTGAAGAACTGGGAATCACTACAGATTGTCAACAATATGCCTTCGGAGAGTTCTCGAATTATTTGGGCAAATTGCTCGAGGCCAAGGACACGGTTTGGAGAGGTTTGTGGTTACTGGAGGCGTTAAAGAACAACGCACAAGAGGAAAAACTGAGCAAGTGAAAGGCGCTACTGAACTTCCCTTAAAAACTGCACTTCGAGCAGCGGAGTGTAGGTATGGATGCAGAGAACCGAATGTATTTTCATCTCTTTTTCAAATAATAATATATATATTACCGCCCTTTTTCAAATTATATACACAAATTCAAAAGAATATCTATGACCGAAGTCATAGGTATCTTTATACTCCCAAATATTACCGTATTAGCCCGAATATAACGCGACCTATATATTTGGAGTAGGAATAAAAGGAAAAATTCTAATTTAAAACCAAAATTAATTCGGTAAATTGTATTATGAAAAACATGATTTTTATTCAAACACGTTTGAATTATCATCAGTGTCCCTTGAATGATAACTACTCGATGCATAATTTATGGCATCTTTCTCTTCCCATAAAATGTCATCCTCACCCCCATCCAGATTGTTGGGAATGCAACATTTCTTAAAACCTTTTTCAATAGACGTGTCACTGATCTTCGCTGGTTCAGCTTATTGCCGTTAATGCCGCCACTATTGCTGTTAAACATCACCTGTCATTCGCCTTGCGTGACAAATTGCATATATTCGTTTTTTTTTTCTATCTGGTCGATCTCACCAACGCAACCAAAACACGCATAAATTGTGCGTGCGATAGGTGAAAAGGCTTGGATGTGTGTTATGCGCACATTGGACACGGCCTTAACCCGGAATATAACGCGAATTTTATTTTTAGAAAAAATATTTTGAGTGAAAACTCGCGTTATATTCGGGCTAAAATGGTATGTGCGAAAAATGCCAATGTTATTCGAAGGGAGTAGCACAGCGCGGGATTCGAACTGGCGACCTTCCAAGTCTTTACCGCAGGGCCATGCACTTTCTTAGTAAAATTTAATTTAATGCAATATATTGAACAAAATACAATACAATATATACGGTAAAATATAATACCTGCTTTACGATTTAGTCGTATACTCTAAATTGTCGGAGAATTTTGAAGTCATCCCCCACCCCCCACATAAGCCACTGAGTTTGCTAATTGTGAGGCCTGCTATTATACGAGTATTTCAGGAGGCTTCAAATTGACTCGCAGAGGTCTGTAATATTAGTCGATCCTATTTCATGCGGGTCCTGAATAGAATTAGACACTACAAGGCTCTAAGGTACACTTAAATCTGCTTACGCTACGCGGGGGCCCTTTCACTGAATGATAATTGCAATGGTGGAACATAATGTAAAAGTTATTTTGTTGTTGAAGCTAAAGTTTGTAAAAATAATACTATTAAACAAGTTTTTAAAGAAAATTTATTAAAATTATTGAGGTTCTTTTATTGTTTGTTATTTATTTAGTGAATTAAATTAATTATCAAGTCATTTAAATTTAATTACATAAAAGGAAAAATAAGTAAATAAAAAACTTATTTTATATTTATGTGTTCACCCCAGGTTTATTTTTGGGTTTACTACCGGTTTCGAAGACCACCGTCTTCATCGTCAGGTGAAGATAAACTAATTTGTTACAATATATTGTGTACAAGTGTGAATAATATAATATAAGAGAGATGAGGTAGGGGTAGAAATGTGGGAAGAGATGTGATACAATGGTGAATGGGGCGGGAAAAAAATGTGAAAGTGTATGTGAATCTTTAAGGCAGGGGGGGGATTTTAAATTGGAAACATATTAAGCAGAGGGCTATTATGAACATTGGTTTGGTTGTTTATGATATTTAAACTTAATTTTATAGATTTTTTTTGATTAAAGATTCACATTCACTTTCACATTTTTTTCTCCGCCCCATCCACCATTGTATTACATCTCTCCCCACTTTTCTTCCCCTACCTCATCTCTCTTATATTATATTATTTACACTTGTACATAATATATTTTAACAATTTAGTTTATCTTCACCTGACGATGAAGACGGTGGTCTTCAAAACTGGTTGTGAACCTAAAATAAACCTGTGGTGAACACAAAAATATAAAATAAATTTTTTATTTACTTCTTTTTCCTTTTGTGTAAAAAATGGCACCACAAAGTGAAACTATAGTATTTTCGAAGATTCAAGAAATAAATTTAATTAATTCGTTTGGTGCCCCTCAACACATTCAAACTGACGTTGGATATATTGAAGAGCATGGTCGGGAGATAAAAATATATTCAACACTATTAATCGAGTTCTCGTGCTAAAAAACCAATGTGGTGGGCGTAGAACTTGCACTTCGTAAACATATTAATGCACTTGAAGATGCAATAGCACACACGTCTAATGCATGCGTGTATTGTTTATCAGGTCATCTATTTTAACGAACTGGAAGGTTTTAAAACAAATCGGGTACCATCGAGAATGCAGCCTGAAGGAAGTCCAGTGTTTTACCAACTCGATTAGGGAGTTTCTTTTTCTAACCTAATTAACTTAAATTTATTGTATTATTTTATATCCAAGAACTTATATTTAAAAAAAATCACTTCAATAATACTTACAAAACAAACTTGGCTTCTTTTATACTTTTTAACATAGCAGGGATATCCATATAGCGAGAAGCTATCACACCAGACAAGTTGCAAAGGATTTATATAATTTTTTTAACAATCAACCAATCATTACAGAAGAAAGACGCTTCAAGTAACAATTCCAAAAAAATCCAAAGGATACTGTGTAACTTGATAGCGTTAAAAACTTTTTCTATGTTAAAAAATCCATTTAGAAAACTTTCGTTTTATAGTATACTTTTTTTGTATTGGTTATGTGTCTGAATTACAAAAAATATAATAAAAGATATACCCCGGTAACCTTAAAGTTAGAGGAATATCTATATTAAAATGCACCTATAAAATATTATATAAATAAATTTACAATTTAAAAAATTATAATAACTGAATATACATTTTTTTTTGTTAATCTAGATATACGGGTGTGTGGGCTGAAAGCTCCCCGATGTCCTTGCGGTTGGGCTCGCCCTACATTAGTGGGGTGTATCTCGGCCGGGGGAATGTTTGTGGGATGAGCCCAGACCTTTTAATGTCTTCTCTCTTAAATGTATTTTCTGCTGTTTATTTTGAGATGTATGTGCGATACTTGGAATTAATTTACTATATCATATATATGTACACATTGTGTTGCTTTCAAGAAACCTTTATTTGTTTGTTTAAATTAATCGGAGGTAGTATTTGTGGATTTGTTTATTTTTCTGGCATCTATTTTTTCTGTTTTTTTTTTCATTCTCTTCTTCTTATTCTACATGTGCTAGGGTGTGGGCTGAAAAACATCTGGTGTCCCAGTGGCTGGGCTCGCCCTATATTAGTGGGGTGTACCTTGGCCGGGGAGATGTTATTAGATGAACCCAGACCTTTTGATAGCTTCTGTCTTTAATGTGTTCTCTGCAATTTATGTATTCTTGAAATATATTTAAATATATTATGTACATACTATGTTGGTATCAATTAACCTAAATTTATTTATAATAAATGTAAGTGAGATTACTCATCGAACTTTTCTATTTGTTCCTTGAACACAAAGAATTTCCTTATTAAATTAAACAAAAACATTTTAATTATGTATAATATAAAACATGTACTGTACTGTTTTTTATTATTACTACATTAATGTGAGTTAAGGTTTTGTATACAATAATTTTCCTTATTCAAGTTTGGCTGAAACCAAATCATTGTCAAAAATTCACATATTTTAGCATTTAATAATCTATGAATTGTTCTAATAAATGAGGTCAATCGAATTGGTATTGGAAATAATTCAAGACGTTAAAGCAACGCTCTCCGTCTTGGCAAGTAAAGTAGTCCGCATGAATTATAGAGAAAATAAATATCCACTGATTGAACTTCTTGTCGCTCAGGGGCGTCTCGTCTAAATGAAAAATATGGAAAATGTGAAAGTGTAACTTACTTAAGGGGTTTTCGAAAATTGGTTGGTAATAATATAAAAAAATTTAATCTCTAAATCAAAATTGGAAAACATTAATGCTTTACAAGAATTCAATCAAGAAAAAAGACAAAACGAAGAAATTTAAACAAGAATTTTGCATGGAAATCAGAGCTATTTTTCACTGCACAGGTTGATGAAGTATATATTTATGAGCAGTAAAATTTAAATAAGCATTCATAATATTAACACATGCATACTAGACGTGGATTATGACGAAAAAATAATATAACAATCTAGATGGCTTCTCGTGAAAGGCATTAAGAAGATTTTTTAAATGTGCACGAGGGTCGAGTTTGGCACAGATGCTATAATAATAAATTGTGCAAGTTCTATAGGGAGTTCAGAGTCTTAAAATACAGGGTGGCCACTGAAAAACTGAAGGGTTTAAAAAAGTCATAGCTTGTTCATTTAAAAAAATCTTTTTTAATAGGTTATAGAGTTTTAATACCCCCAAAATACTCAGCAGCGGGTACAATACGCCATTCAATTTCAACACCTAGCCAGAGATAACAACAACTTTTTGAACAACTTGATAATGAGTATTGAGGCCCATTTTTATTTAAATGGGTACATCAACAAACAAAACTGCAGATTTTGGGGTACTGAGAATCCCAGAGAATTACACCAGCATCAATTACATTCTCAAAAATGCACTGTTTGGTGCGGTGTAATCGCTAAACGAGTTGTTGGTCTCTATTTCTTTGAAAATGAGGAAGGTCAATCAGAAGGAATCAACGGGGTCCAGTACGGGACAATGCTTGAATTTTTTTTACGCCCAGTGGTCGAAGATAATCAGGAGGTGTAGTTCCAACAGGATAAAGCTACTGCGCACATTGCCAGGGCGACGATGACAGTGTGTGAAGTACATGGACCATCCTATGTATTAAAATTAGGATACTTTTATGACTGGGGCACATATACCGTTAACAGAGCCTCTTCTGGCAAAACGCATTTGGAACAGCAAGCCTGAAGGATGACAAATCGTTAACAGGTCGAGATTGACATGACAAGACAACCGGGACTTTTATTTCTCACATACGAGTTTCTATAATTTGATTAAAATACGTTTATTACATTATTATGTTTATAATAAACCAATACAGTTCTACAACAGTCAAAGTCAACAACATAAGTCCAAACAGTTTGAAACGCAAAAGGGTGATTGGCAAGGGTGCGACCTTTTTTCGATTTGTTTAGCCTTTATGGAGACAATATTATGAGGAGAGCACATGGAGACTGGGAAGTGTGATTGCTGTTGGTAAAAGAAAGTTCAGCAAGCCTGAAGGATGACAAATGGTTAGCAGGTCAAGATTGAGATGAGAAGACACCTGAGACTGGTCATCTATTGATTAGGACCGATATCGGTAAAGGCAAATTTTGAAGGAGGTTAACGCTTCCCTTACGGTGTTAAAATTGAAACGCGTGCTCCGGTGTTGCGTAGTGAGTACGCGATCAAAAATTAGCGATTTTAAATCGGAAAAATAAGAACATTCATAGATAATCCCCTAAATTAAGTATAATTGAAGTTAAAAATTATAATAATTGAGATTTATTTGCTGAAAACATTAAAAACCATCTGGCAACGCTCACGGAACGGGTGTACGTCTAACCTATTTGCAAGCCTAGAAGCTACTATGGCGTGGAACGTCAGTCGCATACCCCGGCGCTTACGCTTATGCTTGCGACGTTGAGACAATTCAGCTCCTCGCAATTCAGTGGAGTATGCAAGAGTGAGATGCGAATATAGTGTCGCGCTTCCCGCATACTATTCACCTATCGTCAAGACACAAGGTCGAGGCTCTCACAGCGTTTAAATGCGAATTAGTTTACGATATCTTCACAAAATACCCACGATGTAGTCGATAAATTCTGATTATTATTAATATTATTTTTTAAATCAATGCGTAAATATATTATGGAGGAATACCTAGAATCTTAACCTTGTATTTATTATATTTATAGAGATATTGATGGTTATTAGAAGCAACGTGTAGAAGATACCCAACACAGGGAAGGAAAGGTTAAGACCCAAGCTAGATATAAGCGCAAAAAATTATAATGATTTAACTAGCTCCATATTTTAATTGGTAGAATGCAGGACTGAACGTTTTCACATGAGGTATTGAAACTTTTTCTTATTAGTTAGAATAGATTGCCAAAGGGCAATAAGTCCAGTAGATTTAACTATAATATATTCTAGAGAGTTGCAATATGATACATTTAAATATTTCATTGTTAGTCAACTTATTATTTAAGTATTTTAAAATCATTACATATTTTTTTATTTAACATGTTTTTTACAGTGATATTTCAAAAAGCTATTAACAATTAAATTTTCAAGTAGACTTTCTTTTTAACGATTGTTGTATTTATTATTGCTTGACTTTATATTTAATGTTGTTGTGTTATTATTATTATTGGTTTGATTTGTCCTTCATCTTGCTGTGGTGCTATGATTATTGCTTAACGTTGTCTTTAACGTATAGTGTAATTTTTATTGCTTTACTTTATCTTTGATCTTGCTATGGTATTATCATCAGTGTTTTACTTTATCTTTGTTCTTATTACGTTACAATTATTATTGCTTAACTTTGTTTTTAACATGTGATGTTATTATTATTGCTTTATTTTTACTGTAAGTACAATAAAGATCTTATAAAATTGGCAATACTTTGCCTAAATAGCCTCTGCTGTACTTATTGCATGTACATCAATCAATACCCGATACACACATTCTGCACAGTGCACGCCCCGTCAGCATAATGCCGGGCTCAGTACATATACAAAGTCCGTGTGGGCTGACAACATGTCATTTTCTCTGTCTTATTATTCACATCTAAGAGCTCCTTTCATGACAGTTACCACGGATTCATAATTCATTCTTAGGATTTCCTTTGAAAGGAATTTTTCGATTACCTATGAAAAAATTATGAAAGCCTTTCTTCCCTAGAATGGATCTTTGCTGCCTGTATGATTTTTAGCTACTCATTTCTCAACATTTTCTCTTTCTATTGGTTATACCCTGTGTACGGCAGTTCTTTGTCACACCATCCAACCAGCGTTGGTTTAAAAATATCTAAAGCTTTATTGGATTGACGAATGAAGTTTTCTTAGCAAATTCAGTGTTTTGCAGGTAATATAGTTACCTTAAGCAGCACAGTTTAGGAACTAGAGCGTGTTGAGTTTTTTTTATGAACCATTCACTTAACGTGCTTCTTCTCCCTGGCTCCATCCCAACTCACTGTCTACGAAGACTGTTGGGGTCAGCTCTCCTCGTCCTCAGGTTGTGTGCTCTTCTGTCCCGGACTACGTCCCCCAGGCCGTGCCTCTGCATCAGGTTATCTTTTTGCACCACCCATGAATTCTTTGGTCTTCCTCTGGATGTTATTCGAGGAAAATCCATGGAGATTGCCTGGTTCACAATGTGATCGGGTGCTCTGCGTCCAACGTGCCCATACCATCTCAATGGCCTCTCCTCCATCTTGCTGTTGATGTCTGTAACACCTAGGCTTCCACGAATGCGTGAGCTTTTTATTTTGTCTCTTAGGGACACACCAGCTGACCATCTTAGCATGCGCATTTCAGCAGTTTCCAGTTGCCTAGAGTAAGAGTTATACATCGTCCAGCATTCGGAGCCATAGAGAAGTGCGAGTCTGACAATCGTTTGGTATACTTTTCCTTTTAACTTTACTGGGATTTTCGGATCACATAGAACTCCCGTTATTGATCTAAACTTCATCCATCCCACACTAATTCTATGTGTTACATCTGCTGCACTTAACGTGCCATTTTTTAAAATAAGACCATATATTTGGTAGAGAATCGTTCAATCAAAGGTATCAAAAACTTTTACATCCCGCTTTGTTTAGGTAAGGGCTCAAGTTTTCCGATGTAAATACTGGTTTTAGCTGTGTTTTATAAAGTTGATTTTTTATGTTGCTGAAGAGCAGGCGAGAGTTAAATATGCGGATTTGGCAAAAATAAAACATATCTTTTCCAACATGACAAAATGATGCAGCATTAAAACTTAAGTCTGAAACTAAGTTTACAAAATTCAAGTTTAAGTATATGTTAAATAATAAACTAGCCAGCTGTTTGTAAAAGATGAGAAAGAGTAAGTTAAACCCTTCCTTCTCTGTGATGTGTAACTAGTACACATTGCTTCTAAAAACTTTGATATCTCTATAAATATAATAAATACTGGGTTCAGATTTTAGGTATTCCTCCGTAATACATTTACACATTGAATAAAAAAAATAATATTAATAATAATAAGCACTTATCGGCCACATCAGAGATATTTTGTGAAAATCGGGAATAAATTCACCAATACAATCAAACGTGTGCCAGTGTGTAACGTAGGTATATTCATTCTAAAAACCACTATGGGTGAGGAAGCGACGCTATTCATGTCTCACTCTGACTCTATTTCGGTATATGGGAACACAAGAAATATAATCTTAGTTCGCAGTTGTGTTTCTTCTTTCGAGGTATAACATACACAGTGCTAGTCCGTCTCAGGTCTCAGTAGCTCTTGGGCATCCATTTGAGGTGGTCTCATTAAAATGTAGAAGATTTGAATAAATACATCATAAAAAAATCTAATTTCAGATAAGCAAACTTAAGGCTGATGGTAGGATGTAGAATAGCATTCTGAGATAGTTTGGGCACGTGGAACGAATGAACGCAGAAATACTTGCAAAGCAAATGTGAGTGTAAAGCATGATAGACGAAGAATAAGCAAAGTATGATTGGATTTAGTGAATTATATTTTTAAAGAAAAAAGTTAGAAGTTAGATGTGCATGGTCGTGCGTAACGCACTGGACTTCCGTGCGGAAGATTTTCGGTTCAAACCCCGCGCTATGCTACTCCCCTCGAACGACACATGAACTTTTTCCGCCTAGTGTTCGATGACATAAGGATAACTATGACTTCGGTCATATCTATTCTTTTTAAAATAAGATATAAGATAAGAGTAATCATAGAAGCTGTACAGTTGTATGAATGTTTTTTTATGTAAATGTAAGATCACATTTATTGACGACATCTGTGATCTAGTTAGTAAAACGGTTGCCTTCGGAACTTTAAAAAGTCTTCCCTTTTTTTCAATTAACACTTTATAGGGCAAGTTTTTATTTTAGAGATATTGAGTTTTTTGTTGAATAAATCATTATTATGTGTATCAATTCAACTTTATTTCTTCGAAAATATGTTTAAAAATTTTTTTTCTTTTGGAAATGAGGCGGTCGCATATGAGATATGTGCCCATTTCAGGGGTCTTGTCAGTGGTCGCAAAAGTGACCCATGAATGTTTAGGTAATAATATCTAAGTTAAGGTTGTATTATGAAATAAAATTCTTATATGAGATATAATGAATGGTGATTTACTTATAATATCTATTTACATATTTGACAATAAATTGACCGGATGTTTAGATCGCTGCTACTGAACATGCAGCTAACTTCACGACGATCCGTCTTTAATAAGCCCTCTGCCCGTCTACTTAATTTTCCAATTTGACATTTGTGTTACTTAAAAACGTTTCATTAAGAAAATGAATCCTTATAAGTATAACCATAAGGGTGGTTGCATATGTGACCGATTTCGGCTTATGCCCGTTAAAGGGTTAATACCTCTTTAATATATTTTTAGACGGTCAGAAGAGATTGACATATGGCATAAAGCACCTCAAGTTGTCATTTACACAACGGAAATTTAATATAATACAATACTTTTTTTTTGTATAATTATCAATATAATACACAACGGCGTTTTAATCTGACCGTTTTATTGTTAAAATTGTAGTATCTATCAATATAATACACAACGGCGTTTTAATCTGACCGTTTTATGGCTAAAATTGTATTGTAGTATCTATCAATATAATACACAACGGGGTTTTAATCTGACCATTTATGGCTAAAATTGTAGTATCTATCAATATAATACACAATGGCGTTTTAATCTGACCGTTTTATGGCTAAAATTGTAGTATCAATCAATATAATACATACACAACGGCGTTTCAATCTGACCGTTTTATGGCTAAAATTGTAGTATCTATCAATATAATACACAACGGCGTTTTAATCTGCCGTTTTATGGCTAAAATAGTAGTATCTATCAATATAATACACAATGGCGTTTTAATCTGACCGTTTTATGGCTTAAATTGTAGTATCTATCAATATAATACATACACAACGGCGTTTTAATCTGACCGTTTTATGGCTAAAATTGTAGTATCTATCAATATAATACACAACGGCGTTTTAATCTGCCGTTTTATGGCTAAAATTGTAGTATCTATCAATATAATACACAATGGCGTTTTAATCTGACCGTTTTATGGCTAAAATTGTATTATCTATCAATATAATACATACACAACGGCGTTTTAATCTGACCGTTTTACGGCTAAAAATTAAAAAAATGTGTCCTAATAAATATACGAAAAACCTTTTATCATACTTAGTTCCCACACAATTAAAGAATGATAGTTTGTTAGATTAAATAAGAGTTTTAAATAATCACAATATTATTTTAGTTCTTTTGTTTTGTGTAAGTGTTTTAGTTTATAATCGTAAAATGTATAAAAAATATCTGAATAGTTGAAAAAAATTATCACGTGGCATATTGACACATGTTTAACCTTTCCCTTCCCGTGCTAAAAAAATCCGCGCGTTCCGGTGCTGTGTATTCAATACACATGTAAAACTAAGCGATTTAAAATCGAAATAATAAGAATATTCATAGCCAATCGCTTAAATGAATAAAATTTGAAGTCAAACGTGATAATAATTGAAATTTAATCGCTGAAAACATGAAAAAAAACATAGGCCGACGTTCGCAAAACGGGCGAAGTGACCGCCTCAAATAAATGCCCGCGAGCTACTGAAGCGAGCGAACTAAGATTCTATTTCTTGCGTTCCTATATACCGAAGTAGAGTGAGAGTGAGACGTGAATAGCGTCGTTTCCTCACCCATAGTGAATTTTTAGAATTAATTTACCTACGTTACACACTGGCACACGTTTGATTGCATTGGTGAATTTATTCCCGATTTTCACAAAATATCTCTGATGTGGCCGATAAGTACTAATTATTATTAATATTATTTTTTCATTCAATGCGTAAATGCATCACGGAAGAATACCTAAAATTTGAGCCCAGTATTTATTATATTTATAGAGATATTAAAGTTTTTAGAAGCAATGTGTACTAGTTACACATCACAGGGAAGGAAGGGTTAATTGACACATGGTAAGAGATTGACACGTCACATAAACGAATGTATCTCCGAATAAACCGCGTTTTCTGAAATGGAAAGATAAAATACCTGTCGGCTGGATAAAGCTCTTTAAAAA
This sequence comes from Odontocerum albicorne, assembly GCA_949825065.1. Lineage (NCBI taxonomy): Eukaryota > Metazoa > Arthropoda > Insecta > Trichoptera > Odontoceridae > Odontocerum > Odontocerum albicorne. The sequence continues at coordinate 50,188,667 of OX463842.1, read as the reverse complement.
GATGACACCTGTAGACCAACTTGAATATCACAGAATAGACTCCGAGTTGGGTTATGGGATGCAAGGTGAACACATGACTGGGGCTCTCAAACGAAAGTAGTACTGAATGGGGTTTGTGGGGATACACAGGACTTACAAAACATGCTTGTTTGTCTGGTAGGGATCTTTGTTACCGGCTTTTAGAAACACACGTCATAATTGATGGTCCGGACACGGAAAATAATGAATGCCATATTGCAACAACTTCACCAGGTTTTACTGTATACAATAAATTTCTAACGAAGTACAATACAATTCTCAGATAGGAATAGCGAATGAAAAAGGAAAGTTATAAATTTTCGAAGCAATAAGGGTACACAAAACGTGGTTAGTAATTAAATAACTAGTAACTCTCGATAAGCACCTGCTAAAACATGTACCCGGCACGCTTAGCTCCCGGCACGCTTAGCTTCCGGCACCGCACGCTGCCGTGGCTATTGAGATATGCTAGTTAATAATATTTCATGAAAAGTCAGGAAAGTGTTTATTCGGTTCCCTTATCTCCGATGAAATATGGCCCTAGAATCCGGTCATTAAGCGTCCGCTATTTATCTGGCCTGCTCGATACACGCTGCCCGGTCCGAGAGAATCATCCCTATACTCTATAGTGATTAATCTCTTCAATGAGAAACAAAGGATGAATGGTTAAATTCGGTTATAACGTAGTTAAATCAACTTAATTTCCTTTATATATATATACATACAACCACGCCATTTATCTATCGGGGTAGGCAGAGAAGAAATACCGCTAGACTTTTCTTTCTCGACATACACACTTCACCTCTTCTATATTCACACACTTTCTTATACAACTGCTTCGAGTTCTGTGACTTTTCACGTTTCTTTCTTTCAAAATATTAATCACTAGATCCAATCATCATCATCATCAATGGCACTACAGCCCATTGTGGGCCCCGGCCTCCTCCAGCAGTCGTTGCCATTCCCCCCTATCCTGGGATGCATTCCTCCAGCCCCTGATGCCAATCACGTTTGTATCATTCTGCACCCCATCCATCCACCTGAGCTTTGGTCTACCCACGCTACGTCTTCCTTGGGACTTGGAAAAGAGTACTTTGTTAGGCATTTCCTCTTCTCCCATTCTTGCTACATGCCCCGCCCAACGTAGCCTCCCAATTTTGATGTATTTTATAATGTTGGGCTCTTTGTATATGCTGTATAACTTCTCATTATATCTCACTCTCCAAAATCCATTTTCCTGTATGGGTCCGAATATTTTTCTGAGTATTTTTCTTTCAAATATTAGAAGGGAAGATTCGTTCTTCTTACTCAATACCCAGCATTCAGACCCATATGTGAGGACAGGTCGTAGCAGTGTCTTATAAATGGTAAGTTTTGTCCTTCTGGACAACAACCGAGATATAAGGTGAGATCCAATCATAAAACATTAAAATGTCACAAACCCCACAAAGATGGACAATAACCAGAACATTCCTTTTCGTGTAAAGTGGGATATCATAAATCAAAGGAAAAGGTAAAGATGGTGGAGAGGAAAGTAAAATAAACAGAAATCAGGCATGTAACACGTTATATAACTGACTAGAAATTAAGAGTTTTTCAGTCACTTCTTAAAGCAAGCCAAGAACGGAGCGAGTCTTACATTGGTTCGTAACTGATTCCAGAGACTCACTGTATGGACAGTAAATCTCTTTTCATTCATGCAACATCTGATTCACTTGATCTAACAACGTTCACCTCACTTAGCCTCTTCCACGCACATATTTCACTTTTAAATTATATACTTTCCATCCAATTTTTTCGTTTCGTTGATGAAAAAAGAGTGTAAGTATTGTTTGAACACTTCACATGTTCAAACAATATTTACACTCTTTTTTTTTTCATCATACTTAAAACGTCAGTTTTAGCCATGCATTAATTTTTTATGACTTAATTCCACCTTTTTCACAAATTATCACTCCACATTTTGTTTATAGTTAAGGCATTAACGTTGTGGAGGTTTAAAGACATTGTAATTTATTTTTATCACACACTGTTTATTCCACTTTTTTGTAACGGTATAACCCTACCGGAACCTATAAATCCTATTTATAAAAAACATATCATACGAAATAACCAAAAATATTCCAAGTCACATAAAGCCAGCTTTTTACACTAATTTTAATCTCTGGAAACTCTTATTTAATGGGAAAGGCAAAAATGGAATACTTATTAGCAACAGTGGTGTGTATAAACTTTTATGTGCTGACTGTGATAATTTCTATATAGGAAAGACAGGAAGATCTTTTGAAAAGAGATTTCGTGAACACAAATCCGCCTTAACAAATCCTCTAATTTATTCTGAAATGGCTAATCATTGTCACCGTGAAAACCATACTTTTTCTATCGATGATGCAAAATTCTTACATATCAGTAGTAACAGAAATAAATTGGACATATTAGAGGCCCTAGAAATTTCTAAGTCAGTACATCGATCCGAACATCTGGTGAACAGTTATATCCCAAAAATCTCTCCGTTCTTGGCCGAAATCGCCCCTCAGCCCCCGACCGTTGAAGTGTGTATATCGGTACCAGTTCGAACAGAATTTAGTCTTGTTTGTGCTCCCCTGAAGATGAGGGGAAAGCCTTGAAACCGGTAGGGTTATACCGTTACAAAAAGTGGAATAAACAGTGTTTGATAAAAATAAATTACTAACTCCACATTTTGTTTTCAGCTCACACATCTCCACAACATTAATATCACTTTTATCTTTTTTTTACCAAATCCAAGTTTCACGTATATACGAGTACATCAAATGGGAATCAACATAGTGTTATTTAATATAATTTTGCCTTCTTTGACACAACGCGTTTGTTGTATATTACAAGCAATATCGTTTATTTATTGTATTCAATTTGACTAACTCGTATAACCAGTCTAATTGATGTGTCAAAATTACGACTTATCTTGAGCTTAACTGTGCTAAAGAAATAACTTTTTTCAAATCGCTTCAGCTTATATTTATTTAGTATCATAAGGAAGAAATACGCATTTTATTAAAATCGGATTTAAATTTATCAATTGAAATTAATTTATTTTAACATTAAAAATATAGAACAAAGAACAGCAATGTCATATAGTCCGGTACAGTGCTAGTGTTTTAATCACAAATAGTTTTCGTTTCAAAAATAAAAAAACTTTGCAGTAGTAACTTGAGTCTCCAGTAAACGGAAAAGAGAAACGTTTTCCAGGCAAGTGAGGTACTTAGTAAAGTGGTAGTGCAATCTGCAACCGTGTAACGGGAAATTAAAGATATCAGTGACACTCCCCTATTGGTGCTAGGGGGTAGATTTAGTACTGAACCCGGAATCGAGGAGGCAACATTAATATTTTTACAACTAGCCCAGTGTACCTGCGTTTGTTTATTTCTTAACAGAGCCGCGTTATTTTTTAATTGTACGAGTATATTAAAAAGAGAAGAACAATGACATACTTTACTGGATTTTTCAACCTTTGGTGAAGATCTTCAATTATGAAATATTTTTCATATATTTCATAATTGAAGATCTTCTATTTGTCATACGTATCTTCTTCATTGCGCCATCGATGTTCAGCCTCGAAGTTGAAGATTCCCTTAACATTCTAACGTCAATTTAGTTAGGAAGGGAATATGTGTCGTGGAGTTTTTTTTCCTCTTTTTTAAGCGTGTGGGCCGTTGCACACCAGTAAACTCATCGGTTAGACCACTGTACTGGATCCGATGGCGCACTAAAGTGATTTTTAAAGTGAACATGATCAAAGTCATAAGTACTGTGATAAATACTATGCAGAAAAATGTCGATGTCACTCGAGGGGACTTAAACCTTACGAGGTTTGAACCGGCGACCTTTCGCATTGAAGTCCAATGTGTTACTGTGCGGATATGCACCAAATATTAATTTAACAGTTTTATTTTTTTGTATCTGGTAGATTTATTCATTTAAAATATTATAGTTTTATTAAATCAAGCCACCCTTTGTTTTATAATTATAATCGGTATTCATGACCGTGTCTAAGTAAATTTAATAAATAAAAATAATAGTTGAAGAAAAGTAAAAAAAAAATCAATAAAAAATAAACCTCAAGCAAAAAGGAATAAAGGGAGGAAGACAGTATTGGAGTTATGAATGAAGAATATTTTGAGATAAATAATGCTTTCATTCATTAATTGATAGGGATGAAGTACGCTTCATATTTTCCTTTGTTTAAATATATTTAAATAAAGAGTCTTTTAAATTGAGCGATTTTTTTAATTCTATTTGTTTTAATTCTTGAATAAAACACACTGCTTTAATTTCAAAAACTTTTTATTGGTCATTGAAATATAATGTATGACATTTAAACACAAAAATATAATATCCGCCAAATATCCGTCTCTTGCAGCTCTACATATGTCCACTCTTTTGTCAACATTTTCGATGACATTTTGGCATAAGTACGGTTATAACTCTCCAATAACTCGAATAATTTCGTCATTCAGCTCAAGAATTCATTGGAGGTCATTCTTATAGACCTGGCTTTTTACGTCATCTCAGAGAAAATAGTCTAATGGTGTCAGATCACATGATCTTGGTGGCCAATTAACATTTCCGGAGATTACAATACATAAAATAATTCAACAATTTGAACGCATTGTTGTATTGTATACGACTTCGTTTTTTATAAATGTAACACATTACACTTCTCAAATGTCTCAAGACACAGGCAAGTTCGCGACGCCATCTGTGTTTTATTCAAGAATAAAAAAAAAACGCTCAATTTGAAAGACCTTTTATGCTATACCCAATTCTTGCCAAAAAATAAAAATGTAAATAGTTGGATGTAACTAAAAGAAAATTAAGTATCGCTATCCACTGTAATTAATTACGCTTTGATTGATCAGAAAAGAAAGCTATACACTCTTGGCATGAGATTTTTTTCGAATAATAATTTTATGAATAAGATAATTTTTGCGTTCTTTATTTTGAGCAAAATGGTCTCAATATTATTTGGTTACAGTGGGTAGTCGAATCCAAAACCAAGTTAATATTTCTACCAGTAAACACTAAGGTTATCGATTTTCTTCAATTTGAATTATTTATCTAATGAAACATAAGCCTTCTCTGTATCTTTCTAATTTTGTATATATTCTGTCGAAGAAACAATCCTGTGGCCTATTTGGTATGATGTCCGTCTTCCGATGCGGAGTTTAGGGTTCGATTCCGGTAATCAAGTTTATTTAAAACATTACTTTCAGCGCAGACCGCAAACATCAGGTAGGTTTCATCTGTGTGTGAAAGGAAAGAATATATCCCGTTTTATGGTACCCTGTAGGTACATTATCATGTCTCTCGAACGAATTGCATTATTATATTGGGAACGTTTCATTTAATTCCATTAATAAATATATATGAAGATACACTTTTTAGTTAAGGGTAGTTTCAGAGCCGTAATCGTAATCGAAAAAAATACATTAAAATTTTCCAATAGTTGCGCTTTAAGGTCTCCTGAAATATGTATTGATTTATTTATCTATTTAACACTCCATTGTAAAATCGATCTGATGGGCTTAATGCCAGGTAGAAATTTCTTCAATCAACTAGATAAAAGAAAATAAAGGAAGTTGCATAGTCGCACAAAATGTTTAAATGATTATTCATCGTTGTGAAATTTATGAACAATGTATGTTACATACTCGTAATAAAGTGTAGTGAGTGGAAAGTGCGATGTCATCAACGAAAAGGAATTAATCAGGAATTAAACACGTCATATTACTGACTGTAAATTAAGAGTTTTTTTTTTCTGTCGCTTCTTAAAGCATGCTGAGAACATGCAAAAGTTTGTCATAGGAAGTATTGCTATAAAAAAATACGTTAGAAAGATTTCATTCTGATTTTCGTTTAAGGCATTTCAAACATTATTGTGGTTGGTTGAAAAATATAACCAATTGGCAACAAATCTGTAAGATTTTTCTGTATACAGCGAAAGTATAACAATAAATGTACTCAGTGAGATACAGGCAAAAGCCTTGTTTATTGGGGACACGACAAATGAAAGGCAACAAACCCAGATTCATTAAAATCATGTCCGAATTTAATTACCTGTTGTTTTTTCACAAATTATGCATATTTCTTGTCATGTGTAAAAAAAAATAGTGGTCAAATAAATAAATTTGACCCTGTAAATTCATAAAGTCGTAAAACAGTTGGTTTAATATCCATTCAGATCAGATCGCGGTTACTATAGTCAAGCAAATATGCAAGTGGAGAGTGACCATCAGGAAATGGCGCTGGTCGGCTATCACCGACGATATCTCCTTCCGCAGTCGCCCGGCATCGCTCATTATAGCTGGCCTAATGCAGCTCTACTTCCTGCCGCACCAGAGTTAGGCGCTGCATTATACCCTACGAGTTGGTACATTTATCATCTAAAAACTTTTATGGTTATGATATTCAAATTTGCTACAGTCTCATAAATAAGTAAAATTGTTAAAGTTGATTGTTCAAAAGGTTGTGGCTTTAACTTTGCAACATTGGATATTAAAATATTTAATAAAGAATTAGCTGGTTATTCCAATAATTGCCACGCAGTTTGAATTCCACGCTGTCTTACTCCCATTTAAGGGGATATTCTACTCTAGAGGTGTAAATTTCGGGCGTTTTTTCAGACTAAATAAAAAAAAACAAAAACTGTTTTTTCATGCATTTTTTTACAGTTTGTTTATTGATGATTTGAGAATGTACGAAAAAATTTAAAAAAAAAAAGTAAATTCAAGATGTTATCAGCTGTTATATATTGTCGTAAAAAATTAGGTGAGTTGGTCGACTTAATTGAAACCCTTTTATAATTTAAAAATAAAAATCGTGCAAAGTTTCTTGGTAAAAAATAATGTCGTTATTGTTGGTACCAAAGAAAAAAAAATCGTTAAATTTGGCTGTCTGAAAAATTTTTCGGTATCTGTATCCTAGCTCTTTTCACTTGTTTATCTGTTTACAATTTTTCATAATTTATTTTCTTCGTATATCTAAACAATTAAAAGGCTTCTTGTCCTGTCTTATTCACAACATTAATTTTAAAACATGATTTTAGTGTCTTTATTCATCCTTTTTTTCATTCAAAAAAAGTATTTAAAAACTAAATGTATATTTCTGAATAACTTTATAAACTTGCTCCCTAGAAAGCTCTGTTATGACGAATAACAAAGCCAGCAGTCAACACATATTAGCATCTTTCGCAGCCTCATGGGGCTTAGAGACCCACTTTCTGCAACCCCCTAAGCTACCTGCGAGCATTATATGCAACCCCATAAGGTATCTACAAGCGTTATATGCAACCCCGTAAGGTTGGTACCTGCCAAGGACTTTACAGCTCCCGGAACCATAACCCAGGGTTTCCATAATTATAATGAGTTGAGACTGACTCGTACCCTGGGGGTGAAGGCTTTTAATTAGATGCACCATCTTAGATATTCAACTAGACAGTGTTTATATTTTTCATCTCTCCGCTTATGATATTTTTCAAACAGACTTTTAAAATATATCTTTCAAGTTTTACGATAACTTTTCTTACAGATAATATTTTTAAAATATCGTTGATTTAAATGAAGCTTAAAATAATATAAAACTTAGATTATATTTCTATTTGAAACATACTTAAATCATCATCACCATTATGCCATGCACCTATTATGGCAGGGAGAGAAACTATTCTTGACCTTAATAATTTCATAGGATATAAAAAAGTTTTCATAAAAAAACTTCCGGAGAGCTTTTTCAGTCATTTATAAAGCATTTGAAAAGGTTGCAAAAAAATGCAGTTTGTTTCATAATCGTATTGTTTGAAGGTGGCGAACGTTGGAGGTAAATTATTCAATAGTCATGTTACCCAATATCTATTCCTGAAAGAATAATTATTTTATAAAACTTTCAAATCATTGCAATTTATAAAATAACGGCATCCTCATTATCATGCCATGTCCTTATTGAGGTTGACAGAAAGAGCAGATTTCCACTTCATTTCATATGTCTGTCGTTATCCTATACCTCGTCATGCATCATATGTTATTAAAAAGGCTTTTCACTTATTTATTTAAAAAAAAAAGATTTATACTTCGTGCCACGGTTTTCTAGTCTTTCCCAATGTCTCGTTCCTTCAATAATGCTATTATTAATTATTTCATTGTAAATCCTTCATCATTTATACTTTCTACTTTGCTGATTTTTTTAGATAATCAATTATCTGTTTATTTGAAACTTCAGAAAAATGCCATCGTTTATTAACTTGACGTCGACAGTTACAATATATTGGAGACAAATTCAACTTACTCGTTATTTTCTTCTTTTGAATTTTCATTTTTATTGTATATCACTTTAATTTAATTATTTACTTAGCAATGTTCTATGAATCGTACAATAATAATTAAAAAATATAAATTGTCAATGTATTAATCATTACAAAATACAAATGTTCCAAAAAAAGTTAATAAAATAGTTCTGAACAATCAATTAATTCTCAAATAAGAATATGCAATCACAATAAAATTATTCAAATAACATAAACGTTTGCGAATACACACGTCAAAAGCCTTACAGAAATTTAACAATTTATACAGCTATTTACGTGATTTAATATAAATAATATTGCTTATTGTAATTTGTTTTATTAAACACTGTTTATTCCACTTTTTGTAACGGTATAACCCTACCGGTTTCAAGGTTTTCACCTCATCTTCAGAGGAGCACAAACAAGACTGAATTATTTTCGAACTGGTACCGATATATGGTACATGCTTCTGTATATCGGTACCAGTTCGAATATAATTCAGTATTGTTTGTGTTCCCCTGAAGATGAGGTGAAAAACTTGAAACCGGTAGGGTTATACCGTTACAAAAAGTGAAATAGACAGTATTTGATAAAACAAATTACAATGTCTTTAAACCTCCCTAACGTTAATGCCTTAACTATTAACAATATAAAAAATAATATTGCATAAATTCAAGGATGTTATAAAAATCTAGCAGATAGTTCTAGTTAATAAAGGATAATTAATCAAATAGTTTTCTATGTTATTATTTGCTAATTTATTTATTTTAAATAAGGGGGTGCTACCTTTGCCGCGTCCGATGAACGTTGCGTTTCTTTTTTCTTCGTGGAACTATTCCACTTATATGGTAGATCGATCGTCAATTTTTTTAAGCTTAATCAGCTAGAATTTTAAATGGTCTAAAATTGTAATTTAAAAAATAAATAAAAAAAGGTTTAGTATATTGACTCACATAATTATATTTTGACTTGAATTTGATGACACAATTCATCCTAGTTTGGATGGGTTGCCTAGTAATAAATTGCCTAGTAGTGCCTAGTATGTGCCTAGTAAAACCAATGTCAAGAGGAAACTTAGTAAAAAATAGTGCGATCAGTTTTAACAGTTGAACACCTGCATTGTGCCATCACCGAACCGAAAAATATTCAAATTTATGGAGAACATAAAATTATTTGATCCTAAATGCATACATTCGTTTATCATCAGAAACTTTCCTTGCCGGAGTACGCAGAAGTGACCGAAATATGGATTTTTCTACCTCGACACACGTCTTTTGCCCCCTTCTCAAACGAAAAATGCATTTTTTTTTACTTTCTACGTTTCCTTGTTTCAAAGTATCATTCATTTGATCTAACCATACTTTCCTTGGTTTGTCTATCACGCATTTCACTCACATTTGCACTGTAAATTTGTTTTGTTACTAAAATACTGTTATAAACTACAATCTTAACAGATTTCGATATTGTCGGTTTGAGAATAAATGTTTTATTGCTTCATTGTATTTATTTCACATCGCTATACGCCGTTCAATATTCTTCTTAACTCTTTCATAATCTGAGAAAATTCTACTCAAATAGCAAAATACTAAAATACTGTTATAAACTACAATCTTAACAGATGTCGATATTGTCGGTTTGAGAATAAATGTTTTATTGCTTCATTGTATTTATTTCATATCGCTATACGCCGTTCAATATTCTTCTTAACTCTTTCATAATCTGAGAAAATTCTACTCAAATAGCAAAATACTAAAATACTGTTATAAACTAAAATCTTAACAGATTTCCATATTGTCGGTTTGAGAATAAATGTTTTATTGCTTCATTGTATTTATTTCATATCGCTATACGCCGTTCAATATTCTTCTTAACTCTTTCATAATCTGAGAAAATTCTACTCAAATAGCAAAACACTAAAATACTGTTATAAACTACAATCTTAACAGATTTCGATATTGTCGGTTTGAGAATAAATGTTTTATTGCTTCATTGTATTTATTTCATATCGCTATACGCCGTTCGATATTCTTTTTAACTCTTTCATAATCTGAGAAAATTCTTCAAATAGCAGAATATTACAATATTGTTATAAACTACATTCTTAACAGATTTCGATATTATCGGTTTGAGAATAAATGTTTTATTGCTTCATTGTATTGTATTTATTTCATGTCGCTATACGCCGTTCGATATTATTTGTAACTCTTTCATAATCTGTAAAAAATCTACTCAAATAGCAAAATTCCTTAACTATAATTCCTAATCCTTTTGTTTTTCACAGTTCTTTAAAAATACTCTTCAAAGTAAAAAAAATATTTTTCATAATATTTTTATATAATTAGAGGAAACGATTACCAAGAGACAATATTTTTGAATGAACTCAGTGAGATGAAAAATACTGAAAAGGATATTTCACTTAAGTAAAATTGACCGAAAAAAATAAACCAATAAAACAATGAATATTTTATATTTAATAGAAGCCAGAGTTAGTAAGTCTATACGCGGGGCGCATCTTTTGAAACCAGACGCCATAGCAGGCTCCCTCTACCCCCATAATACCACAGCCTCGAGGGAGAATACCAAGGGGGCCGGGTTCCGCTACATAATTCCCAGGACCTTAATTGTACGGGGCACAAAGCCTTAATCAGATAACAAGGAATTCAATGCAATCACCGGTTGTGCGTTTTGAATATTAAATAGACTCTAAAATCTATTTTGTTTTTCAAGGCTTTCAAGGACAAGACTTTCATGGTCGTTTAAATATCTCTATCTCTTTTTCTTTTCTCTCTCGACTTGTGCTGTGAAGATCGAGAATCATTTTGCCTGAGCTTAGGCGCCTCTCTTGGTAACCGGAGCCCACAAAATATATTCAATTAGGCCAAGCCAAGAGGATTTGTTTGTAGAACCTTTTTCGTTTTTCAATGATCTTTTTTATGAAACCTACTGATTTCGATTTTGCATAACACTCCAGAAAACAATGTTTTTTGACTTTTCCAGTTCTCTGCTCTTTTTTACAACGTCTTTTAATGCTTTTCTCTACCAAACACCAGCTAATGTAAGGCTCTTATCATCGTTAACGTGTTTCAAAAGTCAATTAATGAAACAAGACGTCTCCCTTCAGTGAATGCAACTTTTGTATTTATTTTAATAAATCATTTGTGTTGATTTTTTAAAGTGCTGATTTTTTAAAGTTGAACATTTATTAATTCAATATATTAATCTAGAAAATCTAGTTAGAGATGATTTAAAAATCGTATAAACTTTTCCAAATAATATATATGTTTAGATCATTCAGCCAGAAGAGTCATTTTGCAATAGTGTGAGTAACAATCTCTGTATTACACAACTTATGTAGTGGTATTGGTTTTAGAATGCCACACGATTGGTTCGCGCAGAGCGCACGTTTGTATTGTTAAAATTCTCGGTGATTAGAAAAACACTACTATGTCGTAATTAGGAGTGCGATTTTTGTCTAATGTAAGGTATAATTAAAAAAAAATCGAAAGCTATAGCTTTGTGAACTTTGCCTAAAAGTTTAATTTAATTTTATTTCAAAAGTAAAAAATATAAAAACAATTATGGGAAAAAATCAACATACTTGTATAGTAAAAAAAAATTAGTTCGTTGTCTATAAAACATTGTACAGATCATTCAGCCAGAAAACTCATTTTTCAATAGTGTAACAGTGCGTTTACAAAAAACTTGTCACTTGACTTTTTTAATGAAGGGAAAAAGCAAAAAAATATAAAAATAATATTTTATAATCAAATATTGAAATGAACACACACGTTTTGTAAATAAAAAATGCTGTCAACTTAAATTGTACAATAATAATCATAAAAATAAAATGAAAGTCAGTTTATTTCACATTTTAATTATTTAGGCATGGCATATTATAGGAAACATTAAATAACAAGAATGAAATTTTTCTAGATTAAAAATAAATATAAGTACAAGTATTATAAAGTAAAAATCTTCGTCAGCTTTAATTAGATTGCACATAAAAATAAAATGAATGTAAGGTTATTTAACATATTAATGCATCATAATTACATAATTTCAATGCCAAATAATAAAGTTTTAAAATAATAGTGGATGGAGTGATACTAAATTCTAGGAAACTTTAAGTTATAACAAAGTACATTCTAAACTTTCGAAAAGTTTTGAATTATACCTTACATTAGACAAATATCGGACTCCTTATTTCGACATGGTGGTGTTTTTCTAATCACCGATAATTTTAACAATACAAACGTGCGCTCTGCGCGAACCAATCGTGTGGCATTCTAAAACCAATACCACTACATAAGTTGTGTAATACAGAAAGTGTTACTCACACTATTGCAAAATGACTCTTCTGGCTGAATGATCTAAACATATATTATTTGGAAAAGTGTATAATATTTTTAAGTCATGTCTAGCTAGATTTTCTAGATAAATATATTAAATTAATAAATGTCTTTAAAAAGTTTTTTTAAGCCATAAACACCTGTTGGGACAAAAGGTAGAAGTGTCTAACTCATTGTCAAGAATTGGCCGCCGTTTCAGCCAGGCCCAAGACTAGAGCCGAGGAAGCACTGAGGTCGGATTGTGGTAATTTTGACTAAGTTGCCTGGAAACCGACCTTGTTGCCAAGATGATCAGCTATTTTCTCATAATTAAGTAAAAAATATTGTTTCTAAATTCCAGCCATTGTGCTCCCGTAAAGGGTACTACACAAAATATGTTAGCCAATTACACGAAACCTCCAAATATCTCGAGAGCCCTGGAGAAAATTTAATTTTCTTAAAATTCAATTAGACAATTTATAATTTCATTATATAATTTCTTAAAGAAACCTATTGTTTTTATAGTTCCTTCCTAAATTTATCTGTAATTTTCAGATCTTAAATTAATTTCTTGAAAATTTTCTACAGCACTTTAAATAAATTAATATAGAATAAATTTATTTTGAGGTTTATTTAAAATATTGCGTTTAATGAATTGTTTATACCAAAACAATGGCGCTACACGAAATTCCAATTAAAATATATTATGATGTGCTTTTATCGGTGCTATTGGATATCCATGGTCTAGTTGGAAAAATGTCTGTCTTCCGAACTCGGGAATTGGGGTTTGATTCCTATTGTCACCCATTTTAGAAAGGGGTTTAGTCTTGTTTCAAGCATGTTTTATATACTAAAGGCTTCTTTTATAAAGTTTTTAGGTTGCAGTTTATACATAAAAAATGTACTACTACTATCTCTTATTTTAAAGTATATTGGCATTTCGTATAAGATTGAGTAGAGATTTTTGGCTTGTTTTAATATCATATCTTATGTTATTTCAATTTATGTTAAAATGCTTCTTGATTTTTGTCTCACAAGAGCAGCATCGTTATGAAATACCTTATTCAATAAATTTGTCAAGAGAAATCTCCGACTTTTTGGTTCAGTTTGAACGTCTCTATAGTCTTTGTAAGTTATCTATCAATACTATTAGCTTGCTGAGGAATAAAAGAAAAAAATCAACAAAACAGTACATTTACTGGCGTTATCATCTCAAGTTTTGCCTGATGACCTTTCTGGTTTGAGAGAGTTGGCTAAAATATTTATATATACGCTATATTTAAATATCCAAGTCTTACATAGTTGTTTTATTCAAATAATCATAAATTTTCATGTTACAAGATAAAAAAAAAATTAAAATGTTTTATTAACATTACCATAAGTATTTTTATCTCATTTCTGGAACTCTCATATTCATCATATTTTTTTCACAAATTTGTTAAACTCAGTAGAAAATTTATCATTATTTTTATTTAAACCTTGAAAGAAAATAATCTGAAAGAGTCGTTTTTTAGGATCAAACATAATATTTAATGAGTTCTTAGGAGGAAAATGATCCAATCTGCATATTTCAGAACAAATTGAAAACTTAAAGAAGCAAGTGGAAAGCATTTGCGTAGAAAAGATAACTCATGAAATGTTTATATGTTATTTTTCCAAAGGTCGCCAATCAAGTGTACATATTTTTTTAGTAAGATGATGGGCTACTTAATGGTTGGAAAGGATAATGAAAACAGTAAGAAAATGACATTAAAAATTGTTGGATACGAAACGCCATTCTAAAAAAAAATGTTGGATACAAAACGCCATTCCAAAAAAATGTTGGATACAAAACGCCATTCCAAAAAAAATGTTGGATACAAAACGCCATTCCAAAAAAATTGTTGGATACAAAACGCCTTTCCAAAAAAATGTTGGATACGAAACACCATTCCAAAAAAAAGACAAAGAAAGAAACTTATTGTAACGGAATTATAAATATTCTCGCATAAATGTCACTTAGTTACAGTACTGAGACTTATAAAAATCTAAATAATGTAATTTATATTTATGGCTTAACGAGTTTAAAACGATTTTGGAAATTTAATGCATGCTGCAATGAAGCGATATGAACGCATTAGTTATATATTTATCAAAATAAAAAAAAACTATATCTCAACTTGTAGTTAAAGAGATTTGTTTTGTCTATTTTGTAAAACAACATATTAATCGTGGGAAAAATCTTTAAAAAGTTTACAGTTTTACTTTTCATTAACAGAATTTTAGCAGTGTTTATGGACTTGAATGATACCAATTTGTCACAAACCTTGCGTTGTCAAGTGGTTCTGTTTATCCGCAAAATAAAACCCTTTTGTATTATTATGTACTTAATAGACAGAAAACCTGAGTTTACATTTTAAATAATGCATTGTAATTCGCTAATTTTGAAATGGATAGAAAACCAACATTTAAAAATAGTATTTTTATATAACTTTGACTAACGTCAAATGTTATCTTAAGTTTCAAAAAATCCTTCCACCCCTAATGAGATATGCGACTTCCCCAGAGAATGCTCTTCCAGCTTACTTTACTGGAGATTGTTTTGGAATAGTCTCCTGAAATCCTTCTTAAGCTTCATATATCTGAATTATTAATCTGCGAATCAAAAGGGCAACAGGATAATGAGCTTACAAAGATGGATATTCAGTTAAAGGAATTGAGTATTATTGCTTTTAATAATCATTTTTGTTCAGCCATCTTTGTAACTTAATCGTAGTTGTTGATGATGTTCAATTTGAAAGTCATTAAAAAAAACTTATAAATATTTT
Organism: Odontocerum albicorne; assembly: GCA_949825065.1. Classification (NCBI taxonomy): domain Eukaryota; kingdom Metazoa; phylum Arthropoda; class Insecta; order Trichoptera; family Odontoceridae; genus Odontocerum; species Odontocerum albicorne. The sequence goes on along the minus strand of OX463842.1, from coordinate 50,173,197 downwards.
CAAAGTTCGTTTTTACGAATAGATAAATTATCTACTCGTAGAGGCGTTATTTTGAAAGTTTATGATACTCATACTTAAGTCGCAGTAAAGTGCAATTTTCAAAAAATATTAGCAGCAGTTAAATAATTTTGATAGCAACATAGAATGTACAGATTATATTTAAATAATACTTCTAAAACACATAAATTGCAAATAATACATTAAATACAGAAGCTATCAAAAGGTCTGGGCTCATCTAATAGCATCCCCTCGGCCAAGATACACCCCACCAATATAGGGTGAACCCAGCCACGGGGACACCAGATGTTTTTCAGCCCACACCCCTGAACACGTAGAACAATAATATATAAAAAAATAAACACAGAAAATAAATTGATGACAAAAAAAAATACATTCAAGAGAGAAGACACCAAAAGGTCCGGGCTCATCCCACAAACATTCTCCCGGCCGAGATACACCCCACCAATGTAGGGCGAGCCCGACCGCAATCAGAGGGCTTCCATCCCACACCCCCGCATATCTAGATTAAATAATAAATAGAAAAAAAACAAAAAAAAACAAAAACGTATGGCAGAAAACAAAATAAAAAGTAAACCCACATATACCACCTCAGGTTAACTGTCAGCAAGAGCGAGAAAAAAAAAGAAAAAAAAAGCCTCAAAGGAGTCCAAATTTTACATAATGACAAATGGGAAGTAAGATAGTTGAGACAACATTGAAATAGTTAGGCAGTAATACATTGAAATAGATAAGCAGTTTTAAAAGAATTAATGAGGAAACACGTATGCACAATCCTCGATTCACCACCAGCGAAAAGAGAGAAAAGAAAGAAAATAAGAAAAGAAAAGCAAACAAGAGACCCATTAACCACTGAGAAACCCATTAACCACCCAGAAGATAACGCTTTAGAGCATCTCTGAAGGTATAACTATTCACCCGCTCCTTCAAGGCCTTCAAGTTACACAGCGTCTTAAATGATTGAAATCTTTCAAGATAAATGATACGCAAATCAATTTTGGACATAAATATTGGACACATTTATGAAAGGAAGATGAATGCAGTTGAAATGAAAACATTGCGTAGCATGTTTAGGAGCTAGTCCTTAAGGGAAGAGATGATGATGATTTGTTGATAAATAAAACTCGTTAGATCGCAATGCGGAAAGAGAAAGATAAATTTTATTAGTAACGTAGGTATTTATATCATTTTAGGATGTGCGCGGGAATGCGCTCGCGATATGCCTACGTCTCGTTTCTGCGAATGCAAAAACGATTAATGTTGTATGTAGGTATCATTCAAATACGGAACTGGCGAGACAAGCGTGATGCGTTCTCGCTCTAGTATGGAATGCGGTCCGCTCCGGGCTATGGGTTGAATGGCCGGCGTGTGAACTTTGGACTTGTTTATTTAAATTTGTCGAGGAATGCAAAGGTCATTTCACCGGTCATTGACCGTATGTATGAACGCCCACAGAATTTCGAGTGGGCGACCGCCACACATGTATAGAAAATAAATTATTAACAGAATAAAGGGTAAGTAAGGAAATATTGCGTTTTGAAAAAAAAAACAGTCCTAAAAGTGCTTTGGATGAAAAAAAAAAACGAAGCATTGAGATGCCTTGTGAATGAATAAATAATTTAAAGATTACAAAAATTATTTTTTTAAGTTCTATAGAAGAGCAGAGAATGTTGAAGTGCTATGTTTGGTCTGTTCTGTTGTATAGTCGGAAACATGGACGCTGAAGGTTCGTGCTACTATATGAATCGGCTGGAAGCGTGATTTGGTTGTACAGGAGAATGCTTCGTATACCGTGTTCTGTAAAATTATTGTTCAGCATAAATGTTGAAATATTGTCTGAATGTTTAGCGATATATTGAACTTTATTTACACAGTTTTTCGAAGACTATAACTTTGTTAATATTTATAAATATTTACAAAGTTAAACATTTTGCCTATAATTTTGTAGAAACCCATGTTAGAATATATAATAATGAATTACTTTTGTATTCTACTTATTATATGAGCAATAAAAAAAACAGTAATAAAGAATGCAAAAGATTTCACATCCCTTCAAAATTTTTCATTAGTATTAATATTATTGGATTTATAAGAAATATTTTTGTGAAATATTTAATGACTTTATTGAAATTTAAATCTTTCCGTCAATAAATCACACGCACTTTAGATGTACATAGGTGGTCCATAGAAACATTACATAAGTTTTATATAAGCACTACTCTCATAATAATCTGGGATCATTCCGACTGAAGAAAGCCTCAGAGAGAATATGACGAAGAAACATGTGTAGCGTGGGTTAATGAAATTAATGGAATAAAAAAGTTAAGAATTGTTAAATATTCTTATTTTGAACTTAAATTGAAGTGAAGTTTGCATCATAAATTTGTTCGACCAAAACCGGCTAAGTTTACGACAGTGATTAAGTGTAGCATTTCACTTGATCTGTAAGTGAGGGAATCGTAGTGGAATTAGCAGAAAGTGCACCAGTGACAGTAGAATGGGGAGAAGCAGTATGAGTGAGGGCACAGGCCAGGGCTCGTCCCCGGAGACTGCAGCAAGTGGCTTGCAGAGCCAACGACAATAATCTCTCTAATTGTGAAGCCTTGGATATTTCATTTCATTCTGCTCTCTGCACCTCCCCCTCTTGGGATGTTGCACTCAATTTGTGTTAAAGCCTTATATTAAACATGCTTGGCGAATATCCTTTGCGGAACCTCGCAAAATAAATTATCTTTTTGCTAGATCTATTTATTTTAATCCATTTTTATTTGTGGTATTTCGTTATTTTCTGATAATTTAAAAATTATATATTACATTTTTGATAGTTGACAATTGATGTTGCTAAGTTAGAATGATTCATTTTTGATAAACATTTAAACATTTGTGTTCAAAGTTTTGAAATTGTAGATCCAGTCTCAATGTCACAGATTTATTTGAGAAATTAATTTTTTTTTTTTCGTAATCAGCTATAGGCTTAGACATCGCAATCACAACAAAACTTCGCAAGGTTATTAGTGTCAATACATACCAAATTTAATACATATTTTTATAAAAAATATCTTAACTATAAATAAAAAAAAAAACAGAAATTACTTTTTCAGTTAACACTGAAAAGATTTCTGTATATTATTAATGCTCAATTTATTTTTATCGGCTTTCACGAATAAAAAAATTGACGTATCGCATATCAGTAAATCTGAGATAGTACTTGGAAAAAAAAAACGCAAAAAAGTCTTAACTCTTAAATTATTTTGTAAAAAGACGTATCACAGCCGACTTAACCGAATTTCATCCAAGAAAGATTTTTTTTATTGCCTTTTTCTTGTTTCATTCTTGATATGAAATAAAATAAAAGTGTACCTCTAGCCGATATAAAACGTAAAGGAATATTCCGAGACGAAATATAGAAACAATAATACGAAACACAATTTAGGTTTTTTGGATCAAATCTTCTTGCTTCTTGTGAAATCGCATATTTCTTCCGATATTTATTGAATGTAGATATGGCGTATTTTCCTATAGGCTGAAGTATTCATATTACCGTTTCTCCACTCGGAAGAGAAAATCTTCAATATTACAATACTATTATTTTAAATGCTAAACGATCGGAAATATAACAAGAAATTTCGAATTTCCAACTGGTTTTGTATCCAACCATCCGAGAGATTTTTTATTACACTTTATTATTTTACGAGTTCTCTGAAACGATTATTCAAATCTTTGCCAAATCATTAGATTTTTTTAATATCAGTTTATGAACTCTATTAAAAGATCCACAACAGTATTCTTGTACTTAACTTGATGTATGTTATGTAAGTGAAACAACGTAGACGTGGAAAAGGACTAAAAAAGCCCAACTAATGCTTGCTCTGAGAAAAACATGTGGCCTGACAATGTATGACCGAATATGGAATTAAATGAATATGAATGAATGTGAAGTTAAGGGAGGAACTGAGTAAGAAATACTAACAAAACCAATATACCATACAGTGCAAATGTGAATGACAGGTGTTTGAGAAAAAAAAACCAAGAAATGCATGTTTGGATCAAGTAAATTATATTTTGAAAGAAAGAAACGTGGAAAACCAGATAAATCGTAAATGTTGTATGAGAAGATGTATAAAGGTAGAAGATGCTAATTATTTGCGTTGACATAAGAAAGTCTGACGATTTGTACTCTCTGCCCACCTTGAGAGGTCAACGGCGTGATGGTATGGGTGTATGTATCTTATGGATCATTTTTTCGAGCACTTGTATGATTTTTTCAACATACATTTATTTGTTCAATTACATTTTAAAATTTTGAAAAAAAAACAGCCTTAAAACAACGTAGCACGTTTTTATCAAGGGTGATGAATGTGTCGATTCCTTGACAAAGGAAGTATGTTCAACCCTATGTCATTTTTCTCTACCAGAAACTGATATTTTAAATAAAATTTAACATAAATAAAATTGTATTTTTTTCAAAGTACTTTCCACTTACAAGTTTAATTAGTTGAAGCTTTAAATTTTTGTTTTTTTTTCATTTGATGTATAGTACATGGCCGCGCGGTAACGCACTAAACATCCGTACGGAAGGTCGTCGGTTCGAACTCCATTTTGTGTTACTCCCTTCGAATTAATTCAAGGGTATATTACAGACGTGGGCAAATACGGCTCATCGTTTGGTTAAGTGCGGCTCCCAATGTCTCTTATACAAATATAGATACTTTATTTCCCCATTATACTTGTATTTTCGCAATTTTCCTTTCTAAATGTTGTAAGGGTCAAGATGCGCATGTATGAATGCAGCTGTCAAAGACGCAAGTATTGGTGTATACGTATGTGCTGTGATTTCAATGTGTAGGGTGCGCGTGCATCTCCTGCCTCTTTATATGCGCAAACCATGCAAACCGTATTCTGCGCTATTTTTATATATGTTATGTGCATTTTTTATACTTTATATAGAAATTAAGATTTGTGTAGAATATGCAATAAATTATTAAAGAATTCGTGTATTTAATACAACGTGAGAACGTGACTATGGTGTGGCTATTTAGATATATGAACATCCAGAATGGCTCCAGAGTGGCTCTCGTTGACCTCATATATGCCCACCCCTGGTATATTATAAGGAAACCTCTGACTTCGGTCAAATATGTTCTTTTGATTTTTTTTAATTAATTAACTCCAATAAAAGTTTTCCTTTATTATATAAGAGTTAACAAAATTCCTTTATTATATAAGATTTCATTATATATTTATACCATTTTAATGAGGTGACACAAGTCTATCTCAGCATGGAAACGACATGATGGTATGTACGTTTTGCATATCCCGCAAGAGATACAAGGTGATGATATATTTGTTTATAGCAACTTATTATATTGAAATAATATTTGTAAATTATCAAAATTTTATTAAATGAAGCATTTATTTACATGAAGCCCATGTAATAGTCCAATTCAACCAAAATACTATAATTTTCTTTCTTCGAAAGTCCCTCTAGCTCGCTTTCCTTTCAAAACATTAAAATCTAATAGTTTTTTTATGTTAACTTCGTTAACCGGAAGCTAGTTTTTTTTTTGCTTTTTTCAAAACAGCTCTTGAAATTTATCTCATCAGTCTGCAAACAAGGCGTTGTTAAAATGTTTCCAAGTTTTGCTCCATAAATGTAGGAAGAACATCGCAAGTTTCCTCTCCGGCCGGTTCTGTTTACGAGCGTAACGTGGAGAGGGTACCGAGAGCCGAGTTCAGCGGTTAGCATTTTCCATTTTTGAGCTGTCACTATAAATCATCAAGTTCCCAAGGAGGCTGCCAAGCTACAACCTCCATATCTTGGTCTCCTGCTTTTTGTCTTTCACTGCGTCTTTACCTTTCTTTTCTGAGCTTATTTTTTTTGAAATAGCACTATATTTATATTTTTAACATTCTTTGTACGTATTTATTGAGTTTATAACTATATAAAGTCACATTACCAACATACTTTTGTGATAATCGAAGTCAACAAGATCAATCCCAAACAGTTTAAAGTGCAAACGAGTGTACAGCAAGGATGCATCCTTTCTCTCAATTTGTTAAATATGTATAGAGAATATATTATGATTATAACACAAAGGGTGTGGGCTGAAAAACATCTGGTGTCCCCGTGGCTGGACTCGCCTTTTATTGGTGAGGTGTATCTTGGCCGAGGAAATGTTATTAGATGAGCCCAGACCTTTTGATAGCTTCTGTCTTTAATGTTTTATCTGCAATTTATATGTATGTGTTTTTGAAGTGTTATTTAAATATATTATTTTCTCCCTGGCTCCATCCCAACTCACTGTCTGCGAAGACTGTTGGGGTCAGCTCGCCTCGTCCTCAGATTGTATGCTATTATATTTAAATATATTATGTACATACTCTATTGCTGTCAATAAACCTATATTTGTTTATTTATTTAACACTAGAAAACTGGGATGGCATGATTGCTATTGGTCAAAGAAAACTCTCAAATCTGAGATATGCAGATGATATGACGTTAATTGCCACATCAGAAGAATAAATGTGGAACATGAGAGTAAGCTTCTGGGCCTAGAAATCAATAGGTCAAACACTTATTAATGATAATAAATCGCAGTAAAAAACTTTTACCAAATAATGCAAATCATGGTCTGGAAGGGGTTACTGACTTTATTTACTAAAACTCTAGTATTACCAACAATGGAAGATGCAAGGCTGAGGTTGAAAAAATAACTGGAATGGCAAATACTGCAGTGTCAAAGCTGGAAAAGATATGAAAGAGCAGAACTGTCACCGTCACGACAAAAATGCTCCTTGTTAAGTCTCATGTCATCGAAATATTTTTAAATGGCACGAAGACTTGGACTCCGAGAGCAAGTTAGAGACTTAGAATAGATGCATTGAAATGTGGTGGTGAAGAAGGACGTTACGAACTCCATGGAGATTAAGGCACACTAACGCTTCCATTCTTGAAAAATATACAAATCATTGACATACTTTTGGCGAGTCTTTTGATTTTTTGGGCCCATTGCTTGCGGCTGAGGAGACAGTTTGGAAAGGCTTGTGGTTACTGGAAGCGTGGAAGGACAATGCGCAAGAGAAATAATCTCCATACGTTGGACTGAGCAAGTGAGGGAGTGTGACTACCCGTAACTACTGAACATATCATATATTTATAATGTACAATCCATAATTATAAGCAAAATTAGATTGAAGTTTGCTATTATACTCGTATTGATTAAAAATGCTCCAAACTGCATCTAGAGGACTGATTAATATTATAATGTAAGAATCACAATTATTTGTAAAATCAGTTTGAATTTTGCCATTCTGCGTATCTAAAACGGTCTAACTTTTATCAGAAAAGATTTTGGTAGAAAAATAAGAAGTCAACTAAAAATAAGAAAAAAAGGAAGTGAGACAAAACAGAAACATTGGCCAGCCTTCCTCCCGTACACTCGATAAGTTAAAAATATGACAGCACTGTTAAGATATTACGGGGCCATTTGGCGCGCCTGGCCGCTTCAAGTACACTGCCTATGTCTGGGAAGACCAGCTTTCGTTGAAATTATCACCAGCACAACAAACTTTGTAGACTTTTAAAGAAACGTGAAAATTCTACAAGTCAAACATGGATAAAGTGAGAGGCATTTTGTAAAATGTTTTTTTTTTAACTATTGTATAGCAATATTTATAACAGTTTAATTAATTAATAATGTTTGTCAGGTTGATAAGAATGTGCAACGGGGTTTGATATAATATAAAATCGGAAAGAAGTATCGATTTATTTTTTCATGCTATATGCCCTCAATGAGACACAGGCAAATGCCTAGTTAACTCAGAGGACACGACAAATGAAAGGCAACAAACCCAGATGCATTAAAATGGTGACACAAATTAGTTACAAATCAGTACGAGTATACTAGTTCGTTGAATAAAAAAATGTTTTTCATTTTTGTTATTTCTATGTATATATCAAAGCGACAGAGTGCAAATTTATTGCTGGAGAGATTTTAACTGAGGAAACGGTAAAAGTATGAGAAACAGAGTGTATGACATGATGAATGGATGTGGTAAAGGCGAAAACTGTGTGCATGGATAGAAAGGCGTGAAGATCTGTTATCTGTGTCTACACCAAAAGCGACATGGTCTGATGGTTTATACTTGTATGTAATACTCGTAATAAACGGATGTTTTTAATTCTTTTACTAAAATATATAAATCATTTAAAGTTTTCAGTTGCTTTTTTATTTATACCAAAGCTCTAAGAAATTTATATAAAAATTTACATTAGTTTGACATAAAAACTATTGGAAATAAAAAAGGATGAAAGAGAACTTTGTGTAAAATCGGTCAAAAAGATCACGTTGAGGCGGTTGAAATACTTCGAATGGGTAAAAGACGAAAGATTGACTTAATACAATTATAAAACATGCATAAGACGACCTCCATTGCTTGGTGGTAAGACGCTTGTCTTCCGATCTGGAGGTTGCGGGTTCAATCCCCGCTGGAACCCAGATTTAAAAAATGGGATTCCAGTCTGGTTTTCAAGGGCTCATTTTCGCTTAGGGAAGAGATTGCCACATGGAAATAAGTTCACTAGGTTAAAAAAAAGTGAGGGTTATGGTAGAGGACGACCGATAGAAGGATGGTTGGACGAAGTAAATTAAATTTTGAGAAATTAAAAGGTTTGGATAATAGAAACAGAAGTAGCTGTATTAGATGTTAATTTGAAAGAGGCGAAGGTATGTCGTGATCGAAAAATATATATTGACCGGTTAAAAGTATCACATACTTGTTGTTGCCGGTTATTAAGTAACTGAAAGCGCTTGTAGAGGTATTTTTGATATCAAGGTATCATTTAACATACTCGTATCATAACATATTATATATTTGTTCTATATAAGCGTTGTTCCACTAAAAACCAATCTAAGTTCTTTACCACTATAAAACAAATCTTCGACAATTACGTAAGTCTACTTGGTACAATTTGGTAATATTTTGTGATATACATACATATATTGAACTTAAATATACGAGTATATATTAACGTTAAATAATTTTTAACAATGACTTTGTAATTTATTATTACTACTAATTTTTGTATCTCCATGTTAGTTTAAGACAAAGTTTTGTATTTTTTGTCAATAATTTTAAGTACTTGTTTGTATAACTTGTCATACGTTAATTTGTATGTAAAAGACACTGTTGTATCGTTAATTAAATAAATAAATTAGTCATTGGAATAAAAAGGTAATTTTGCTTTGAATATTCCTCTAAAAATTTAGATTGCCTCAAGTGTCGCGAAATATTAATTTCAATGTTTGTCTCTTCGTATTTAAGTCCCTCAATGAGATGTGCCCATTTTATTTATTAAATATGTATCTGAGATGAGTAGAAATTTGGCGTCGATTTCTTCTTTATCTAATTAATGAATTGTTTCAAATCGTTCCAATAAGGAGGGATATTATGGTGAAGCTTTTGCTGTTGTTGGCATATAGTGTGGAATGGTCTGCCTCTAAGTGTAAGATATATGGGTGGCGTGTGCAGCTTTAGGAAGTACGTGAACACAACGTTTTTGGGAGGTCTTATCAAAATGTATGGTTGTACATGAAGCTGAACACTACATAAATACATTATACTACACCTGAAGCCGAATAGATACTTTATTCGGCTTAAGGTGTAGTCAAGTGCTAATTATATATCAGAATATCTACAAAGGATTTTTTGTATGCAGTCTTTCTTTGGTAAGTTTTCTGTGGTTTTCTTACCAAATATGTTTTTCAGAACACATAAAGACGCGATTCTTACTTTATGGTCGCAGTCACTACCTTCCTATCCTTACACTCTATTTATATTTCTTTGTTTTATGATATTTTTAATTTGTTAATAATAGTTGGTTCGGGCCTCGAGTTCGAGCGTCCTTGAGTTGATACAATTACAATATTGGAATTCAATATGAAATTCAATAGCGAGAGATGGGCCTCAAGATATTATGTTAAATAGAGGCATATACGAATAACTGAAATTTACTTTCGAGAAAACTGAACTTGCGTAGCTATCTCACATTAAAATGAATCAATTTGGTCTGAAGGGAAATTTATATGTATTTTGAACCTAGGAACCACAGTGATAACAGTATGGTTCAAACATCTTTTTTAAAATTAAAACTTGACACAATAAATCAGAAAACATCATGATATCATATACAAATATAATTTTAATTGAATATTCTTAGTGTGATTTAAAGCAACATACTTAATACAGAGAACTTTTAAAAGTAAAGAATTTTTCCTTGTGTAATATATTATTTGTATCCAAATTAATTTAACTCTATATCACTGTAATTATGAAATTATCCAAGAAATAATATAGCGTGAGAAGACACAAGGAAAACGAAGTGAAGAATGAAGAAGCAACTCCTGGCTGAAGATCTCAAGACAGTTGTTTCACTGTAGCAGAAGGACATTGTTTAGAGCAACTGCAGAAAGGTTAAAGTAGTCCTGATGATTACCAAACTTCAAAGTGGAGGAAAATTAGGAAGAATTCTTTTGTTGTACACAGTACAACCCGGTAGGTTTATTACCATGTAACCATGGGCAATCTCTCGTCGTTGCAGGGCCTCGTAGTCGAGGATCTCCTAGCTATTCTAATGTCAATTCAGTTAGAAAGCAAACCTGTGCCGTAGAGGTTTCGTTTTCTTCCGTTTTTTTCTCTCCTCTTGAAGTGAACAAGCCTTTGCACACCAACAAACTCGCAGGCCACACCGCTGTACTGGATCCGATGGCACACCTCATGTGAGACGATCGGAGCACACCGGCATGTTTTTTTTTGTTTGAAAGAATATATGTGACCAAAGTCATAGGTATCCTTATACCCTCGAATAATAGGCGGAAAAAATGCATGTGTCAATTGAGGGAGTACAACAGCGCGGAGTTCAAACTAGTGACCTTCCGTCTTAAGTCTAAGGCTAAAACCACACCAAAATGCTAAGCTAGGTGCTACGTGACTATTAGACTAGGTGACTTCATGCTTGACCACACCAAAGTGCTTCGCACAAATTCATTTGACATTTGGGAGCGGTTGAGTCAACAAACGATGCCACTCTCAAAACCAACCAATTTCATTACAACTTACCATCTTTATTTACTTCCTGTGCAGCTTCATTCCAAAGTGATTATATTACAGGTACATTTTTGTATAATTTGCTGGATGAGTTCCACAAAGGCTCCCTTTTAAACACAACTGTTATTCAAATTTCCTTCGTCTTGTAAAATCACTTGAAGACACAATAAAATTAACCAACACGTGTGTTCGCTAGGAGATTCACTCGGTGACTAATCGTCATATAGCGTGGCGCGAAGCATGCAGTGTGACAATTCCGATAGTATGCGATGCGTTGGTTCGCTAGGATATGTCACCTAGCTCGCAGTTCAAACTGTGCAATGGATTAATTGCAGCGTAGCTCTAAGCACCAAGCGAGGCTCCTACCTGTGTGGCCGAGGCCTAAGTGAAAACCCGAATAGAGCCCTTTAAAAAAAATGGGCAACAACGAGAATCTAAGCCACAACCCTAAGTTCGAATATAGATGTCTTACCAACTAGCCTATGGATATCGCTGTTGCTAAATATTTGCTAAAAAATTATATCGAAGTGAGTATAATGTTTTGTTACTATTTTTTTATTTGAATGGTGATACTGTGGAATCTATCAAAAAGTTTGCATGTACCCCTTAGATTAATTAAACAAGCCACGCTTACAATAAGTATAAGAAGTCACATCCGGAATGTTTCGTCTTAGCAAGACTTAGGTAAATTATTCTAAGCAGTATGATATATGCGATCGATATCTGAGCAGTATGATATATGCGGTCGATATTGGAGCAGTATGATATCTAAGCAGTATGATATATGCGGTCGATATGTGAGCAGTATGATATATGCGGTCGATATCGGAGCAGTATGATATATGCAGTCGATATCGGAGCGATATGATATATGCGGTCGATATGTGAGCAGTATGATATATGCGGTCGATATCGGAGCAGTATGATATATTCGGTCGATATCTGAGCAGTATGATATATGCGGTCGATATCGGAGCAGTGTGATATATGCGGTCGATATCTGAACAGTATGATATATGCGGTCGATATCTGAGCAGTATGATATACGCGGTCGATAAATGAGCAGTATGATATATGCGGTCGATAACAGATCAGTATGATATATGCAGTCGATATCTGAACAGTATGATATATGCGGTCGATATCTGAGCAGTATGATATATGCGGTCGATATATCTGAGCAGTATGATATATGCGGTCGATAACTGAGCAGTATGATATATGCGGTCGATAACTGAGCAGTATGATATATGCGGTCGATATCTGAGCAGTGTGATATATGTGGTCGATATCGGAGCAGTGTGATATATGCGGTCGATATCGGAGCAGTATGATATATGCGGTCGATATATCTGAGCAGTATGATATATGCGGTGTTTGGTCGACGACACTCCTCGAATCGAAGTCACGATACAGAGGTAGATGCAATGGGTTGAAAACGGAAGGGAGTAGAGGTCTTTGGATAGCCCTATGGTTTCGATAATTGTAATGATTTACATCTTTATGTTAACAAATCTGTTTATTACATATTTTTACACGTAACATACATATATACCATCACGTCGTTTCCCAGCTGGGGTTGGCAGAATGAACAGAACGCCAAATTTCCCTATCTTGACACACATATTTCACCTCTTTCACATCAATACACCTCGTAAAATTCTCATTTCTTACATTTTCTTCACTTGATCCATTCATATTTTCATTGCTTCTCATATACCACGCCTTCTACCCCCATTTTCACTATCTATTTGTTTTTTTTTTAGTATTTTTTTTATTCATTCGTTCTACATACCCAAACCATCACAGAGTGCTCTTATGAATCTTATTCAATGCATCAGTTATAAGTTCACATTCATCCTTAATCACTTTATTGCGTTTTGTGTCATGCATTGCTACCCTATGAGTTCTTCTAAGTCGTTTATGAATTTATTTTAAATTTTATTTTAAATACGGGTAATTATTACGTTCAATCATAAGAAAAACAATATTCAACAATACGTCTTAATATAGCAAGTCTTAATATAGCAAGTCTTAATATAGCAAAAGTCTTTATATAGCAAATCTTAATATAGCAAAAGTCTTTATATAGCAAGTCTAAATAACACAAAAGTATTTATATAGCAAGTCTTAATACAGCAAAAGTATTTTTATTACAAGTGTTAATATAACAAAAGTCTTTATATAGCAAGTCTTAATATAACAAATTATTAAACTATACGTCTAAATGTAGCATAATCACTACAGAAACAATACAACTCATGGTTCTTTGTGAAGTGAGTCAGTCATATCTACAGATTTTACTAAGAAGTTTAAAATGTCAACATCGGAAAATTGATTCAACAAAGCTATTCCGTGCGCAAGTATATCCAATATAAATTGAATGACAGAAACCAGTATCAATGACATACATGTTTTTTTTGTATAATCTCAAATACGTTGAACATGATCAAACTTTATTTTGCTTAGAATTTAAAACTGAAATAAATAGGGGAAAATCTAAATGTTATTGTAAAAAAATAGCCCAACGGTGAACCTACACAAAATTAACATGTGCAAAATATTCCTGCATTCCTTTATTTGGCCTGCACTCACCGGTGCACAGCATTTTTCCAATGACTCGCTCCGTCGGACCTGGAATGTTGTTTTTTTTTTTCTTTCGTGAATGTTACCGTCTTAAATGAAGTATTGTGAACATTTATGGAATTTGAAAATAATTATAAATATAAAAAAAAAGTTTTTTTTTTAATTTGTGTATTTGCTTAAGAATATATTTATGATTGAATAATTCATCATATGTCACATATGTTGTAGGTCATATATTTTCATACATACCTTAAAATATATGGAAAATATTGTACATAAAGAAGGGTGACTGTTGTGAAGGGACGGAGTTCTGGTTTAAAGATTAAGGGGATGTTTCAACGATATAAAAATACTGATGTTCATTTCGCATTCCTCGGCCATTTATGCGTTAGAAAAATGGTACAAGATGAAAACGCCCATTAAATGAGGTTAGAATTAGTCATTATTATTTTTCCGATTTTCCACAAACGCACTTCCTGTGGTGGGGTCGAAATGTTTGTAAAACATTTTATACAAATTGTAATTTATTTTTATCAAACACTGTTTATTCCAGTTTTTTGTAACGGTATAACCCTACCGGTTTCAAGGCTTTCAGCTCATCTTCAGGGGAGCACAATGTTTGTGCTCCCATGAAGATAAGGTAAGAGCCTTGAAACCGGTAGGGTTATACCGTTACAAAAAAAGTGGTTGATAAAAAAAAATTACAATGTCTTTAAACCTCCACAACGTTAATGCCTTAACTATAAACAACATATTTTATACAAAATTTGAGGTTTTAACCTTCCTTCCCTGTGATGTGTAACTAGTACACATTGCTTCTAAAAACGTTAATATCTCTATAAATACAATAAATTCTGTGTTCAGATTTACTAGGTTCAGATTTTAGGTATTCCTCCGTAATACATTTACCTATTGAATGAAAAAAACAATATTAATAATAATTAGCATTTAGCGGCCACATCATAGATATTTTGTGAAAATCGGGAATAAATTCACCAACAAAATCAAACGTGTGCCAGTGTGTGACGTAGGTATATTCATTCTAAAAAAACCGCTACGGGTAAGAAAGCGACGCTATTCACGTCTCACTTTCACTCGGTATATCGGAACGCAAGACATAGAATCCTAGTTCGCTCGCTTCTCTCGCCTCAGTAGCTCTCGGGCATTCATTTGAGGTGGTCTCTTCGCCCGTTTTGTAAACGTCGGCCGATGTTTTTTTCATGTTTTAAGCAATTAAATTTCAATTATTATCACTTTTGACTTCAAATTTAATTAATTCAAGTGATTGGCTATGAATATTCTTATTTTTCCGATTTATATCGCTCATTTTTACATGTCAAGTAATTTGTATTGAATACACAGCACCGGAATGCGCGAATTTTTTTAGCATGTGAAGGGAAAGGTTAGTGCAAAATCGCCTAATGTGAAAAAATAGTTAACTTTTTTATGTAAAAGTTACAGTAACATTACGTAGAAAAAATCATTACTAGATATGTTACCGTGTAACATCAATTAACCTACTTGATGTAGTTTTTTGACATCGCCCCGAGGATGAAGGGTGCATTTTTTTTAATGTTGATCATAGTTTAACACTTGCCACCCTATGATGGATAGTGAGTGACCAGGACTTACATAATAAAATATTTTTATAGCTAATTACACAAAATAACCTAGCAGATTTTGCATAATTTTAATTTAAAACATACATTTTTCACTGGATGCTGGGCGTCCAGCATAGTGGCTGGCGGAATAGTTTAGCACAGTAAGGCAAGTGTTAAGCAACAACTTGGCAAAACATTTCATATTAATACTACTATCAGTCTACAATATCTTGGATATCAAACATTACCCTTAACCTATGGGGATGATTATGTCGATGAAGGGTTGTGAATAGACTGAAGATGATCTTAAATGCTTGAATTTGGTTTATTTTGAATCGAAAATAATATTGTATAATTACATATTGAAATACCTTGCCAAACTCCAATGATGGCAAGAAAGTCTTCTGTTAACCCTCTTTAGGGTGTTGAACGATCTAAGCTGTCCTCAGTATCTGTGTGAGAATTTTTATTTCTAAGCATGGACTATATAGTATGTACTTTGAATCTGGTGAAATCAGAATCCTTTGTTTACCAACGTATCACATCCTTCTACAGATAATCTTTTGCGGTTTACTTGGCTCGACTTAGGAATGATCTTCCTTATTCAATCAGATGTGATACATCCTTATCAATATTTAAAAATATGCTACAGAAGCATTATAGATCAATGACGGGAGTTCTATGTTATCCGAAAATGCCAGTAAAGTTAAAAGGAAAAGTATACCAAATGATTGTCAGACCCGCACTACTCTATGGCTCCGAATGCTGGACGATGTATAACTCTTACTCTAAGCAACTAGAAACTGCTGAAATGCGCATGCTAAGATGGACAGCTGGTGTGCCCCTAAGAGACAAAATAAAAAGCTCACGCATTTGTGGAAGCCTGGGTGTTACAGACATCAACAGCAAGATGGAGGAGAGGCGATTGAGATGGTATGGGCACGTTGGACGCAGAGCATCCGATCACATTGTGAACCAGGCAATCTCCATGGATTTTCCTCGAATAACAACCAGAGGAAGACCAAATAATTCATGGGTGGTACAAAAAGATAACCCGATGCAGAGGCACGGCCTGGGGGACGTAGTCCGGGACAGAAGAGCACACAACCTGAGGACGAGGAGAGCTGACCCTAACAGTCTTCGCAGACAGTGAGTTTGGAGGAAGCCAGGGAGAAAAAGCTAAACAAGCATTATTAACCTCAAATTATTCCTCATCCATAATTTCTATGGGACTCCAAATTTGTTGTTTTTTTCATGAGATTGTATATCTCAATTTTTGTTAGTATTTTTTATTAAATTTGGTTTTGACACATCTAGCTAGTTGATTGGTAGAAATTGTTTCAAAGCTTTTTATTACGCCAGATTTATTTCCACAAAAGTGTTAAAAAATAAAGAAGCAAACAGCGTTCAAGATGTTTAGTGACGTAAACATGCAGACTTTTCATTTTTGACTTTTTACCACTGTCCAGGCAATTTTCTCCCACCCAGGCACCCAGTACTCCTCTTCTGCGGCAATTATCGGCAGTGCCGACCGTTTGATGGGGCAATCTGTATGGCTGCCAGTGCAGGCTGTGGCTCCAACCGCGCCCCTGTTCTATGTACTCAAACACGTGTCGGACTTGTTCTTCCAGACAAAACATCGTAATTAACATTTATGTAATGCACATTTTATAGGAAAGAAAAAATGTCACCAAAATCAGTTCCTATTATTATTCCTTCTTCGTTAAAGTTTCTCTGATCTTCAAAAGTTGACGATCATCATGATCACTATGGATTTATCTTTCAAATCATCGCGAAAAAAATCTTGTTTACTTCAGAACACAAACATTTTTTTCAGTCAGGTAACGAGAGACTCCTATGCATACCAACACATCACACCCTGTTTTAACCATCTTTTTTTGTGGTTTACTCGGCGCGAGTGTGGAACAAAACTACAAAACTCTTAAAAAAACTTGAAACATAGTTAAAAAAACATAATTTTTCAAAATACTTTAGCCCTTCTTTTAATATTTCTATAATTTCACAAAGCATCAGGTAAAATAATATAAAAAAACAGTATTTAGCGTGTCTGACGAAGATATTAAAATTCATGCTCGAAACACGCGTCGCTTTAAAGTTATTGAAAACAATATATTAATAAAAAACTAAATGTTCCAAACAACTTAACGTACGTGATCTGGGATATAACCTTAGATAAGGCATGGTAGATAAAGGCGAATGCCACTCAGACTCCTAATAAATGGAAAAATGTGAAGATGATGACAAAAAACAAAATGTTCACTCTTTATTTGAATATAAAAAATGTCTTTTTGAAATAAGTTTTTAAAGTATATCCAATATGTAAAATATGTGTGCTAGAACTTTGAGGTCGATTTCACCTTCATCAAATAAATTGATTGTTCCGAATCGATCCAATATCACAGGACTTTTGCCGTTGCTGATCCCATGGCGTGGAATGGTATGTCTCTAACTGTGTTATATATAACATGTTGTTTATAGTTAAGGCATTAACGTTGTAGAGGTTTAAAGACATTGTAATTTATTTACTATAAGCATACCTATAAATGAAGCAAAGTCCTATTTATAAAAAAACATACCATATGAAATAACTAAAAATATTCCAAGTCACATAAAGCCAGCTTTTTACATTAATTTTATTCTCCGGAAACTCTTATTTAATGGGAAAGACAAAAATGGAATACTAAGCAACAGTGGTGTGTATAAACTTTTATGTGCTGACTGTGATAATTTCTATATAGGAAAGACAGGAAGATCTTTTGAAAAGAGATTTCGTGAACACAAATACGCCTTAACAAATCCTCTAATTTATTCTGAAATGGCTAATCATTGTCACCGTGAAAACCATACTTTTTCTATCAATGATGCCAAATTCTTACATATCAGTAGTAACGGAAATAAATTGGACATATTAGAGGCCCTAGAAATTTCTAAGTCAGTACACCGATCCGAACATCTGTTGAACAGTTATTTTCTAAAAATCTCACCGCTCTTGGCCGAAATTGTCCCATGCCTCCCTCATCCCTCAGCCCCCAACCGTTGAAGCGTGTATACCGGTACCAGTTAGAACAGCATTTAGTCTTGTTTGCGCTCCCCTGAAGAAAAACCTTGAAACCGGTAGGGTTATACCGTCACAAAAAAGTGGAATAAACAGTGTTTGATAAAAATAAATTACAATGTTATAGATATTGGTGGCGTGTGCAGCTTTAAGAATCATTTGAAGACAATTATTTTTGGGAGGTCTTGTCAAAATTTATTAACGTACATGAACACTAACCACACGACTTTACACCTAAATAATAATGTACTACTATCACATATCGGGAGATCTAAAAAGATTTATTTGTAGGTTTGTACTTTTCTTAATATAGGCAGATGCGAGGAAGAACCTTATTTAATAGCCACAGCCAGCTATTCCTATATTTACATTCAACTTATTTTTTATTTAGTCAAAAATTAAAAAAAAAATTGTAATGTTTTCAGTTTATCAATAATAGTGGGTATAACTCCCGAGCTACAGCGCCGTTGAGGATAGTCAGCTCTCGATATAGAGCTTTATAAATTGTATTTTTATTGTTTCCAATAACATTGGTTACGATGTTTTGCGAAAATGGGGTTGATATCTGCCTGTTCTGGTTTGATCTGATAGACAATTAATTCGAGATATGGTCGGGGGTGGTGCCTACAAATTAACCTCCAGATTTTTCTCACCACTTTTTGATTACTCTTTAATAAAGACGAGTTATATAAATTGAGTGACAAATTGGATCAAACAAGATATATCCGATGGTTTTAAGTCATTTTATAATTTTGAGGAAGAAAATATCAGAATATCTCGTAAATTGTTTATTGTATAACACATTTGTTGTATAAGGTAAAACGTAGCGTAATTATTGCCACGTGGCAATATCTTCTTATCAACTATAAATATGTTAAAGAGGTCTTAAGTGAAAACTAGACTGCAATATTTTTTTTTAAATTCTGGTCTTCAGCGGGATTCGAATCTACAGCTTTCGGGCTGGGAGACAAGCGTTATACCCACTAGCCTACAGAGGTTGTCTTGGTTAACCAAAGGATATAAAGGATTGACGAGTTTTTTCATATTTCCAGGTATATTTAGATCAGATCTAGGTAAAGGAGACGTACAGGTGGTTTCTATACAAAGAACTGAAAAAAGGCTGGAAATCTTTCATGAAAAAGAGTACATTTTATTTTATTTTGTACAACCTTCCAAGTTTCCAACCAACTAGAAAAATATTACACGAGCCTTTAGTCAAAATTAAATTGGAATTTAAAAAAAATGTTTTTATGGGAATCGAACCTGTAACCCCCGGGTTATAAGACAGGCACCTTATCAATTAGACCACAGAGATCGTAGGAGAGTTCGTTAATAATATAATGGGCTAACTACTAGCGCAACGTTATTGAAACTTACTGAAACGTATCGAAAAATGTTCAAATTCAATTTCTTCCCATGAACTGTACTCGTATACGATTGTATTTAAAAAAAATACCGTCAAACGATATGATGTAAAGAAATCGTATTGAAAAATTGCTTTTCTCGGAACGGGATATTTTAGTGACAACCTTTTTAAAAAAGTTTTGAGATGTTTTTTGTTTTTGTTCATCTGGCGCTTCATAACATAAAAGTACAATCAGCGGGCATATTGTCCTATGGAAGATGTTTCCAGCCAACCAGACAAGAGTTATATTATTTGTACCCATTACTGGTTGAGAAGGTTTTTTCAACTGCATACAACCAGAAAAAGATATTAAAAAGTTAGAACAAAGAATAAAAAAATTAAAACAGACAATAAGAAATGCATTTCAAATTCAAAGTATAAACTAAAGAAATAAATGATAAATATAAAAAAAATATGTGTCACCAACGACTTTGAGAGGGAAGGAAATACGGGAAGAAATATGGAATTGGGAGTACGGAAAGATAAGTTGTCATTGAAGAGAATAAACTGCAGTAATTTTAATAAGCAAACCAATGAGGGTGCAACTCTTAAAGTAACTGGTAGCTGGTTCCAGAGTCTAAAGGCAGGACAGTAAAATACGAAAGGGAAGAAAGAATAGCAATGAACTAGAAATGCCAAGTAGCAATCATTGTTTGAGCAATGCGCGAACCCATGATCAGAGTGATGCCTAACAATTTCACCGATATACCAATTGAAAAATTCTTTAAGAGATTATTATTTATTTTCAAAACTGAAATCCGATTTTGGTGAAAAAAAAAATAAAATTGAAAAATTTCAAAATATTTTTTAAGCGGTTAAGAAGAAAAAAAACATTTTCGTTACATTCTATCACTTTTTTTATATCATTGGCCTGAAAACTTACTTATGTGTATAAAAATATAAAAATAGAGTATTATAAAACAGCATGATGTAAAATCTCACCGAAGAATAAAGCTCTGACCTTCCGAGAGCTTCCATGACCATGGTTCATCAGACACATCCATTAATGAATGTGAAGGCTTTACGCCATTCCATCGACAGACTTACACATCCTCCTCATAGAGGATTTTACGCTTCCGTGAATATTCTAATAATTTCTAATGCCTCCATTTGACTTTTACCTTTAGCGCTTAGAATCCATTCCGCCGCGTTAGCTTTAATCTTTACTGTTGCACGTCATCCTCCGTAAACATGTATAGTATATATTACAAGGGAAAAGGACCTTTAGTGGCAGGTGTTTAGCTGCCATTTATCACCGATGAAGTGTAAAATGAGATGAACACGAGGTGATGTAGGCCCACCGCCAAATATGTCAGCCTCACTTTAAGCCCTTGTTGCCTTTTGAGAAAGGTTTCCTTTATATTTTATACTCTCTCTCTCTTTCTATATATTTTTATGCGCGATGGAAAATTGGTCCAATTTCTTTCACGCCTTCACAAGTGTTACATTTCAGCATTGAGAAAAATACTGAAAATGGACCTTTTCTAAATATATCAAATCTTGACCAGTTTCACTATTGAGAAAGGGTTTTTGAACGTAGGTTATTTTTTCAATGTTCTAAAAAATTTTATGAAAAAAGGTTTTCGTTGTAAATAATGGAAATTTACTTTTAAAAAAGTCTCTACACTTACTAAAACTACCGAATCCAATTACCTCACGTATAATGAAATAAATTTATAATAATTTCAGGTAAAACTCGGAAAAAAAATTCTATGATCTAAGTTACATATTTTTTTATATTTAATATTTCACTGTACGTTGTGCAGCATGCCAGGTTTACTGTCAAATGGCACTCACTTTCAACTAAGTATACAATTAAAATAAAATTGATAGTTAAAATAGTGTTTAATCTTATTTAAGATACATATTTAACTCAACTAGTTTCAAGTATCTTCGGGTGTGTTCCGAATTTCGAAGTAAGTTCAGAATACTCCTGAAAATCAGTCGCATATGACTTGAAACTAAATGAGTTAACTATGTATTTTCAGATGGATTAAAAATTAATTCGTTTGAGCCGTGCATTGCGAGAAAAACGGCCGGAATACGAGTAAAGACATGATAAAGTTATTCTTCTTTATGACAACGCTCGGCCTCATGTCGCAAAAGTCGTAAAAAAATATTTGGAAACGCTCAAATGGGATGTTTTACCGCACCCGCTGTATTCCCTGGACATTGCTCCTTCTGATTACTGGTTGTTCCGAAGGATGCAGCACGATTTGGCACGATTTCACCGGGTCACTTCTTTCGTAGAAACCGAAAATTGGCTCCAAACTCGGATTGCTGCAAAATACTAGTCATTTTTTCGAGATGGAATTCGAAAATTGCCTAAGAGATGGGAAAAAGTAGTAGCCAGCGATGGGCAACACTTTAATTAATCTGTTCATTCATTTTGTTCAGAAATAAATGCATTTTTGAACACAAAAAAAAGAACCCAACTAATTTGTACACCCAATAGTTTGTTTTATTAAACACTTTATTCTACTTATTGTGTTTTTTATCCAGAGTTTTTTCCTTTTTGGATCCAAATGCACTGACAGATTCATACACATAATCGTTAAAAAGATCCCACTCAACTGGATGCAAACAATGAATGAGTTATGTATGTAAAGTTCAATATAATTTTGTAAGACGTTATTGAGTACATGCCAATGTTTGATAAAACAAATAACGACGTCTTTAAACTTCCACAATGTTAATGCCTTAACTATAAATAATGGAAAAAACATGAACTTCTACGGTGTTAACTCTAAAACCCTAGGAATATTAAGCAATGAATGGTTTTATAAAGTTTTGAATAAAATGGGATGAATTTATTTTATACTTTTTTTTAAAAACAGGCAATACACCCAAACTAGGATGATTTGTGCCACTAAGGTACATCTATCTATTAATGGAAAAGTTCCTCGAAGAAAGAAGAAATTTATTGGACGTGGCAAAGATATCGTTTTTAGTTAATCAAATCTATTTCGTAAAGGACAACCGAAAATACATGGTCTATAGATTCATTATCCAGACCACTCTCGCAGACGGGATCCTTCACAATACCCATTCTGTAAAGGTGATTAGCCACCATGCAGTGGCACGTCGGCAAATAACAAATGACAGACATTTCCATCTTATTCATTCTCATAACAAGTAAGTAACACATGTTGTTCCAACTAAGAAGCTACATAGGCCACCTTTAAAATTATGTTAATACAATTTAAAGCAAGCCTGCCTAATAAATCAGAGATAGTCAAATGTCACAAGACCCTGCCAAGTTCGCGATGCCATCTGTGTTTCATCCAAAAAATTAAAAAAATCGCTCAATTTGAAGGACACTTTATATATTTATTTTATAACATTTTTATTCTGACAATAATAATAAGTTCGAATTACGAATAAGAGTGCTTTTAAGGAAAGTATGCAATCTTAGCGGCATCAAATAAATCGTCCTTATATTATTAAATAATATAATACAATTTTCAAAGAAAGTATGTAAAGTATTTATTTAAAAGTCATCATATTTTCAGTGAAATTTTAATTCATTTTCATATACTCGTAGCTTTAAAATTATTGTCTAAATCAAGCTGTCTATTCTGAGACGGCACTGTTTTATTTTGATATGAAATATAATATAATATTTCTAAAATAATCGATACTTAATTTTTTTCAGTGGTATTCAACGAATGTTTGTAAGTGGTACAAAATGAATACTCCACGTGTATTGTGGTATTATAAAATCAGAATTAATGTTGTTTATTATCTTTCACATGAGATGAAACAAAAACAACCAAACCACTAAGAAACCGAATACAGATCTACTTCATCATTTATTAGTTACTCGCTCAGTGGCGGTAAATGGATTTTTTTATAAGGAATAAAATATTGTTTTATTTGAATGATTTATTTTATAAATAGTTATCAATTTATAAAATTAAATAACTTTATATTTAAAAGCATTATTAACACAACAAAATGTATCAAATTTTTAAATTTAATTTTTTTTTACTACATTGAAGTATTTCCTTATTATTGTGTATATACGAGGCGTATCCAGAAAGTAAGTGTACTGAGGCTCTCACGACCGGATGGATTTTATTTTCGACATGTTGGCTACACTTCCGTGTAGCCTGACTCTTCCCCTCCACAACGAGACCGGTTCGAGGTCAGTACGTTGAGAAGTGTCGACGCGACAACACGTTTCGTGAAAAATGTTAATCCAACCTCCCGTCAAGTGCGAAATACGCGGCGTCATCCGTTATCTCGTTTGGAAGGGAAAACCTCCGGTTGAGGTTTATAATGAGGTGAAAACTGCATATGGTGATAAAGCTATGAATCGTACGAGTGTGTACAAGTGGTGTCGCGAGTTTAAAAACGGTCGTAAAGGAGGAGGTGGAGAAGTAGACGGAGGGGTTGGCGGGAAACTACTTCGAGGAAGGCATCAAAAAGTTGATACCCCGCTTCACCACCTGCATTGAGAGGGATGGCGACTATGTCGAAAAATAGCTTACATATGTACTACGGTAACCACGTAATTTTTTTGTTTAAATAAAAAAAATGTAACCTACAAAAATTCAGTACACTTACTTTCTGGATATGCCTCATATTTAACTTAAATAAATATGATATATATCATATACCATCAAGTAATTTCCCTATTGAGATAGGCAGATAGATCAGAGTGCCACACTTTATTATTCCGACGTACTTCCTTCGCCACCAAATCCATTTAATTTCTCAATCGATTCAGTCTGTTTTTCTTATTCCTTACCCTTTCTTATTTTTATGATTTAATTCATTCGGTATAACCAAATGGATTGCAGAGTTTGATCAGTAAATTGTGTAAGAGATGCGAAAGATCTGAGAATGAAAGTTGCTAAATCCGATGTAATAGTGATGGACAAGTATTGCATACACATGTGTGAAAAATTTAAGGTTGGTGCAAATCGGGAAACTTGTTATTTGGTAGTATTTTCACCGATGATGGAAGAGTTAAGAGGGATATCAAATGGCATATACTGACAGGAAACAAATTTATTGGTCACTAAATCATGTACACTCGAAACGTACAGTATCAAAATGTGCTGTAATAGTCCACGATAGTATTTTTTGTGGCATGTTTGATGTATGGGAGTGGGAGTACAACGTGGACATGGAAACATACTGAAAGGAGCCGAATAAATGCTGTAGAAATGCGCACGTGAATTGGTAATGTATGACAGAATACGAAATGAAATGGTAAGTTGGGAATGTGACAAAGGTAATGTGTTTAGTAAGATAAATAAAATTACGTTGAGATGGTTGGGCATGTGGAAGAAATAAATGAAGAAAGACTAACCAAATAGATAGACAGTGCAATTGTGAGGGGAAGGCGTGTGTGAGGAAGACCAAAGAAGATATGATGGGATCAATTGAATTAGATTCTGAAAGAAAGAAACTTAAAAAGTGAGATATATCGTAGAAGTTGTATGATAAGGTGTATGAGTGTAGAAGAGGCTAAGAATGTGAGTCAAGACAGGAAAGTATGGCGTTCTATCTTTTCGGCCTACCTCGACGTGTAAATAGTGTGATGGTATGTATCATGGTAACAGGAAATCAATGCTGTCCGCAAATCGTAGTTTTCAGGCACTAAAACAGACATGTTCAACGCTATGAAAACATATGTAGTTGTATTAAACTTGTATTGTTGTGAATTGAAAGTTTTTGACAAATGTAAACACAAGATAAAAGCGCCAATGACGCGGTTTGACAGTCACTACAAGAGCAAATTCCAGTAGGAGCAAATTCCGGTTTTATATTTACAGACCTGGTATAGTATTTTAAACTTTTTTCAACCAGCTTCTATCACGACTTTCACTCATGCTCGCATTATAAGTTTTTTTTGTAATTTTTTCGTTACCTATCAGTTTTAAATACCTAAACCACTTCAACATGCACCTTTTTAAGTCGTCAGTTTCAATTTTCTTTTTTTCTTAATATTTGTTATCACGTCACATATTCTTCTTAGTACATACATATACTGGACGTCATTGGTTCATTTTCCACTATATTTCACTCATATGCATCGATGTTCACACTTCTACTCTTTTCGAAAGCATTTTTTGGACTGATCTTGATACTTGGTTCGAGTGTGTATTTTTAGCGACTCGTCACCTTATAAAACTCGTCGTTCAATGTCGTAATCTACGTTTTCGTCATCTAAAAACATACTTCCAAAATAGTAGAATTATGACATAAAAATACCTTTTCTTACCCTAGTCTTCCCTGGCCATTTTCATACTATTCAAAAATCTAAACTAACCTTTGTAGCTGCTTAACAGTCAAACATTCTTCTCGAACCTAAACTTACCTTTGTAGCTGCTTAATAGTCAAACATTCTTCTCGAACCTAAACTTACCTTTGTAGCTGCTTAACAGTCAAACATTCTTCTCGAACCTAAACTTACCTTTGTAGCTGCTTAACAGTCAAACATTCTTCTCGAACCTAAACTTACCTTTGTAGCTGCTTAACAGTCAAACATTCTTCTCGAACCTAAACTTACATTTGTAGCTGCTTAACAGTCAAACATTCTTCTCGAACCTAAACTTACCTTTGTAGCTGCTTAACAGTCAAACATTCTTCTCGAACCTAAACTTACCTTTGTAGCTGCTTAACAGTCAAACATTCTTCTCGAACCTAAATTGTTTCTCTTATCTAATAATCTCGTAGAATTATTTACATTCCAATACATTACATATGGTCTTATGCGGTTTGGCCGGTTCAATTTCAGGATGTTTTCCCTGGCTCGATAAATTTTATTTCATATCTATATTTAAGAAAAAAACTCTGACATGTGTGTATTTCAGAGTGGGCAGAGAAGACACACCGCTCGACTTTATGATTGTATCACACATGTTTTACCTCATGGGAGTTCATTCCATGGCCGTATCGAGAAAACCACAAGTGAATGTATGTAAAGTGAGGTGTAGGTGTGCACAGTAGACTCTCATTTCCTATTCAAAGAGAACAACCGTATTCTGAAAGAAAGTACAATTTAGTAATTAATGTTAAACTTGCAATATGAATTCGGACCTAAAAGTGTGTTTTTCTAAAGCACTTTTATAAGAATAGGCACACAATAGTAACACAAATGTTTTTAATATTAAGAATAAAAAATATATTTAATTTAAAGAAAAACAACCTCTTTCCGCCACTGTTTTCTTGTCTACGTAATATTAAAATTTTGAAGACAAAAAACCAACAGAAAAGCCCTCAATCATTTCGACTTGCTTTAAAAGTCGTGATACCACAATACGTAAAATGAAAACGTTGTTTTTTTCTAATATAATATAATCTTGGTTTTTTACAAGGCAAACTCGAGACCTTAGGGAACGCTACCCATCCGTCAGGGAGAGACACGAGTGTCTTCTCTGCGTAGGGTAAGAGTTTCTTCCCAGTTTCTTCTCATCCCCTAGGCTGTGGACCATGAAATTACCCCGAAGCCTCATTCGCAAGACGGATGGGTCGGGCTAACAGGATGTAGGACGTTTGCCTCCCCGTGGGCCTGAAGACGACCTCCCGAACAACCCCGGGAAACATCTTATTTGATTCGATTAGGAGGCGTCTTTTCATCGTTTTTATATGCCTCAGTGATTGAGTATAATTCTTAACAAAAGCCATTTTGTGGATGAAATTTGAGAAAATTATATATCTCAATTACATAACTACATCTAAATAAATATTTTATTTTATTATTTTTAAGCTTGTCTTATAATTCTGACATTTTTATAAGCATTTAAATTATGTAAAATGCGTTAATGTTTGTCTCATCACAAAGAGGACACCCTTTAAATAATCCCTTTTCACTTAGTTCTTCATTTTACACTTTGTTATATAAATTAATATAAGATATAATTTCATTATACTAGGTAAGTCCAGAAAGTAAGTGTACTGAATTTTTGTAGGTTACAATTTTTTTTATTTAAACAAAAAAATTACGTGTTTACCGTAGTACATATGTAAGCTATTTTTCGACATAGTCGCCATTCCTCTCAATGCAGGTGGTGAAGCGGGGTATCAACTTTTTGATGCCTTCCTCGAAGTAGTTTCCCGCCAACCCCTCCGTCCACTTCTCCACCTCCTCCTTTACTTCCTCATCGGTTGAAAACCTTTTTCCACCCATGTGCAGCTTCAAGGAGGTAAAGAGATAGTAATCTGAAGGTGCTAGGTCAGGGGAATGCGCGGAATGGTTCAGGACATCCCATTTAAACGAGGCGAGCAGTTCCTTCGTGGCGTTGGCCGTGTGTGGTCTTGCATTGTCGTGTAGGAGGCAGACTCCCTTTGTCGGCATGCCTCTCCTCTTGTTTTGAATCACCCTCCGAATTTTTTTTAAGGTCTCACAGTATCTTGCAGAGTTGATGGTCTCCCCTTGAGGCATATATTCAATTTAAATTATGCCTTGACAGTCCCAAAACAATTTCGTCAATTTCGTCAGTCACAATTGAAGGTCTTCCGCTCCTCTGATCATCATGCACAGACGTACGACCGTTTTTCCATCCGGTCGTGAGAGCCTCAGTACACTTACCTTCTGGATACGCCTCGTATTTACTCGTATTTATAATTGATTTTTAACGGCCGCAGCCCTTACCGAAAATCATAATTCAATACAAATAAAACAAGAACTAACGAAACAAAATTCAAATCAAATATACAATACTTAACAATACACATATACGAGTATTACAAACTTTTAAATATAACAAAAACAAACTTGTAAAAAAACATCCAATTTGGATCACACAGCCAAAACGGAAATTTATGTTTGTACAAATTACAATATATACATATATACGTATGGTACAAGTGCATCCAAAGAAGTAGGAATCGCCTAAATCAAAATAAGTCCGTCCAAAATACAAATTATAATTGCATTTTTATTAGAAAAATGTTTTTAACTCATAATCTATAAAGAAATAAAAAAGATTGACAAAATGTTTATTTCAATATATTCAAATAACTGATTATTTCACTATAAGTGAGTTTAAATTTTTTATCATTTCTTAATCAACAGTTTTATCATATAAATTAGTTTTATGGGAAGAAGGAAATGATAAAGTCTGAAAAAGGTCATATTAAAATAGTATTTTTAATAATACTTCGCAATCAAATGGATTATTAAAAAATAATATATTAAGGAAAATGAAAAGATCTACCTTATTTGATTTGAATGAACTTTGTAGCCTAGTTGATAAGACGATTTTGAATGACCTTAGCCTAGTTGATAAGACGATTTTGAATGACCTTCTCAGCCTAGTTGATAAGATGATTTTGAATGACCTTCTTAGCCTAGTTGATAAGATGATTTTGACGGCGATTTTTCTTGACTAATTGATGTATCGTTAGCAATTTGTTGAATCGTTATTTTTTTATAAATTGTTGTTTTCTTTTTGGGTATTTGTCAGTCTTTGTCATTTTCTTTTATGGTTGAAATATAATTTCAAATAAATTTATTCTTCCACATCCAATATGCGCAGGGTATTATTAGCTTTAACCGTTGCTGGTCCTGTAGCGTGGAATGTCTACTTCTTAGTGTTCGAGATATGAGCGGCGTGTGCGGATTTAGGAAACACTTGAAGACTAACCCTTTTTGGAAGGTCTAATCCAAATCTATGATCTGAACACTACTCACATACACTACACTACACCTAAAGACGAATGTGTTCCTATCACATATTGGAAGATCTACAAAGGTTTCTTTGTAGTTCGTCTTCCTTGGTATTAAAACTGTTTGTACGAGTAAAATAAAAATGAATCAAAATATTCATGAATTTTCAATATTTCCGTATTGAATGCAAAAACTGCACTTCAAATTTCTTTTCATCTATTGAAAATATATTGAAAATGAAAATCAATTTCATAAAATTACTTTTCAGTCCTGATGTCTTGTTTATTTTCATTTTTCATTTGAATAAATCATTTGAAAAGATGCGAGGGGACGGCAGTAGCATCATAACGTATTCAGACAGGCACTAATGGACGCATGTATATGCAAAACAAATCCAATCAACATTTAAACAGATTTTTATTGTGTTGCGTTGTATTTTTATATACAGTACAACCTGCCGAGTTAATTGGTTTGTGGTAATCTCTTCTAATCAACCAGAAATGTGTTAAGAAACCTCGCTGAACCTTTTTTTTTAAATTTGAATACTAATGGCATTATAATGCATGGCTTTATTGATAAGACAGTCGTCTTATCAACTAACCCAAAGATACTCTATATTTGAAGATATTCGAAGTAATATTGGATGGAAGAAATCTATCATAGATTAGAACTCAACCATGTACTCTATATTTAAATATATTCGAAGTAATATTGGATGGAAGAAATCTGTCATAGATTAAAACAACTCAACCATATACTCTATATTTAAAGACATTCGAAGCAATATTGGATGGAAGAAATCTGTCATATATTAAAACAACTCAACCATATACTCTATATTTAAAGACATTCGAAGCAATATTGGATGGAAGAAATCTGTCATAGATTAAAACAACTCAACCATATACTCTATATTTAAAGACATTCGAAGCAATATTGGATGGAAGAAATCTGTCATAGATTAAAACAACTCAACCATATACTCTATATTTAAAGACATTCGAAGCAATATTGGATGGAAGAAATCTGTCATAGATTAAAACAACTCAACCATATACTCTATATTTAAAGACATTCGAAGCAATATTGGATGGAAGAAATCTGTCATAGATTAAAACAACTCAACCATATACTCTATATTTAAAGACATTCGAAGCAATATTGGATGGAAGAAATCTGACATAGATTAAAACAACTCAACCATATACTCTATAATTTAAGATATTCGAAGTAATATTGGATGGAAAAAATCTGTCATAGATTAAAACAACTCAACCATATACTCTATATTTAAAGATATTCGAAGTAATATTGGATGGAAAGAATCTGTCATAGATTAAAACAACTCAACCATATACTCTATATTTAAAGATATTCGAAGCAATATTGGATGGAAGAAATCTGTCATAGATTAAAACAACTCAACCATATACACAAAATAATAATAATGTTAGATTCCTCCACTTTCTCTAAATATTGGAAGATTGTGGATGAAGAAGTAGTCATTTTCTATCTTAAAATTTGTTAACATAACTTCTTAAATCAATTTCTGAAACTCAACGGTGGTTAAGAAAATTGAATTTGTGCTATGTAATGTTCATGTTCCCGATGGTAACTAAAAACGTTCGATATTACACTGAAACGAGTTAATTAAATGCAATTTATCCGGGGATTGTGAGTTTGATTTCCGTTGATATACAGAATTTTTTTTAAAAGATTTTAGTCTAGTTTTCGGCTAAGGTTTATTAATACCATTTTGGTAGGTTTGAGAAAACCACCTGACTTATAGCCTGCCAGGTTGTACTGCATACAACTAAAGTGTTATTTATATAATATACATTTATAAATAACACGATGGTATCTAGTTGACAAGGTGTTATTTCTCATCCAAATTTGTTATTTCTTATCCAAATTTGTTATTTCTTATCCAAATTTGCTATTTCTTATCCAAATTTGTTATTTCTTATCCAAATTTGTTATTTCTTATCCAAATTTGTTATTTCTTATCCAAATTTGATCTCGAGATTTATTTTAAACCAGATTGCCATTTTTGAGGTGAAAATGTTTGACATAATACAGAATGAATTAATTATAAATCAATGAGAATTAAGCTGATACGTTGAGTTTGGGCATATAAACGAACAAAAAAAGTAAGAATATCAAGGCAAATACATAGTACAAATGTGAGAGGAAGGCGTGGTAGAGTAAAACCAAGGGAAGTATGGCTAAATGAAGGGAATATCATTTAAAAATAATATGTTAAAAAGTACAAGAAATCGTAGAAGCTGTATGAGAAGTTTGGTGGGAAAAGAGGCAAAAATGAGTGTTGAGGTAGGAAAGTCTGGTGCTTTTTCCAGTCTGCCTACCCCAGCCACAAAACGGTGTAATGGTATGTACGTATTCTCATATGAACGACTTGTGGTAAAGGTTTGTGTAATCTCTTGATTGTGGTGTTTTTTGTTGTTTTATATTTATATTATTACATATTTTTGTTTTTATTTTTATGATTATGTGCAGTATATTGTGGGATGAATGTTTTTGGTCTGTCTGGAGTGATGAA